>WJXA01000453.1:0-330021 GCA_014282245.1 Rhododendron simsii | reverse complement strand
TAGAGGTCACAATGATGATAAATGTAGCTCTTCTGTGCACCAACGTGTCACCAGCAGTTAGGCCTGCAATGTCTTCAGTTGTCAGCATGCTCGAAGGCAGAACCGTCCCCGAGACATCATCAATTCCAGATCCGGATGCCTCCAATGAGCAGATGAAACTGAAGGGAATGATGATTGAGCTTCAAAAAAGCCTCGAGACTGATACAAGTGAAGGCCAAATTCAGATTGTGCCAACTGAGGGACCCTACACTGCTTCTTCTGCGTCTGCTGGTGATCTCTACCCCTACACTGCTTCTTCTGCGTCTGCTGGTGATCTCTACCCCCTCAACTGGGACTCCAAAGTTTTGGAAAACCAGTATATTAGATAAGTGCCGGATATTGACATTATTGGTCTTCATGTTTTCGTTTTCCTTTTACAATTTGATCGATCAGCTTTAAGCTTATTTAGGGGATATCATTACAGCTTCTGAATGCACAATGCTTCTGCAAAATTGCACAAATACTTGTGTAGCAACGTGCTTAATGCTTTAATGATATCTCTCAAAAAGCCAAAAACCGCGCGATCAAATTGTAAAGGCAAAGCGAAAAACATGAATGCACAATGGTTCTGCAAAATTGCACAAGTTTTTTTTCTTGCATTAGTACTTATTGAGCTTAAATGAACAGAAATTGCAAATTCTTGGTTTACACTTTCTTGGTCCTCTTAGAGTTGAGCCTGTAATAATATGTACTACATTTACATCATGGATGTGACAGAGATCATAACTATTATTGTAGACTTCTAGTGACAGGTACAACTTTCAAGTTGCAGATTTCTAGACTTGGGAATGACTTGGGTATCCCCCTTTGTCTCCTCTTACGGTGTCCTCCCTTTGTGCCTCTGTGTGAGAACGGTTATGCCCATTTGTATGAGGTGTTATGCCATTTGGGAGGACACCATAACAAATGAATAGTAATCTTATCTGGGGGACACCATAGTGTTATTTATACTCATTTGTGAGTTGTTATGCCATTTTTGGAAAAAAAAAATGACGTAATGTGTTATGCCATTTTTAAAAAGTGTTATGCCATTTTTCAAAAATGGCACAACGTGTTATGCCATTTGTGTTTAGGTTATGCCATTTTTGTCGGGTATCCCCCAGACAAGAGACGGGATACTGTGGCATCTTCCGATAGACTTGGCCATTGTTTATATGCTTATTCTGAGCCTTTGTGGTTAGAGTTTTTCGTTTCGTTGGCCCCCTTAGAAAGAATTTCAAAAAGGGACGAAAAATTCGATTTTTTGCTAGGATATTCTTTTCTACGAGGCTAATGAACAATTTCGACCATCGTGTTGGCACTCTTGATGGGGACACTTTATTTTCATAATCTTTTGCAATGTACATTCGTTATTTATGATAGTAGGAGGTAAAACTGTTCGATGTAGCAATAAAAATAAGGCTACATACATACTCATGAATGCACCTTGATCTAATTTTTCTGTCGTAAGTGTTACTCCATTTAATTTTCATTTAATTTCCCCTTAAATGTTCCAAAAACACCTACTATAATGTATTCCATGCATCCAACGGACTCTTTACCGGGATCGGTCCCACGTATTGCATGGAACCGGGGCCGGGGGACTCTACTGCATGGAACTGGGGCCAGGAGATCCCGTGGTGCACAATTTGTTAGAGATGAACGGCTCGAATTACACACTACATACCTATATCGTCCCGGTGTCTCCTATTGCACATGCCCATCCAATTTGCAAATTCCATAATCTCTCCAATATCAGAAGAAGTAGTACAATATAAACCCTGCTACAAGATTTCACAACCCAACAGTTTTATTCCTTTTTGTAACTACAAACGTAACAGTTCACACGGCCAATTAATCTCTTACCCATCTCCCTCTCTCTCTCTCTCTCTCTCTCTCTCTCTCTCTCTCTCTCATATGTAAGGAGAGGAATTTTATTTTAAGAACCTTCTCTCTCTCTCTAAATGGGTTTGTGGGTTCGTTGCAGTTTGGCTGTGCTGCTGCTCAATATTATTGCTATTGAGCTAGCAAATGTGCACAAATGTTCAGGGGAATGTGACTTGTTCCAGGGGAGTTGGGTGAGGGACCCATCGTACCCTCTCTACAATTCCACCACGTGTCCCTTCATCGAGAAAGAATTCGATTGCCAAAAAAATGGACGGCCCGATCGCGACTATCTCCAATACAGGTGGCAGCCCACTGGATGCAATTTAGAAAGGTACTCGTTTCGTCACAGCATACCATTATTTATTCATCGCGACATCAAAAGTTATTTAGTACTTATTTACTTATGTTTAGATTTTTTTTTAGCTAAGATTGGGTTTAATCTCGATGATGCATTTTTTGGGTAAGCATCATCCCTTGTTTTAGAATAACTACGATGAATAATGTAATCCCGGTAATCGGATTAACTTTTTTCCTCTGAAGTAGTCATCACACACACCGGGGCCTAAAGATCGTATGACACGATCAGGTAAAATGTCGTATCAACGGAGCGATAGATACAAGCGGACTATTTACGTAATTAGGCCTAATATTCGTATTAACGATGAAATAGGACCAAGGGAGCCAATAGAGGTGAGATTAAGCTTAATACACCCAATTATAAAAAGAAAAAGAAAAAAGGACCGATGCCCCAAACTTTTTATTTTTAGTTAAAATTAATGAATCGTTGAAACTCTTTGCAGTCAAAGTAGTATTAATTGTGAACCTACAACTTTTATTTCGCATGTTAAATAGAGTGCATGAAGGGCGGGTTTGACACAACGGTAAAATTGCTCAATTATGACTTAGAGATCACGAGTTTGAGTTGTGGAAACAGGCTCTCTACTTACAGGGTTAAAGTTGTAGCCCGAGGGTTTAAGGTTGTAGCCTCGGGCATTGGGTTTGCCCTTTTTTTATAGAGTGCATGAAAGTTTAGGATCCACATCTTAAAATCATGTCTTCCTCCTTATTTTAACCACTTAATTACGTAGGTATATATGTATATATATTTCAGTCTTCTTTAGGTTAGGGATTCCTGATTTTGCTTACAGTCCGGATCTCGTGCGCAGGTCCACTGTTCCGATCAAATTTTGATGATCCAAATCGTTCAATGTGTTTAAAATGCATTTTATTAAAAATTGCATAGATTAAGCCCCTTCTGGTCATATTTTTTGCCAATTTCCTGCAGGTACCCTTAAAAATATATTTTAAATACATTGAATGATTTGAATTATCAAAATTTGATCGGGAACAATGAGGTGCAGACCGTAACAAAATCAGGAATCCCTGACTTGAAAATTTCTGTATATATATGTGTGTGTGCGCGCGTGCGCCCGCACGCTTTTGTGACTTTATATTGGATTTGTGCATTTTTGATAGATTATGGGGTGAAATAATTTGGATATTGTAGATTTGATGGAGTTGGGTTCTTGAAGAAATTCAAAGGGCAGAAAATCATGTTTGTAGGGGATTCCTTGGTTCGAGACCAATGGCAGTCCTTGACATGCTTGCTCTACAATATGCAAGGCCTAATTTGAAATACACTCTAATGAGATCTGGTATGATCTCCACTTTCACAATCAAGGTATGGTTGAGTACCCTTCAAACTCTCTTGACATCCGCAATTTTTACTTAGCGCGCTCTAGGAGTACCGGTATGCAGTGCACCAAGGGTTTCTTTCATTTATGTGGAATTCAAGACTAAGTGCATGGACCCCATCTGAACTTGAATGTGTGGGGTAGATACCCTTGGAAAACAATGTGATGGAGCACGGCTGCTTTTAAAATCAATTCCATGAAAATGCATTACCACCAGCGAATTATAGAACGGCAACTTCAAAAGTCGCCCTCAGATGAAATATTTGGATTCTTATTAGAATTGTGCCAGCCACACAAATGAACTAAGCACAGATAATACGAACACATTTTGTGGGGTCCACGCAGATCAAAACCGCTCATGTTTATTAAAATATTTTTTCAAGCATTCAAGTAAAAAAAAAAAATCATCTCAATCTGCTATCGGTGGGCTTTGTTAAAATTCGTAGGGCGAACCAGTAAGTTTCGCCATACAAATTTTGAAAAAGCCGTTTCCAATATTCGATTGAGATGATTTTTTCACAAGAATGCATTCAACAATAATTTAAGAAAAATGAGCAGCTTGGATCGTTCTTACAGGACCCGGGGTGGGGCCCCGCAAAAAATTCATGCATTATTTGTGTTTAATTTATTTATATGTGCAATTAGACTTCTTGTTCTTACCACTCACATGAATGGTGGGTCCCACACACACTACACACTCTAGTGTGTGTATGGAGCCCACTACTCATGTGAGCGTGGATGTGTGTTTGAGTGTGAAAATGGGTGTGTCACTAGAATTATTGAAATAAAAATAAAAATTAGCTCCCAAACATGCCCCTGATTATTGTCATAATGGTGGCATTGACCGGCTCAGGGACACGGGCAGGAGCCACTGGTCCTTCTAAAATATACTAGTAGTATGTATTTTTCACAACAGTCCTTCTGAGCTGTGAAATTTTTATATTCTCTTGGTCCGTGTTTGTTGGTTCATTTTCGGCATTCATGTCATATTTTAGATTGTAGATATCTTTTCAATTTATAATGGGTTTCAAAATTTTAAAAATCTTGCATAACAAATTTAATTAAAATCTATCAAATAAGATTCATATTTCATATTTTTAATTTTTTAAGACGTATGGGATAGTAAAAATGAACTAACATACACGAACGGAAGTAACATTTTCTCTCTTTTATAAAATTCTTGCTTCTCCAGTGGTGGTCTGGGATGTTAACAATTTAAAACAAAACTAAAATCAAAACATAGTCAAATAATTGCCCATGATCAAAAGAAAAAAAAAAACATAACCAAATCATTTGGTGATACAGGGATACGGAGTTACAGTGATGCTTGATCGCAATATGTACTTGGTGGATATCATAAAGGAAAGCAAGGGCCGAATCTTGAAGCTCGACTCGATTGAAGATGGAAAGAATTGGAGAGGGATGGACATGTTGATATTCAACACGTGGCACTGGTGGGGTTACAGAGGAGCCCACCAACCGTCAGTCGATCAAACCTTCTCCATCTCAACTCTTTAATTTGCTCCTTAAATATTCCTTACGTACACTGATTAATTAAAGAGTTACTTTAATTAAGTAGTAGTATTTTGAATTTGCAGATGGGACTATATACAAGTAGGAGATCAGGTGATGAAGGACATGGATCGGACGGCTGCATTCGAGAAGGCGCTGGCTACGTGGGGTACTTGGGTGGACATCAACATTGATCCATCCAAAACTAGTGTTTTCTTTCAAGGGATTTCTCCTAATCATTACCGGTAATTAATCGAGTGGTGGCTTTTACTTATTAAGTAGTCCTGTATTTTTGAATGTCAAAAAAGAAAAATAATTTTCGCCTTCCCCTAGCTTTTATCTGTTTGCACTCTTTTTTTTGTCTGTGTTCACGTGACATGACAAAAATGCCCTTAGTATGTGAAAAGTGAGTGAATAAGTAAGGATTGTTTGATAATTTCATATGGATACAAAGTGGGTGCAAAAATCATTTCTTGGCACCCATGTATCTATGCATTGCATTCCTGAGAACTTTCTTCACGTATGCATTATTTGAACAGCATCATATCCCAATGAGTGTTTTCTTGGTTGGCTTCTTGCCAATCTCGGATTTGGGTCTTAGATTTTTTGGTACATAATTGTTCTTACTTAGTTTCGGGATATGATGCCGTTCCAGTCCTTGTTTCTTTAATCTTTGTAATAATTTCAAAGATTAATTAATTTTTGTCTTTCAAAAAAAAATGATAACTCTCCTCGATCAATATTCTTAGTTGTAGTTATTGAGGTTCATAGAGGAATTTACAGCTTGTCTATTGGGGGCCTTTGCCACTACCAATTTGGTCTATAATTTCTAAGTAATTTTCATTTTACATACAATACTTACCATGTCCAGGCCCCTCATAAATTAGTTACCAGAGAAAACATTAATTATTGTACAAATAACGGAAAACTAGCAACTATATATACTTTTACACTAACATTTGTTTCTCTCTCATTTGGAACCACATTTCAGTTCTCTCTCTACATTTCAGTTCTCTATCTAGGACCACAATAAAGTCACATCAATTTCTACCCCACTCCACTTTCTCTCTTTTTTAAAACAAGTACTCATTCTTGTTTTAAGAGACATGTAATTTTCTCATTATATATCACATTTAATTCAAAAAATAAGTACTTATTTCCAAATAAATATTTATTTTAAGTTAGTGAAACACAAGATGTAAATTTAATGTAGACTCGATCGTTGATGACTTAATTTGTGCTCTACAAGAGTACTGTTTAAATTTTGATACATAGTTGAGGTAAAGTTTTGGGAATTATTATTTTTGCTTTTTGATTGTTTATGTTTTCTTAGGAGCTATGTTTAGTACATGGTATCATTATAAATAAAAAAAAAACATTTATATGCCTTGAAATTTCAGTACATGGTATCATTAGGGTGGGGATACAACAGTAACTTATTTTTTTTATTCAATTTTTTTTTGCATTTATTAGTTTTGCGTCAAAATTTTGTGATTTATTGATTCATCTTGGCGAGAGTAATCCGAAAGTAAAAAATTTTGATCGAAACTCATAAGTTTTTTAATTAAAAAAGACAAAAATAAGTACAAAAACTAAAAATTCAAATTAAGACAAAACGATAAGTTATTAACTTTTCATTCCAAACCCACCTACGAGAAATTTTTTGGTGCCAAGTGGGTATGTCACACGTGGTGCTCGCTCGACATATCTGGACCGTCCAATGCACTTTTGGACAGCCCAATTTGAAACCCTCTCTCTCCTCTCATGCCACCACTTTATCTCTCCAAATCCAAACCGTCCAAAAGTGCATTGGACGGCCCGGATGTGCGGAGCAGGCACATCCAATGAAAAGCTTACCCACTTGCAATGAAACAGACAGAGCTAGTGTCTCGTATTTTTTTTTTTTTTTACTTTTATCCCCTAAACTATCCACATTCATCAACTTCATCCCTAAACTTCCAATTTGACAAATATATCCCCTCAAGTTTCCAATTGCTTCCTAGCTATGTCATCCAATTGATAACGGCGGTTAACATTTTGGATGGAAAATCTTTCACGTGCCTATCACGTGGGATCACAACCCAAATGAAAGGGGTAAATTTGTCATTCTACAAATTGGTAGTTTAGGGACAAAGTAGAAAAATATGAATAATTTAGGGGATAAAAGCACAAAAAAAAAAAAACTCTTTTTATTATTGTTTAGTTCTTTACTTGTTCTAGAAAAACCACTGAGAATGCCATCAATTTAAACCTCTTGCTTCCATCGTATATGTTTACAAGTGATTTGGAGTGTCGGATAACCATAGGTTTGTAAATTTTTGCTTCGCCGTACGAATGTAAACTTGAAGGTTGTTGTATTTTGAGTAAGGAACACCGATCAACCAAGCCCATGAGGAGAGGATATATTGGTCCTTCTTTTTTCTTTTTATCGGCAAAGATGAAATTTTATTTAAAAAGGGAAAGGGGAAAGGGAATCCAACAAAGAGTTAGAACAATCATACACATGAAATGGGCAAAAGCCCAACCATCTAAGGGTCTACAAGGGATCACAAAATAGAAACATTAGAGCCCAACCCGACACTCAAATAAAACAATACAGTCCAAACACCTAAAACGCGGCCCAACCCTAGACCGGCCCACCCAAGCCAACCCCCAAAACCCTAACCACAACGGCGGCCACTACCGTACAAACCACTGGAGAAACTAGCCTCGCCGTTAAGCCGATCCAGCTGCTCCAAAAAGTACCAACCGGCGGCTGGACACCGGCCTACGAGGGAGACCACCAATGCAGCCACAGCTTGGGAACCAAAACCGACCACCAAGACACAGCAGAAAACACAAAAAAAAACCCAAGATTCACGATCAACACAAGCAGCAGCAACCGACCGAAGACAACGAACTGCCGATCCCTCGCCCAAATGATACCTCAGAAAGGGCAGCCGGCCGAAATTCGGCACACAAAGACGGCCAAGAGCAAACCAATCATGAGGACCGCAACCAACTCGCCGCCGCCAGAGAGACACCGAACCAGATCTGACCGCCATCTTTACCAATCAATTTTGAATAACACCTACAACAACAAAAGTTAGAAAGCCCTATCTACACTTCCACCGCATCACTGCCTGATGCCTCCACCCAAGCAAACTGGATCAAAAAACCCCACCACACCGCCTCCCACAACCACCGATCATCTGAACACCCAGCGCCGCTAGGCCTCCAGAGGTAGCCAGGGAAACCTTCGGTCGATGGCAGAGAGCAATACACCCAGCCGCCACACCCTCCCCACAAGAAAGGGCGATGCCCGAGACAAAGACAGAGAGAAACAGCGAGAAGGGTCTGGATCAGGAGAGGAGAGGGAGGAGATAGAGAGATAGCAGGAGAGAGAGTAGGAGAAAGGAGCCCGGGGGGAAAGGGAGGGAGGCGCCTCCCCCCCCCGGGTGGTGGTGGCGGCACTGAGGAGCCCTAGCAAAGAGTAAGGTAGAGAGAGAGGGTCTGATGTTTGGGTAGAGTAAGATATTCCTATATCTTCGAAAATGAGGTATATAGTTCTTAAGGAGAGCATGACTCAGCAAAGGGCGGAACCAAAAATCTCTTGGAGTGGGGTCAATATTTAAAAACACATTTATCTTTGACGGGTATTAATTATCAAAACACGTCATGGACCGTTATTTTTCCAAAATATGTATGTATTACTACTAGAAAAATTATTATCGATTGACTGCCCTACAGAAAACGATATTTGTAGTAAAACAAATTCGATTCCAGTACTCCAATTTTGATTGGATTTCATTCGCTGTCACTTTATATAATTTGATTGCTACTCCAAATTGCAATTACAATGATTTAAAAAAAAAAAAAAAGGTACAATGCATTATTTTATGCATAGAAGACTTGCAAGTAGGTCTGAACTCTGAACCCTTGAATGATCTTTTTCCACCGCGCGATATATTTTCAGCCATGCAATGTGAGAGGTTGTCCACGCTTCAAGAAATAAACGCGTCAAATAAGTCAGCCGATTACAGAGCCTCTGCGTCATACATACTTTGGAAAAACAAGCGCGTTAGATAACGCGTTAGATAATTCAGCTGTCATCCTCTTTCGCCCTGCGTTCTTATGAACTTAATTCAAACTTAATTTAAATATGAAAGTTGTTCTTATTTGATTTTTTTCGCATTTGTTAGTTTTGTGCTAAATTTTTGTGGATTATTGATTTGTCTCGACAAGAGGAATCGAAAAAGTAATTTTTTTTTTACTTTTACCCAAATATTTTGAGAAATAACTATTTTTTAGCACAAAAAAAGTCGCCTTTTAAACTAAAAAGTGGTTATTTCTCAAAATACTTGGGTAAAAATAAAAAAAATTTACTTTTCAGATTCCTCTCATTAAGATGAATCAATAACCCATGAAAATTTGGAGTAAAATTAACAAATGCGAAAAAAATTCAAATAAGAACAAAATTTTCAGATTTAAGTTAAGTTCAAAAGAACAAGGCCCAGGAACCCCATGCACATGCCACAGTGCTTCTCTTGATTTTCTCATTTTGTAATTGTTTTTCCAAAAATGTTAAGAACATGATAATCCATACATAACACAAAAACATCTCACATACATGTGAGGCCAACATACACTATTATGTGTGGAATCCGCATATATGTGAGAGATTGTGTTTGGTGTTGTATTTGAATTGTTATATATGTAGCACTTTTGTTGTTTTTCTACCAAAAGGGAATCCTTAAATATGAGAAATTGTATGGTTTGTACCTGACAAAATTCTCGTATATAATCTCCAGCTTGGCAAAAGAAAGACATACATAAAGGCCCGATTGGACTTAATATTAGGAGGGCGGATAATGAAATTCGGGCGGATGAGAGCTGGATGAGACATGTTTGCCCTGGTTTGGATGGGTGAATCTAGGACGGATGAGTTCATCCCCTTCAGAGAGTTGATGAGTTTTGTTCACTCTCCACTTAAGAATGTGAAAATTATCCCCTTTTTTATTAGTTGAAATAGTGTTGATTCCACTTTAAAGTAATGTCATGCCTACTAAAAGGTGTTATATATATATATATATATATATATATATATATTATGGGTGAAACCTACACCATTTTAACCAATAAAAGGGTAGGTAATATTTATCATCTTTTAAGAAGGGTAAACAAAATAAATCATCTAATAAAGACATAAAAGGAAATAACATTAGTAAAAGAAGAAGTGGCAAAATCACTCATATTTTTTCATAAAATAAATCATCTAATAAAAATTTAAAAGAAAGTGACGTGACAAAATCACTTCCCTTTAAGAAAAGTACGTGCAATCAATGAATGGAAGACCTTGCAAGTAGCTAGGGCCGGCTGAACTCTGAGCCCTTGAATGATCTTTTTCAACCAATCTATTTTCAGCCATGCAATGTGAGAGGTCGTCCATACTTTACTGCAAGAAATAATGAGTCAAATAAGAGCATCTCCAATGCATCTTCCATTTCTCTATTTCTCCATTTGAGAGGATCATTTTTGGAGGAAATACCAATCCAACCCATCCTCTATTTTCTCCTCCATTTGAGAGTATCAAGTTTGGTACTCCAAATATGGAGGATAGACAAAAAAATAGAGGATCTCCTCCATTTCACTATTCACCCTCACCAAATCCCATTTTGTTCATCAAATTAATTTTGATACACGAATCCTTTATAAAATTGGTACCAATCAAAAGATATGTACAATATCTTCAAAATAAGACCCATATTGAGTATTTTTTTAATGAAGTTAGAAAAATAAAAATTTGAGTTTTGGAGGGAAAGTGGGGAAGTTTGAGATTTGGGATGAGTTTTTAAAGAAATAGAAGTAGAAATAGAGTATTAGGTTGGAGTTAGATTCCTACAAAATCACTTTTGCAATAAAATATGTTATTTTGATACTCTCAAATGAAGAAATGAAGGCAAAAATGAAGTATTGGATTGGAGATGCTCTAATTCAGCCGAGGAGTTATGTATTAGTCAAATACAGAACCTCGGCGTCATACATAACTTTGAAAAAAAGCGCGCTAGATAATTCAGCGCAGCCTCCTTTTCCGAATTGTGAATTCTTAAGATGTAAATTCTTTATTTAAGTGTGAATTCTGTAAAGGGATGTGAATTCTGCAACACATCCAAAAATTCACACTTTCAAAAATTTTGAAAAAGGACAAAATAATATATTTTTTTTGTTGCAAAAATGGGCAGAATTGTAAATGCATCTTTAGCAAAAGCCCAGGAGGGAATAGAACCTAGAAAAAAAGGTCCGCATAGAACCCCTCACAAAAAATAGGACCGACTAGTCATTTTCCGTCGCTGTAGTGTCCCAAAATTTGTACTTTGTACTTCGTATGACTGATGTAACATAATCTCTTCTGTCGATCGACAAAAAGAAATAAAAATTTTGGTGCGCTCTAGAAGTCCCGATTAATTTTCCTTGAAATCTCTCTCTCTTGACTCTTGTTAGGTGGTACGAGGAATTATGAAAAAAAATTCAGTGTCGAAGGGATATCACGTGGTACCCGTTCGAGCATTCGAACCATCTAAAAGTATATAAACGGCTGAGATACACCGAACAGATACCACGTGGGATATATTGCTCGGCACTGACAAATCCCTCAGGAATTATATATATATGTTGGACATTTTCAAAGTATCCCTCAGTCAGTCCAGCTCAAGGTCTTCGTCTTCCATCCGTAGGGTCAGCTATACAAGATCCAATTCCTATAGTCTTTTTTCCCAATATATACTGGAGTATATATATATATAAATATAATCGCTGTGTAATCCTAGCTAAACCTCTCATTCCTCACTGAACAGAACAACATGAGGATATTCCCACGAAATTTTGCTCCATTAGCCATTGGAATATTATTCATTTTCTTCACAACTTTTGCCTCTGGAGCCACTCGTCTTCCCCCTGATGAAGGTATTCATACTTAATTTTATTTATTTATTCATGAGAGATTAATAATTTAAGCTTTCTTTTTCTTGATTGTTTTCCATATGCCTTTTCGTTTCCTCTGTTTTAGATTCCATTTCTTTCTTCTTTCTTCTTTCTTTTCTTTGGTTTGGCTTTTACAAGTTTCAAACAGTAATTTTGAGATAATAAGCAAAGAAAAAGAAACTAGATTTCGTTGAGAAATATCTTTTCTTTAATTTTCTTCTTAACCTCATAAGCCAAGTAAATTAAACAAAAGAAGAAAAGTTTTCCGTTGTTTTGTTATGCTCTGTTTTCCAGATTTATTTACCCAATTTATTTTTTTGGAAACTTGTTTGGTTGATGATTCTTGAAACTTATAATTTTTTTCATAATTTTCTGGAAATTAGATCATTTTTCTTGAAAAAAAAAACCCATTCAGCAAAATGAATAGGATAGGAAAATAATGTCTGTTTATATATCCGATATTTAGTGTGGTGCTTTTTTGTTTTTTAAATTGGTTCTGGAAATTATCAACAGACAATAAATTGTGAGTTTTTTTCAACACAATTTTATTTATTTATTTTTACAGTGGAAGCATTGAAGGAAATTGGGGAGATATTGGGGAAGACTGATTGGGATTTCAGTGTGGGTGCTGATCCCTGTACTTTTCACCGTTCCCCTATTGGTTTTGAAATTCGGTCAATGTATGCAATGACACCGTCTGCCACTTACTCGCATGTCTCTCTCTCTCTCTCTCTCTCTCTCTTTCTTCTTTTCTCATATTGTTTCAACTATGACAAAATTAGAATTCGAAAAGGCAAATATTTCGAATGAATTTCTTGAAGAAAATTGACAATTCTATTTTTTTCACAAAATATTTCCAAAAATTTTTTTTACAACATTAAAAAAAGATTACGGAAAAAAAAAAAATTGTTCCCCTTTTTGCTAAAAGGAATCAGTTCTTTGATTCATATGTTCCAATCTTGACTTTTTGGCCAAACAATGTAAAGGCATTTTTTAAAGACGCCCCCAAAATCATTTGGAGGGGATATCAAATTTTTTGAAATAAACCTTTCTCAACCAAAAAGTTTTTGACAAACATTGACAAAATTATTTTGGTGAGGATCCCAAAGTTTTTAAAAGAATATTTGTTTTTTTAGATTTGCCCAAATTTTTGTTTGAATTAACTTTTGCTCCAACCAAAAACAGATCTTAACGATTTTGATTCAATTTTTTCCATGTATCTTCACCAAGTTTATTAATGATTCAGATTATCGAATTATTTTTTTGGAATTAAGTTAACTTGTTTTAATTACAAAACTTTAAGTTTTTTTAAAAAAATTTAAATCGTTATTTTTTTCTTTAAAATTGAGTTGTTAATTTAATCCTTTTTAAAATATTCAAACTGGTAATTTTTTTAAAATAAACAAATTTTCAAAAAATTGAAGTTATGTTTTTTGAAATAAACAATTTTAAATTTTTGAAACAAATCGTTAAATAATGTTTTACAGCCTTCGAAACATTTCGAATTCACAATTCACTGTTTAACCAAACAAATATAAACAATGTTAAAAAGAATACAAATTAGCCAATTTCAACATACAATTATCTGCTCAATAATCATCCACACTCAAATGTTGGTGAAATGCAGAGCATTGAATGGGCAGGATCTTTCGGGCACGCTCCCACCAGAATTGACGAGACTCACTCACCTTCAAACTATGTAAGTAACCCATATGTCATACCCATAATAAACAGTACGATCTAAATTAATTTGTCATAAATACATCGAGTACTATACAGTATGGTTTTCCGTCAATGTTTTTTAGATTAATTATTCGCGAGTGCAATTACATTAATGACAAAAAGAATTTATTAAAGGGAGTGATTTCAGCACCCCCAAATTGTTAACTGATCAATATAGAGTTGATTTTTGCACTCCCCAAATTTTTTGGAGTGCAATTAATAATTTGAGAAGAGAAGTGCAAAATCACTCCTCTTTATTTTTTGTGAAACAAAAACTCCCCTTTATTAAACCCATAAAAAACTTTTACTAGTATTTGACAAGGATTTGCAATCTTATTCCCACAGTGATCTCACTCGCAACTATCTCAGTGGTACAATCCCTCCAGAATGGGGTTCCATGATAAAACTTGTCAACATGTATGTATCACTAGTTCTTTATGTCGATCTATGCAAATACTTACATGTTTACCAATGTATGGTATCTTGAGGATTTTCTTGTTCTTAGTTCCTTATCTGTCAAATTGCAGCTCCCTCCTTGGAAACCGATTAACGGGTCCAATCCCAAAAGAGTTTGGAAACATCAGCACACTTGGAACTCTGTAAAATAATCCGTTTACCCATTTCAATTCATGATTATTGATCTTGAAATATTGAATGATTTTGTTGCTTAGGGTATGAATTTTGATATTTTTGTAGAAAGCTGGAGTTCAATCAGTTGTCTGGACCCATTCCTCGAGAGCTTGGGAGTCTTTCTCTCTTAGAGAAACTGTAAGACCCATTCTGCACAAGCAAGACCATCATGTCGCCTTGATGGAAATCGGAGAACATCAATCCATACTTGGTGCTGACGTGCCATTATATGTAAAATGTACTTAGAATCCAATGGGATAAAGAAAGGATGTTGATTTTGGCGCTCAATTTTTATACACGGGCTCCACTTTTAACGTGAAGTTACTACTGTAGTAATTTCATGTACAAAGTGGAGCACCTACGTATAAAAGAGGAGCGCGGAAAATCAATTTCCTAAAGATCAAAAAACAGTAATGATCCGAACACAGATTTTTATGCACATATCATGCACATTTTTTGATCCAACCCGGTCGTCTTTTTTAAATCGTAGGGCGAATCATTCTGTTCTGCCCAACGAATTCTGAAAAAATCTTTACCGATCTCTATTGGAGTTGATTTTTTATAGAAACTCTCGAAATAGTGTTTTAAAAAAAAAAAACAGTTCGGATCAACTTTATAGGCCCTAAAAAATGTATGTGCATTATATGTGAACAAAAATCTGTGCAAGTAGCGGCTGTTCAAAAAATAACATCATAATTTGAGGATCGAATTATGGGGATCTAAATAGTCTTGATTCCATGCCATATGCTACTAGAGTAAACATACATTGGCGCTAGATTTAAGAACAATTGATTCACTGGTTGCCTGCGTTTTAACGTTGAAGGCATTTGACTTCAAACAATTTTACCGGGGAGCTTCCGGAAAACACTCTCAAAGCTGACCACTTTGAAAAACTTGTAAGTTTATTTTCTTTCTATTCACAATTTGGAATTCTTGAATTAGGTACCACTTTTGAATTTCCTTTGAATTGTCAATTAATTCCTTAGTATAATGCAGTCGGATTGGTAGCAACAACTTCACTGGAAAGATACCAAATTTCATCCAGAACTGGGTAAATCTCACCAAATTGTGAGTGTTTGACCTGTTTTGATTTATTCAATGATTGTTCATCTTTCGAATATTACTTGACCATGTTTTTTTTAATCCTGACATATGCAGAATAATTGAGGGTAGTGGTTTGGATGGATCAATTCCTCCTGGCATTGGTCTTTTGACAAAATTATCCCACTTGTGAGTGAAAGCAGAACCCTATAATCCCATGGCTTTTACGCATGCCAAAAACATTGTATCGTTAATCTTGTATTTTCTTAACTAAATGCAGGAGAATCAGTGATTTAAATGGTTTCCAAGCACCTTTTCCCTCCCTTAATAATTTGACAAGCCTGAGAACACTGTAAGTTGATTCCTTGTTTGGAACCCTTTTTAAAGAATGTATCAGTTTGTTGCTGATTTGAAGTGGTATGATTTGATTGTGTTGCAGGATTTTGAGGAGTTGTAATATTATTGGACCGTTACCTCAATACCTTGGAACAATGACAAAGTTGGAGATATTGTTAGTAAATATAGTGTTGCAGAGAATTGTTTGTTTCTTCGAATATCTCTGAAGTTCATAACAGGCTATTGATAGATAGTTCATCCCACTCATTTGTGCACAATACTCTTACAAACTACAAAGTGAAGAAAATGGACGCAACTGTCATTGAAGATGACTAGATGCACTTCACATTTGGAGTTTGGAAGAGTTTGAAAATATGTCAACTTTGTTAGAATTGAAATCATTTTGATTCTTATCTTTTTGTTATTTTTCTTGCAGAGACCTGAGCTTTAACAGACTAAGTGGGGAGATTCCGAGCAGTTTTATTAGCTTGTCATCAATACAGAATATGTATGGATACGAAAATCTTATATAGTTTCTGACTTTCTGGTATTCTTTATTTTACTGGCCAACTGGTACCTTTTGAAAATGATCGTAGCAAATTGAATTAGAGAACTAGACACAGGCCCAAAGTAATCATGCACCCTTATTTATCCACAAGTCAACATTTATAACAAGACAATCAAGAAGTAGATAATTCGGCGCTTTGTGGAGAAGCGTTAGTGGTGTACTATGTGACAAGAGGGTATACACAAAATTAAAGGAAAAATTCCATAGTACTGCCATAAGACCAGAGATACTTTATGGGACAGAATGTTGACCTATTAGGAAACAACATGTGAGCAAAATAAGTGTAGCGAAAATAAGAATGTTGAGGTGGATGTGTGGTAGAACTAGATGAGACATGATTAGAAATTAAACGGTCCACGAGTTGGTAATTGTAGATCTATAGATACAATAGTTAAGAGAGCGGATAAGATGGCTTGGGCATTAGATGTAGATCTATAGATGCAAGATTAGTTTGGGCATGCCTACCATAGATCTATAGATGTAGTAGTTAAGAGAGCGGATAAGATAGTTTTGGCTAGTAATGCTACGGGGAGGGAAAGACCTAAATTGACATTAGATATTATTTTGCGCAAAGATATGAGTCTAATGGATTTGAGTGAACTAGTAGTCCTTGACAGAGCTCAATGGAGAAAATGATTCATGTAGCCGACCCCAATTTATTGGGACATAAGGCTCGGTTTGATTTGGTTATTTCTTGATTTATGAGACATGTTATTCTCTCACAATACATCACCTTTAATTTAAAAATTAAAATAAGTACTTATTCCCTTAGCGAAACGGAGCCTTATAACATTATAGCTTTTCAGAAAGCTGTAACTTCTGGCTGCAATAGAGAAGAAAAGGAAGGAACTCTCCCATTTTGCATGTTCCACAAAAACAGATTCACTTTTAAGGCTAAATTAGGTTTGTTTTATGTTTTCTTCGATGAGGACACTTGTTTTATGATAGATAATTTCAACTACTACAATATTGTTAAAAGATGACACTTGAAAAAATAAAAAGATGTCAATTTTTGAAAAACTCATAATTAAAAAGATTGCAATCGATAAATAATGTAAGTCATCTAAAAAACTGTGATATAATATATTTATGATGTCTCTTTATAAAGTAGTGACATAACTATTTTTTCTTTTTAATGTCGGCTTCTCCTTATAAGTGACATTGAAGAACAAAAATTTATTTTTGGAGAAAACGGTGCCATCTAAGAGCATCGTTGCTTTGAAGTCTTGAATCGGGAGCGGGTAGTTACATATGGTCTCAGAGCCTGTACCAACCGAAAATGTGAGACAAAATCTTGACCTCATATGAGGACGTGTGTTCCTAAGTGGGGGAGATTGTGACGCCCTGCCCCTGGGGAGTTCCAGGTAGTGGTCAACCAACCTGAAGCCAGTTGGGACCCATGCGAGGTGCTATCGAATCGGTGACCAGAAGGGTCAACTGAGAGTAGTCCCACATCGCTTGGTGAAGTGTAAGTTGTGTGCCATAAATAATATATCGTCATTCTATCTTGGACAAGGACTTTAAAGCTATGAGGGTGCCAAAGCCAATTGAAATGTAATAGTTAAGCGTGCTCGCACCGGAGTAATTCTGGGATAGGTGACCTCACTGGGAGGTTTGATATGGAGTTCGGTGTTCAAAGCGGATAATATCTACAGAGCAGAGGCGGGTCATTACAAAAGGTGACGGCTTTAAAGCACTATAAAGCGTCATCTTTATAGATATTAATGACAGTTTCAAACCGTCATTTTAAGATTTAGACTTTTAATGACAGCTCCATAGATGACAGTTTCAAAATTGTCATCTTTCACGTTTAATAACACTTTTAAACTGTCATCTTTTACGATTATTTTAGTAGTAAAGGGAATAATGGATTCCTTACTTAATGAACAAGAAGTTAGTTTTCAACTATCGATGATTATCAACTCTGTTACAATTCATCATACTCAATATGTTGTAAGTTCAGTATCCAAAGGGTAAAAGTAGAATTCGGGCTTGCAAAGCCAAATTTGGAGTTAAATTCAGCAAGATAGTATGTTAAAGTGCATGTATCAAGTGTTCCATTTGGAAACGTTTGCATTGTTAACATATAGATAACGGTATGATTAATGATTTATTTGTTTCCACAATATTCGTGCTCTTGTACGTGAAAAGGCACATAGCCAGAGTGAATCAGTTAAGACTGTTTTTCATTGTTTTAGGTATTTAACTGGGAACTTACTAAGTGGACTTGTGCCCCGTTGGATGCTAGAAAATGCAAGAAACATGTAAGTTAGCTTTCTAATAAACAACTTTTATCCCGTCTATGTTACGCAATATTCAATTCTCATGTTGTCACACAGTGAATTATGAGTTTTCTTCGCATTTGGCCTTTCTGGTGGGTGTGAAATGCATTTTTTATCTATAAACCATTAGTGTCTAAAGATATAGATATTTTATGAAAGAACGCATTGCTAGCCCTTACACATTTCTAGTTTCTAATTAAGTTTAGTTCCCTGTAGAGTATCTTAAAGGCATTTTGTGGACAACCGTTCTCATTTGCACAATTACATATAGCTGAAACTGAAATAGGCATCAAAATGTTAGAAGGCATTGAAAGATACAACAACAACAAAAACATCATTGGGGACATGGGCGGAAGAGGGTTAGAGACAAAACCTAACCTTTGGCAATATATGCTCAAAGTGTCTGCTCTTAAAATACAATTGAAACAGTGGCCCCCCTATATATACCTCTAAGAACCGAGAAGTTAAATGGATGTTTTGCTGTGAAACCATGCCTCCAAATCAAAGCCGGAAGGCATCAGAGAGGGTGGGCTTAAAGACCCAAATCAATTTATGTGCACATTACCATGCTATATACAATAATATGACCCTTTATTGTATTTGGCTGGTGCATGTAACAACTAAGATATCAAGTGATTAAACTACAACTACGTAGCTGAGTAAACAAATAACAATTCTAGTACACTAGATAAATTGAATGGGAAGTTATAGACACCCTATTCTGGACTGTCCAGATTAGTTTACTTACGGTCTTTGATTCCCCTATGATGAGTAAAGGTCAAGAACTCTTAGAGAATGTTTGTGTGTTTGGGCTTTGAGCGTTTCGAACCCCTTTCAAACCCTTTTGAACCCCATTTCAAACCCTTCAAGCCAGAACCAAAAGGCTTCAACAAACCCCTACCTGAGTACGCTGGTACCCTTTTGGCTTGCGCTAGACCACTGTTACGTGTCAGTCATCGGTCAGCTTTGGCCATTTGATTGGTGCACGCAGATACAGTACTGGCATACGCCAGTCAAAACTTGTCAAATCACCTTTATTCAACCACGTGCACAAGACTTTTGGGCCCCCCAGGATCCTGTACATTTGTCTGGTTGGTATATTCGTGCAGGGGATGTTCCCCCCTCTCTCCTACAACTTCTATCAAACTAGTCCCATGCATTTAATGCATGGAGACTTCCCTCTCAAGGCTAACCAGCCCCCTTCAACTGGTTACAATCCTCCCACATACACACCTTCCCCTATATATACCCCCCATTGTGTTCCAAGCAAAGGGTTACCAACATAAAAGCTCTTAAGTCTTTCTTCTCCTTTCTTCATTGGCTTCTTGTTTGCTTCTCTTCCATCCATTGAAAGAGTAAGCAAGCAGCCCCTTTTATACACTTCCAACACCAAAACACTCATTATCCATCCCTCAAACTCTTAAGTTTAAGGCTCAACCACACCATCAAACTCAACACCAAAGGTATACCACCTTGTAAAGCTTTCTGTTCTGACCGCTGAGGGGGGCTGGTAATCAATACCCGTCCTGGCCCTAACGTTAGCAAGGTTTCAAAAATCGTATATAGCTAACAGTGGCGCACACCAGTAGTATTGAGCGGTACGCCAATCATGGCTGTACGTGCAGTACTGGCGTGGGGATCGGTGTTTAGCTATTTTCTGTTCTTTTTTTATTTTATCACCTTATTGCAAGCTAAAAACTAGTTTATAGCTTTCTGTATTTAGAACTGTGTAGTTGTAGTATTCAATATGTGCTTCTGTTACTTTGGAATGCCTCTGAGATCCTTCTGGCAATGTTCCAAAACCTAGAAAGTGTAAAGCCAAGCACCAGATAAGAAGAGAAAACTGGCATACAGTATTCTGTTACTGGTGTACGACAGTCATACCTTATCTAGTGGCTGGCCATTGCATGGCAACTAGGCCTTGGCCTCTATTTATTCCCCCACACTTTTTATGAGGTGTTCTATTTATTTTATGGCTCTAAAGTCATTTCAACTGTCTGTAACTGTATATGTTCTATTTCATAAACTGCGTGGTTTGTCTTGGATGTGCACTAGTCCTTTCCAGAGCCCAAAGGGTTAAAAACAAGAGCTGTGAGTTTAGACTTACTGGTGTACGCCAGTCTTTGAATAGCGTGCGCAGGTAAGGTTTGCATGCAGTGCTTCGGCCAGTGCATGCAGGTTTTCTTCCTACGCACGTTACTCCGGACCAGTGTGTTCCAGTCTGTTTAAAACGCTCACAGAAGTCTGTTTTTTATCTATATTAATTGTTGCAATAAAGCAAACATACCATTTTATCACATAATACAAACTTGTTACAGTTTTAATCCCCTTTAACTATTCTCCGTCCTAATTGGCTAAAAAATGATTAATTACAGAAAATTGCAAATATTTTACAAAATGCCTAAGTAGAGACCGATCTCTGGATTGGGCGAGAGGGGTCCCCTAAACCTTTCCCCTCTCGTAACTTGGCTCTCAAACCTCAGATATCGAAGGTGACGATGGTCCAGTCTACAAAGCCTTTTTCAAATCAAAATGTAGCAAACATTTTAAGTTTGGTTCCTTGGGTGTATACCGCAAAACCCGAGTGACGACTCTGAATTGTAGCGTTTCGCCGAGCTTTCCAAAAAGGGTGCACCCAAATTTTCATGAAATTTTAGGGGCGTGTGCTTACAGTGGCGACTCTGCTGAGGAACAATTAATTGCATTAGTCTATACTTGGAAATAAATACTTCGAGGACAATCCTTCAAAAGTTTGTCAAAATAGTACACTCCGCTCTACTGAAGAACAGAATGGTGACTTAAGAGGATCTCCGCATCCGATCAATCCGAACTGGGGCTTTTTTGATTGTTCACTTGAGTAGTTTTCTCCAAGTATCGATTAATAAAAATGAGCCACATTTTAAAAGGCATTTTGCAAACGTTGCGATTCTCTCTCATTAATCAATCTTTTAGCATTCTTCATGTGCATCGATGTTTGCTAGCCCCGTTGAGTTGTTTTGGATAATCGGCACAATTTATTGGAGGCCAGGGTCCTCGAATGCCCAACAACCTTGGACGATGATGAGTCATTTTGCCGTTCGACCATTGCACTGCAATACACGGGCAACGGAAGGTATATCTTGGCTCTAGTCAAAAGAACTCCTTCAAACCAAAACCAGCTTCTTCATGTATAAAGAACTAAAACTCTCCAAACTAGGATAGGTACCTACAAGGTAAGATTTACTTGCATCTAACCCCATATACTGCCTATATGTTATTGCGTTCCCTATTGCATGCACTATATATACATACCGTTTTGCGTAGGATCATGATAGGGCAGCTTTTAGGTCGTCTCTTGTCGAGTTTGTCTTGTGCTTATTAGGACACTGTCGTGACTCAATGATGAGTCGTGCATCTCGATGGTGCACGTTGTCAATTTTCAAAGTCCTTGAATCAACAAGACTTTGGGAAATCAATACTTTCTAAGTCCTTGTCTAAAATCAGGTCGAGGTTTCAAACAGAAAGCTATAAACAACAGAGAGAATGCCGTGATACTTACACCACCCAGGTTAAGTGCTAAACACTTACATCGCTCAGGCTCCGACACAGCGTTGTTTATGCCACCCCGATTCCGGTATCACGTCATCTACACCAAATTGTTCCGACTCCAAAGTTGAAATTTCAAGAACGGACTAGTCAAAGGCTTAGTCTAACATCTTTTAGTGTTAGTCAATTCAAACAAAGGATACACCCTCGAAAAGAATTCTGAGGATTCTGGTAGTGTCCGAACATAATGAGACAGACTAGTCTTTAGATCTAGAGTCTAGGAGGACACCGACAACGATGAAGTGTGCTTTACATTCCTTTAAATTCTTTCAAAAGCTTGTTGCAGGAAAACACCACTGAGTTCTTGTTTCCTTTACTATCCAAAGCTCTAGGCCATTTCAGTTAACAGAAGAGCCAAACCTACTTGGAAGCGTCTATTGGGGCTTTTTCACCAGCCATATCAAAAAATGGACAAACAAATGGTTATGGTCCAGGGGCTGGTTGACCTCTTTACTTCCGTAGCCCTGTGGCCAGATATGGGACTAGTTAAAGAAAATCCTCAGGCCCGCCACACTTGTGCGGTCAGAACCAAGCAGTGCTCGAAAGACATGTTCAAAGACCTGGCTGAGTTTCATGAAGCCAGGACTCACCGAAAGAGAATGCTGGATCCTTGTTCAAAGCCAACGCCGAAAGGGAGGATATGCACGACAAAGAAATTAACCCCAAAGGCAAAAGAGTGCATTATGTTGATGGTGCAATTTTGTGTAGCTGCAAAGCAAGCAAATATTCCACCTTGAACTCCTAATCCAATCGCCGGAACCCACCAAGGATCTTCACCCACTTCTCCACACCTTTGTCCTCAGTTTATGAGAAGCTCCTTGAAGCTGGCTTCCTCAGGCCACTCCCTCCAACTCCTTCACCTCGAACATTCCCGGCATCCTACAGCCTAAATGCTTATTGTGCTTTCCATCAAATGCCTGGCCATCTCACCGATGCCTGCTTCCGCCTTCGGCATGAGATTCAAGATCTCATCGATAATGGCACCATTCAAGCTCCACCCCCATCAAAGCTCAATGTCATCTCCAACTTCATGCCTCGACACGATTCTAATCCACGTGTTAGCCAGATATCCATCAACTCCACTCAAATCAACCCAAGCTCCACTCAAATCAACCTAAGGTCCACCATATTCAATCCAAGTCGTTACATCGTCCCAACAAGCCAACCCTAACCAAACCAATCGTATCAATCATGTCCGAACTCGAGGTTAACATGATGGCTGTAAGTTGGGTAATTGACGTCTTTACTACCGACACCTGGATTGACAGTGATGAGGAGCCTTCAAAGGAGAAGGCGGATTGGCCGAGGTCTTTCGATCATGGGAGCATGGAGCTGTTGCTCAAGGAGTTCTCTCGAGTAAGTTTGGTCGAAGAAGCTGAGGAAGTCGAAGTGCTGTTGCTTGGGCCTGATGTCCTCTAGATTCTGCCTCTCTGTGAGGAAGCCAAGGGTAGCTATAAAAGTTTCATTTTCAAGTAGCGCCTATTTTGCATTGACACTTTTGAGTCTGAGTCTGACACAGTGTCTGTCAAGTCGTCTAAGTCTAGGTTTGAGTCAGAGTTCGTGCCTTTTGGCCTTCCATGTCGTAGCTTTTATTTTCAAATCGAGTCTTTTGCTGCACTTGGCAACCCTGAGGGGCTTTCTTTATGATATGAACTATCTTGCTTCTAAGTACTTCACTGGCTTTTACATAAACTGTGTCGACCCAAACGACGAAGGGATAGATTTCGATGAGACCATCCCCAAGAAAATGTGTTCCCTCGCCGAATGGAAAGACGAAAGGCATGCTTAACCTATTAAAAGAAGAAATAATTTCAATAAACTTGAAAGACGAAGTAGACCCTTGAATGGTTCAAATTAGTTCAACGTTGTCCCCTGAGGAGCATTGAGCCCGATCAGATAGGCTCGAAGAGATCATCGGCAGCTTGGCATGGTCTCACAAAAGACATGCTTAGCGCCGCTCCTAAGATAACGAAGCATCAAATCCCCTGTTACACAATGCCAAGCCAGAAAGCAAAAGCTCAGAAGGCTCCGGGCCTCATATCATGTTCTAAACAGGAAGACGATGTTCCACCAAGCACAAATGAGAAAGTTCAAAAATGACCCGGAGTAAGGAGTTTCAGTTGAAGTGCTCTGGATCCTTCATTATCAAAGCCATTCTATCTGGGGTTGCGATCAAAGATCATCGACCTCGATGGCAACAAATTCAATACCTTGGTCAACCTGGTTCAACCCAAGCGCTACTTTTCCCTGAGAGAAGCTCGTTGAGCTGAAAACCCCTAGGGTGGGTAGTTCCAAGCAAAAGTTAGAGCAGCTTGCTAGTCCGAAAACATATGAAGGCAGTCTAGGAAAAAATGAATAGGCAACAGTTAAAAGCTTGCTAGACCGAAAACCTATGAAGGCAGTTCTATGCAAAAATTAGAACGTAAAAAGAAGAGGTAAAACACACAAGTGAACCTTGGCCTGAACTACGTTTTGACTTGATTCCCTAGAATGGGATACATAGGTAGTCTCTTTTCAAGACTTGGTCTCAATCTATCAACTGGATCACAGGTTTCTGGCTTTGGTGCAACGCGAGGGCCGTCTGAACTACGTTTTGACCAGATTCCCAAAAATGGGATACGTAGGCAGACTCTCTTCGAGATCGATCACAATCTATCAATTGGATCAATGTTTGACGTTCTGGTACAAATCAAAGGTCAAGAAAGGTCGAGAACAGGACAAGCTTCATTGGAGAAACAAAATGAGGGAAACCTTTAATCTTTCAACTTTAATGCAAACTACTACTTCAATTTCAGAGCTGAGCAAAAAGCCTTAAAATAATTTGAAGTATCAAAAACAGAACGAAATGCTAGAGGCCCTAACGAGCTCACAGTTTATTCTAAGTTCAGCGAAGTCTAGTTTGAGCAACTGCAGTCACGCGCTCTAGTTTGATACTCACGCACGCTCATACAAAATGATGCACGTTGGTCTCAAACCTGCGCGTGCACTCCTTTAATTCCTACAGCAGGCAGTAGTGGGCAGCCTATGGTTTCAAGGGTCCATCTACAATTTAATTGGTGACTTAGCACTTCTATCATCTCTAGCAAGTCACTATGAGTATATGTGACTGTGTCGAAGCATCGAATCTGGAGCGTCGCGCCTAACGAAGATTTTGGACCCCCCGGCGGCCCATTTCAAGTTCAAATTGAGGTTTCAACGCCTCAAATCCTATTTTAAGGGGACTTTTGCCAAGTCGCATCATACCATACACATTATATGGACCTAATGTGACTGTATGGGGCTGTCGATTTTAGTCCGGGCCTATATGAGTCATCATTTGCGTCTTATGTTCGTCTTTGTGACATCTTTCCAGTTTGTCTTTCCGTTGTCATGTCGAGATACTCTTCTCGATGTTGTTGGTTTGTACAGGTCATTGTACATCTGTTTTACCTTACGCAAGTGTCAGTTTCACCTGTCTAGGGGATGTTTGAGTTTTGGCTTATTAATGCCCAAAATTTCATTTTTTTTCCATGTGTCTAAGAGCCCATGTTGTATTCTGGGGTTCTTTCTCCCTTTTCGTTCGAGCTACGCAAGTCTATACGTGTACATGCATTTATTTGTCGACTCAAATCGTTTGTCAATGCAAATTCGATATTAGCGGTTGGCTTATGGGTTGGTTTATGTGTTACTAACATTCTCAAAAAGGAATTGATAAACTAGAAAATGCAATTTTTACTTTGCTACCCTATCATCTGTAAATCCATAAGCAATGGAATCTCATGAACAGCAAGAGCATGTCAGCCCAAGGCCAAGCAAAGCATATCTATGGGGCATGTCCGCCCAAGCATCAAGGAAGGGGCACGCCTGCCCGCTCAACACCCCTCTATTTTGGCATGTAAGCCCGAATCCCAACAGCAAAAGACAGTACAGTAATGAGGCTCAGTGGTAGTCCTCAGGCATCGTTGTCCTCCTAGGAGCTGCCCTTAGCTTGTGTCTGCATTTTCAATTTGTGCATTCAATTTAGTATATATCATTGCATATTGTATATCAAATGTTGAAAACATGAAAAGTCTATCAAGTGCCAAAGCATGCCTATCCAGTATCGAAAGCAAAAAAGTAATCAGGATTTTAGGGTTCATACTCGGGATTTAGTCACTAGTGGAACTAGAGCCGGAGCCACTGCTCTGGGATAGTGCAATTGTAACAGAGGGTGCCACACGCCATTCTCCCTATCCATTTCTCCATGGCAAATGTCAAGCACACAGCCTCACTGTCCCACTTCGCTAGCACTTGGAGCACACTTTAGGGATCAGAATATAATTCAAAGCAGCAATGGCTTGTGCTACCAAAATCCAAGTTCGACGACACGTTCATCCTGAAGCATGATCCGGCGGTCCTGTCCAACTCAACAACGATCAAAATATCGTCCTCGTCCCTTTTAAATCAAATCAACAACGATCAGCCATGTCGTCCCTTTCAAATCAATCAACGACAATCAGCCATAGGGTCCCTTTCAAATCAAATCAAGGACAATCAGTCATGTCGTCCCTTTCAAATCAAATCAACGATGATCAGCCATGTCGTTCCATTCAAATCAAATCAACGACGTTCAGCCATGTCGTCCCTTTCAAATCCGTCAACGACGATAAGCCATGTCGTCCCTTTGAAATCCGTCAACGACGATCAGCCATGTCGTCCCTTTCAAATCAAATCAATGAAGAACAGCCATGTCATCCCTTTCAAATCAAATCAACGACGATCAGCCATATCGTCTTTTTCAAATCCGTCAATGACCATCAGGCATATCATCCTTTTCAAATCAAATCAACGACGATCAACCATATCGTCCGTTTCAATCAATTAACAACGATCAGCCATGTCGTCCGTTCACTCTTTCAATGGCAACTCTGAATATCGTCCTTTCAATTCCACAACGATGATCAGAATATTGTCCGGCTCAATCCATCAATGACCATCAGAATATTGTCCACGTTCACATCCTATGACAGTCTACCCGTCCCTCAATTCAAATCAATGACGGTCCAACTGTCCAATTTCAAATCAACGACGGTCCACCCGTCCCTCAAATCAATTCAATCAACAACGGTCCACCCGTCCCTAAATTCAATTCAATTCAACGATGGTCCAACCGTCCAATTTCAAATCAACGACGGTCCACCCGTTCCTCAAATCAATTCAATTAATGATGGTCTATCCGTCCCTGAGTTTAATTCAATTCAACGACGGTCCAACCGTCCAATTTCAAATCAACTGGCGGCCTGTCTCGTCCATCATTTGCATCCCTAACAGTGGCGATTCATTGACTAATTATTCCCTAGGAGAATCCGCCTCCGCGACAGTCTGTTCTGTCCAATTCAATTAAGTATTCGTGTCTATATTTCTAGTATGTTCTGTTCTGGATAGCCTGTAATAGTGTCTAGAACCTTTGACATTACTTGTACCAAACCAATGATGCTCCAAGTGCTGTCAAAGGGGGGCTACTATAGACACCCTATTCTGGACTGTCCAGATTAGTTTACTTACGGTCTTTGATTCCCCTATGATGAGTAAAGGTCAAGAACTCTTCGAGAATGTTAGAGTGTTTGGGCTTTGAGCATTCCGAACCCCTTTCAAACCCTTTCGAACCCCATTTCAAACCCTTCAAGCAAGAACCAAAAGGCTTCAACAAAACCCTACCGAAGTACGCTAGTACCCTATTGGCGTGTGCTAGACCACTGTTACGTGTCAGTCATCGATCCGCTTTGGCCATTTGACCGGTGCACGCAGATACAGTACTGGTGTACGCCATTCAAAACTTGTCAAATCACATTTATTCAACCACGTACGCAAGACTTTTGGGGCCCCCAGGATCCTGTACATTCATCTAGTTGGTATATTTGTGCAAAGGATGTTCCCCCTCTCTCCTACAATTTCTATCAAACTAGTCACATGCATTTAATGCATGGAGACTTCCCTCTCAAGGCTAATCAGCCCCCCTTCAACTGGTTAATTACAATCCTCCCACATGCACACCTTCCCCTATATATACCCCCCATTGTGTTCCAAGCCAAGGGTTACCAACATAAAAGCTCTCAAGTCTTTCTTCTCCTTTTCTTCATCGGCTTCTTGTTTGCTCTTCTTCCATCCAATGAAAGAGTAAGCAAGCAGTCCCTTTTATACATTATCCACACCCAAACACTCATCATCCATCCCTCAAACTCTTAAGTTCAAGGCAAACACACCATCAAACTCAACACCAAAGGTATACCACCTTTGTAAAGCTTTCTGTTCTGACCTTTGAAGGGGGCTGACAAGGTCGAGGCTGGTAATCAATACCAGTCATGGCCCTAAAGTTGGCAAGGTTTCAAAAACCGTATATAGCTAACAATAGCGCACGCCAATAGTATTGAGTCGTACGCCGGTCATGGTTGTACGTACAGTACTGGCGTGGGGATCGGTGCTTAGCTATTTTCTGTTCTTTTTTATTTTATCACCTTATTGCATGCTAAAAACCAATTTATAGCTTTTTGTATTTAGAACTGTATAGTTGTAGTATTCAATATGTACTTCTGTTACTTTGAAATGCCTCTAGGATCCTTCTGGTCATGTTCCAAAACCTAGAAAGTGTAAAGCCAAGCACTGGATAAGAAGAGATAACTGGCGTACGTGGCAAACGACAGTCATACCTTATCCAGTGGCTGACCATTGCATGACAACTAGGCCTTGGCCTCTGTTTTTTTATCACACTGTTTATAGGGTGCTCTGTTTATTTTATGGCTCTAAAGTCATTTCAACTGTTTGTAACTGTATATGTTTTGTTTCATAAACTACGTGGTTTGTCCTGTGTGTGCACTGGTCCTTTCCAAGCGCAAAAGGTTAAAAACAAGAGCTATGAATTTAGACTTACTGGTGTACGCTAGTCTTTGAATGGCATGCGCAGGTAAGGTTTGCGTGCAATGCTTCGGCTAGTGCATGCAGATTTTCTTCCTGCGCACGTTACTCTAGACCAGTGTGTTTCAATTTGTTTAAAACGCTCACAGAAGTCTATTTTTGATCTTTATTAATTGTTTCAATAAAGCAAACATACCATTTTATCACATACTACAAACTTGTTCAGTTTTAATCCCCTTTAACTGTTCTCCCGCCCTAATTGGCTAAAAAATGATTAATGAGAAAAAATTGCAAATGTTTTACAAAATGCCAGAGTAGAGACCGATCACTGGATTGGGCGAGAAGGGTGCCATAAAACTATTCCCATCTCGTAACCTGGCTTCCGAACCTCAGATATCGAAGGTGACGACGGTCCAGTCTACAAAACCTTTTTCAAATCAAAACGTAGCAAACATTTCAAGTTCGGTTCCTTGGTGTATACTGCAAAACCTCAGTGGCGACTCTGAATTGTAGCGTTTCGCCGCGCTTTCCAAAAAGGGCGCACCCGATTTTTCATGAAATTTTAAAGGCGTGTGCCCACAGAAGTCAACACTGTTATGTTTTATATTTTTCATTTTTTCTACCCTGAAGACTGATATTGTTGATGAGGAAATACTCAGAACAAAACTACTTGATTAGAAGGCCAAGCTATTGCTTTCGTTCCGACTATTTTATCTGCTGAAATTAATGTATGAACGAATTCCTATCTTTCGTGACATTCAAGTAATGTGTAAGTCGCGGTGCGAATTATTCATGCAGTGATCTTTCGTACAACAACTTCAGCTTGGGGTCCCAAAAGTGCCAACAGAGGGATACGTAAGTTCTTATGACTCAAGTCATCTTATTGCGAAAAAAATGTTCAGTGAGGTCTTTATTTTCTCCATTTCACCACAGGAACTTGTTTGGAAGCTCTTCAAAGGGTAATTTGTGGTAAGTTCCTAACCTTTGCAAGAAGCTTGATCATGGTATCATCGCTACAGTTTGTTTCCTTTTGTTTGCATCTCTCCTAGAAGCACAAGGTATAATGCTGAATAATTCAAGATCTCATATTGTTTTTCCAGTGGAAATGTCTCTTGCTTGAGCTTGAGAAGCTTTCGTTGCGAACGAAGTAAGTTACAAATATTTTTATTCTGTAGACTGCTATTTTGATGTCATAGCTCTGGGTAATTGATGCTGTCATTTGAACTATAAATAAAGGGGAAGCCGTAAGTAGCATAGGCATAGACATAGACATGGGACATGCAACCAACTTGACATGAATATGGGGACACGACAAATCCTAAAAGTAGTTTGTCTGACACTAAGGACATTAAAATGGACGGCATTTATCGTTTTCTATTTATCTCTGAAATGCAGATCTTGATTGAAACTTATAAAGCGTGCAACCAAATATGCCTATTGTAGAAGCTAAAATTCTAGAAATATGTTAAATATAGTTATAACTACATTTATAACACATATACAATGTTGTTAGGGAAATCTTACAATACACACCCTTTATTTGGGTGCGTATCATATGCACCCCAAAAATATTATAAATTATAGAGAAAATGTTACGAATCGTATTTCTAAAAAGTTTTGAATCGTATAAAAGTTCGAGATACACCAAAATGTTATGAATCATAATGAAAATATTACGAATCGTACTGCTGAAAAGTTATAAATTCTATAACAAAAGTTACGAAACACGCTAAAATGTTAAATAAACCATAAAAAGGTGCATATGGTACACAATTTTAAAGGGTGTGTATTGTAGATTTTCCCATGTTGTTATATCATTTTCGGATAGTTCGATTCTTGAAATGCACAGAAAATGTCCATGAAAAGCGTCACTTGACATGGAAATTAAATCTGAGCGAAATCATCCCCTCTCCCTCTCTCTCTCTCTAGAGTTCAAGCCTCCGGAGGTAACTGTCTTATTGCCAGTTACTGTCTAGATATGGTTTCAATTATGATGTGCTTGCGTTTCGTACTTAATGTGCTAGGAGCTTCCATGATGTGTCTCAAATTCTAAAACGTGTTTGTGATTTGTAGCTACTTTGTCAAACCCATCTATTGGACTTGGAGTGTCGAAGAACCTTTGTTGTTCAATCTGGGCACAACATCTCTTTAGAAAGGCCTGTGCTTTTTATTAAACAGTACACGTGATCTTGTTATGTTTCATCAGATTGGTCTTCATTTTACATAAATTGTGGTGGTAAAGAAGCATCTCTTGGTGGAAATATGACATATGAAGGCGATGAAGATCGAGGTGGGCCTTCAAAGTTCTACCAAAGTAAAACCAACTGGGCGTTTAGTAGCACTGGCCACTTCTTGGACGATGATCGCGTTCAAGATTCTGTTATTTGGTCACTGTTAGCAACAATTTCTGTGGCAGAAACGGTATTGTACGTGGATGCACGGGTTTCGCCCATATCACTGACGTATTATGGGTTCTGCCTGGTAAATGGAAGCTACACTGTAAACCTTCATTTTGCAGAAATTATGTTTAATGATGGCAAAAACTATAGCAGCCTTGGAAGACGTATATTTGATATTTACATTCAGGTTAGTTTCATTTTTTGTTTTTTTCTTTTCTCGGATGTTCTTGCAATAAACTAAACAAAATCGATTGGATTCTAAATACTTTCTAAGTTGTGAAGCAAAATATAGATTTTTGCCTCTTTTATATCTCTGAGGATCCTATTTTGACCGAGAAAACCTGTTAAATTAGATTCTAACAAATCTTTTGGTAAGTTGTAAAAAACGTTTTCTTGATTAAATTAGAAGACAAGAACAAAAGAAGAATAAAAGATGAACAAAAGAAGAATAAAAAATTATTATTAAAAATATCTTGTTTTTCATGCCGAAAGAAAAGATAAATAAGGAATAGGTACGGTTAAGTGTGTGGGTACGCACACAATCACTCGAAGAATAAATAAAGCAAGAAACACAAATAGAAAAGTTCAACACAGAAATCAAGCTGTGGACGGGGTACATCCATGGCTCACCATTTTTCACCTTGGACTAAATTAATGTAGTAATGAATGTGCTAGTTACATCGGCTACGTATAGTACATTGTATAACCTGGGGATTTACCATCACCAATTACCATAATGCCCTTATCTAGGTAACGGGGGTGCTTTCCCGAGCCCCTGAGTTAGCAAAGTAGCAAATGAAAGCCGAATCATGCTCCATGAACCCAAAAGTTTCAAGCGGATTATGTTGATTTTTAGGAGGAGATGGGATTTGCCGGCAATCTTGTACTCCCTCCGTCCCATTCAGTTAGTCCCTTTTGAGAGATGCAACTTTTTGAGGGAGCATGCTATTAGTGTCGTTGAACTCATAGTTCATAGCATTAGTTCCAGCAATACCCTTTTATTCTCGTTTGTTAGTACCTTTATCCCCAGTTATGAGGGTTCGTTTTGGAAATATAAATATATTTTTCTGTGACTTGTGGAGGAGGAACAATGTTTTAATTGGGACATCCCAAATGGGAATAGAGGACTAACAGTAAGTGCCGGAGGAAGGATTTCATTTCTCATGGATGCGACATTCCATAGTTTTTAAAAATCAAGAAAGGTTAACAAAATTACATATGACCTTGTAAGAAAATTGTTTTAGGGAAAGCTGGAGCAGAAGGATTTTAACATAGCAGATGAAGCAGGTGGCATTGGCAAGGCAATCATAAAAAATTATACTGCAGTAGTGACTCACGGTACACTGGAGATCCGCTTGTATTGGGCCGGAAAAGGGACAACCGGTATCCCCATTAGAGGAGTTTATGGTCCTCTCATTTCTGCTATTTCTGTGAACAAGCTTGGTAAGCTGAATTGAACTCCTTTGAACTTCAAGTTCTTGTGACTTCTTGTGATAATATGTTAAGGACAGAAAATGTATGCACAGCTTTTAAACGTGCTACTCAGTCGTTGTCTTTAAGGAGATGGGTTAAGGAAAAGTAAGTCCTTTTTCATGGCTGACTAAGGGGGAACCATATGGAACTATTGATCATATATATCGTATGAAATGTTCCTTTGACATTTTTGTTTTCTCTTTTCAAAAGTTTTGGATGTTAAGAGATGAACTCTATTCACGGGTAAAATTGTCGGTGGTTGGTGATTACTTACGTTCATTATGAATTCCCATTACCATAATGGAACATATTTTTGATAACCTGATTTTCATTGCTTTGCTCTAGAAATATATAACTAGATCATGGCACAAATGGATATCTTGTCATGTTCATGAGACAAATGGTTATGCCTTTATGCCTTTATGCCTTGGCTTCAATTGAATGTTTAACTGCACAATTTAAATTTAGGTGTTAATTTGGATATCCATAGTTTCAACTCTCAAGGCATCTCACCTGTCTATTGTTAATGAATTAAGGTCAGCAAACCGTACGAACTGCAAAAGATACATTGGTCAGTTTCATGATTACCTTATCCCATGTTAATTGTTTCCTGTAACTATTCAAAAAATACCATTATGAAAAATTGATCACATCCAAGCAATTCCGGGGTCGAATCCACTTTGAATTTCATATATATATATATATATGAAGGTAGAATGAATGCAACTTAGTGTTGATAGGATGCTGGCTAAAAGGTTTCAGACGTTTTTCAAAATGCATCAATACATGTATGATGCTTTTCTCCTGGAATTAGAAAACTTTTTTCAATTTGGAGTGTTAGTACTATTATTGATAAGGATTGGGAAGGCGAACTCCATGGGCCCCACAAGCTATTTGCCTATGATCCTGGAGGATATTAATCCTGGTGTAGTTGTCTATTTAATTAGTGTTTAGCATTTTACTGAGTAGTTTAAGTTGTTATTTTGGAAGTTATCCTATTTTGAGTCTAGGTTAGGTTTCTTATCAGTATCCTCTTGTTATCTTGGAAGAGGCTATTTTAGGATTCTATATATGATGTTTAAGTCAGTTGATGAAACATATGAGTTTGATTATGGCTTTTTTTTTTTCGCTAAGCAAAAAGAATTTATTAAACTTTGTAAAGGATTACAAAGATAAAAGAATCAAGGGCACACCGGCAAAAGCCACCCGAGACCTAAAAGAAGGCAAGACGCCAACTGAACACCAAAGAAATCCACATCCACTTAACCTCAACAGCTAAAAACCCAAAACGAGGCTCACACCTTATACCTAAGCACCCATCCACAATAAGTCGAAACAGTCAACCAAAAGAGAAATAGCCAAATCTAAACCAAAAAAAAACAGCCAAACCAAAAAAAAACAGCCAAACTAAAACCACATAGCCACTAAGAAAAACCAAAATAAGCCAAACACCTCAAAGCCGCCCAATCTTGAGTTCAAAAAGCCACAGATATAGAGGTATCATCCTCGAAACCATCATCATCTTCTGAGATATCCTCTTCCTCGACATCATCTAAAGCATGAATCCTATCTTTTAATTCTTCCTCTTGCATTTCAATAAATCTCTTCAAATTATAATTCCTTCCACCTTTAAGTTCAATACCCAAAGTTTTACCAACATCCAACATCTCACGAGCTTCCTTAAAGAACATTGAGGAAAGAGAGCTCTTCTTATTATTATACTTCAATTTATCAAACTTAGCCTCAATCTCCGCGAGATGCTTTTTCTTCTTAATTTTCCTCTCCGATCTTCTCACTCCCCTTCTCATTTTGAGGATAGCATCAGAAGATGATCTAGTGTTGGGAATGATACTCCCAACATTAGATTTTTGCCTAGGTAGCTCTTCAACTACTTCTACTCTCCCGCTAGGAATAACATAAATCTCACTGTGAGAGGCCTCTCTTCTTTGACGATACTCCTCAAAAGACTGAGTGATACAGCGTGAACTACCTTCCTTTTGGTTCAAATCTACAAGTAGATTAATTCCCTCCACTTGAGAAGCACTTAATGAGTTTTGAGAATCATTAGTAATCCCGGTTTCCAAGATTGGGACTGCACCTTTTTCACCAATTACGCCCTTTTCACTCCCTAGAGAGGATTCCGAAGATTTAGATTCGGCCACAATTAGATTGACCCCATCAAGATTATCTCCATACAACCTTAAGTCAGCCCCACCACTTAAAAGGGTGCCATCCTTTTCGACTACCTCTTTGCTTTCACAATTCCTATCCATCTTCGAGTCAAGATTTGATGTGTGATCTCTGAATTCAATATCATCTTCGTCATCTTTTGAAACATCTTCATCATGTTGTTCAAAAGAATCTAATCTGTCTCGAGGAATTTGTTTCTCTGCTTCAAACGGGGATATCGATCATTATCCCTAGTTTGATTATGGCTTTGGTACAGGGATATCGATCATTATATCTTTAGGCTCATGGATGCCTTGGGGTCCATAGGCTCGGGGATACCTAGGGTTTTATCTTCCTTTATTTCATTTTTTAAATCGTCCTGCATCAAATATTGTTTCATTTGTTTTGTGTTAATAAATTGGTTTCAACGGTTGGTCACCTTAACAGTACCATCTTAGCGGTCATCCCAGTTGCACAAAGCGCGCTCCTGCACTTATAGGGTCTGGGAGAGGTAGTAGGGATATACCTAAAAGCCTTACCTCAATTTTTTAGCGGCAAATAGTGCTTGCCATTGTGCTAAGTAAAGACCACTAATATCATCTCGTTTGTGTTTATTTTTTCTCTCCTCCATGCAGATTATGTATCGCCGCCAAAACATACAAAAAGAATATCTGCAGGCGTTGTGGTTGGGATCGTGGCTGCAGTAGCCTTTGCTATCATCCTTCTTCTTGGTACTCTTTGGTGGAGAGGCTTTCTAAACCGCAAAGACAACATGGGACAAGGTAATACCTTAAAATGGTGCTAAATAGCTACTCCCTCTGTCCCCTTTTTAAAGTCCAGTATTTCATTTTGAGTTGTCCCGTAATAAGTGTCCATTTTGTAAAGTTAGTAGGTAAAAGTTGGTACATTTTCCATTTTGCCCCCTAAAAGTATATTCCATTTTAAAAAGTTAGTAAATAAAAGTGTAATGATGATGTCTCCATAGAGGGTAAATAGGGAAAGTGGAGGTAAGATTTGATGTGAAAAGTGTAATGATGATGTTTTCTTAATAAGTTGGAGTTACGAAGCGGGACATTTAAAAGGGACGGAAAGAGTATTTTCTTACCATGTCCATTTTAATGTTTATAACTTATTACATACTTCTCGGTATTTATTCAAATCTTTTGTCCCTTCACCATTATGTAATCTTACACTAATGTCTTCATGCATCTAAACTTGTTAAATGATAGTATTGTTTCAGATATCAAACCATTTAGCACTTTCACTGGCAATCAGGATAATCGCTTGTCATTTTTTCTTGTCATACGAATGCTACTTATCTTTTTTGGCTTCTTCCACAGATCTGAAGGGTCTAGACTTGCAGACTGGTTCATTTGCCTTGAGGCAAATTAAAGCTGCCACAAATAATTTTGATGATGCTAATAAGATTGGAGAAGGGGGTTTCGGTTCTGTATATAAGGTATTCTACATGTAGGTTGCTCTCCCTAGATTCATCATCACATCTAACTATCGTTATGCATTCTCTGTGTAATATGAAAACTGTAGGGACTTCTATCAGATGGCACTGTAATTGCTGTAAAGCAGCTGTCTTCCAAATCAAAGCAAGGAAATCGAGAGTTTGTGAATGAAATAGGAATGATTTCTGCTCTGCAGCACTCTCATCTTGTGAAGCTATATGGATGTTGTATCGAGGGAAATCAATTGTTGCTGGTATACTAGTACATGGAAAACAACAGTCTTGCTCGTGCTTTGTTTGGTAAACTTTAAACCTTGTTTTTAACTGCCTTCCATGGAATAGCATCCACACACACAGATATTTTGTATGCACAATGATGGCGGACAAGAAAGAGAGAGAAAGGGAAAGAGGCCCCCACAAGGGTCAAAACCCTAATTCGATCTCGAATTCTCATTAATCAAGTCTAACATTGTTGAACATCTTATTCATAGACTCATAACCCTAATGGAAATAAAAGCAAACATTTCGCCTAATGGAAATAAAAAGAAAACTCCGGCGACTAGGACTTTAACATTCTGCATCACACAACTCGCTTCGTCGCTCTTCATCAATTCCTTTTGGGAGTCTAGGACTTGCAACTTCTTTAGCCCCCTTAAAAAGTTGGAACGGAAATTCTCCCAAAATTCTGACTTTTCGCTGAGTAGTATGTCTATATGCATGTTTATTTGGTGATTTAAAGGCCCAAAAGAATGCCAGTTGCAATTGGATTGGCCGACAAGGTACAAGATCTGCATTGGCATAGCTAGAGGTTTGGCTTATCTCCATGAAGAAGCAAGACTTAAGATCGTCCACAGAGATATCAAGGCCACTAATGTGTTGCTTGATAAAAATCTTAACGCGAAGATATCTGATTTTGGTCTGGCCAAACTTGATGAAGAGGACAATACCCACATCAGCACCAGAATTGCTGGAACCTAGTGAGTCCCCATGCTTCATTTGAAGTCCATGCCATATTTTTGTTATAGTTTCTTCATTCTTACTTTCTTTTTGTTTTTTTGTTGTTGATAAATAGAGTTTTTCTCCCAGCTATGGTAGTTAATAGGTGTGCTGACCATAAACACTGGTATCCTCTTGTGAGATAAGGCTCCGATTTTATGATGTTCCCTATAGATAGAATGTATCGGACTATAAATCATGCACATTTTTGCAAAATTTTATGTGACAATTGCTTACATGCAGCGGATATATGGCACCTGAATATGCGATGCGTGGTTACTTGACTGACAAAGCAGATGTTTATAGCTTCGGAATAGTTGCATTAGAGATTGTTAGTGGGAGAAGCATCACTAGTTACAGAACACATGAGAACTGTGTATATCTTCTTGATTGGGTATGTTGATCCATCTCTTTCTAATCTGGCATTTTTTGTTACATGATGCATTTTTTGCACATTAGGTACTCAAGTTCTAACATAGGGAAGGTGTTTTCTCGGCAGGCACTGGTCTTGAAGGCGAAGGGGAATTTGATGGAGCTAGTGGATCCTAAGTTGGGTGCAGACTTCAACAAAATAGAGGCAATGGTGATGATTAACGTAGTTCTTCTATGCGCCAACACGTCACCAGCAGTTAGGCCTGCTATGTCTTCAGTTGTCAGCATGCTCGAAGCAAGAACTGTCACCGAGTTGTCATTGGTTCCAGATCCGGATGCCTCCTATGAGGAGATGAACCTGAAGACAATGATGATTGAGCTTCAAAAAAGCTTTGATACTGATTCAAGTGATGGCCAAATTCAGAGTATGTCAGAGTACTGATGGACCCTGCACTGCTTCTTCTACGTCTGCCCGGGTACGTACCTTCTCAATTGAGATTCAGGCATTTGGGAGACAAAGATTAGATAGGTGATGCATGTTGGCCTTATCGGGTTTTTTCACATCGTACGTTTTCCTTCTACAATTTTATCTCTCGGGATTTGTTTGTTTTGGGTACCTTTACAAACTGATGAATGCATTGTGCTTCTGCAAATAATGTACACAGGTGTTTGTGTTGCAGCATGCATAATTTTTACTTTCTCACCGATGTTAATTACACAGGTTTGATCACTTGAATAAATTGAATGTTGAGCATGTAACACAATGTGTGGTTTTGTAATATATGAGGAATAATTTTGGCAGACAATGAAAAAAAGTTGTAATATATTAGGATTTGCGAGCAACTACTATATAATCTGAAAGCTAACCTTTTGAGAGAGTTGGAAAAAATATGCGTGTCAAATTCTGGAAAAAATTATTGGGTGATCTTATGGCACCGCCACTTGGTTGTCGTACACCTCTCAACATCTCTCATGCTATAGAAATGTGTGGTGTTGTGAGGTGTTGGTGTGCCCTAATACCACTGGATAATAACTTCAAATATTGACTGTTACAACTCTCAAGTTGCAGGTGTACCAGACATAGGCCATTGTGGGCTTATCGTGAGCCAACTTTTGTCATCACAGTTGTCCATCTCCTTGACCCAGTTGAAAATAACATTTATGCAGAAAATTAAATTGCTAGACTATTACTCCCTCCGTCCCTTTTTTATAGTCCGGTATTCCGTTTTGGGCTGTCCCTTAATAAGTGTCCATTTTGTAAAGTTAGTGAGTAAAAGTTGGTATATTGTCTATTTTGTCCCTAAAAGTAGATTCTATTTTGAAACGTTAGTGAGTAAAAGTGTAATGATGATGGGTAAGTAGGAAAAGTGGAGGAAAAAGTTGATGTGAAAGGCATAATGATGATGTCTTTTTAATAAATTGGAATTACGAAGTAGGACACTTAAAAAAGGACGGAGGGAGTAATAGTTACATATACAAATCTTTCAACAGGGGATGGAAAATGTGATTGGCATAATTTTGATCCGATGGTGAGAGGTACCATTTCGGATTCATCACTATTTATGTCATATTCCTACATCAAAGAATTTAGTATTATTGGAATTTTCATTGATGTATTATTGATTGTTTAACATGTCTATATACATGCTACAAGACTTGTAAACAAATAAGAAAAAATAAACACTCACATATATTCGAGTTTCTTCTTTCTCTCTCAAAACTCTAGTCATCACAAATATACTTCTTCTCCCTTCCCCTACCCCTAAGGTTTTACACCATTGTACAACGGTGGGAGGGGAAGGCTATGGTTTAGTTTTGCCTTCTTTTTTTTTTTTCCTCTCGTCTCTTCAGATTAATGACTTGTCATGATCTGTGAGAATTTTGTCTCTCACCTTCTCGAGAGTTTTTAATTTCATCTTTGGACAAAGATTTCGTCTACAGATCGGGTACTTTCAGAGACGATGTTGCTTTATGATGATATTTGTGCCAACAGTGCACTTTCTTAGATGATATTTTTGCCAGAACAACTCGTATGGCTTGTCAGGTCTGTAGTTTTTGGAAGTTCATTAGTTCGTTCATATTTGGTTGGAGTCCATCTAATCGTTTGAGTATTTATTGTCTTTTATCTTTGACAAGCACTTTATCTCTTTGGAAACCATTGATTCTAGGTATGAATATACAGCAGATTAAGAGTGCCGCTGTTTGCGTTAGGTTACGTCTGGGTCGGGGTGAAAGACATCAAATACCTTGTGCTTTCTCCTTTCACAATAGTTAGATGATTAGTTTAACTTTATCCAAATTTTTTGTAATGAACTCCGCTATGTAAGTGCCACTGGGCAATTATTAAAACTCCCTCCATCCCTTTTTAAATGTCTTGCTTCGTACTCCAACTTATTAAGAAAATATCATCATTACACATTTTACACCAACTTTTATCTCCACTTTTCTTACTTACTCTCTATAGAAATATCGTCATTACACTTTTACTCATTAACTTTTCAAAATGGAATCTACTTTTAGGAGCAAAACGAAAAATGCATTAACTTTTACCCACTAACTTTACAAAATGAACATTTATTAAAGGACAGTCCAAAATAAAATAATAGACTCTAAAAAAGGGATGGAAGGAGTATAATTTTTCAATTTTGTTAAAAAAAATAAATAAGATAAAATTAAAAAGGTAGTCAGGCACAATAAGAAAACATAAATAAATAGAAAACACAATAATAAAACCTAGAAAACTTGGTAACATAATATTCCTAATATTATAACATGTATTCTAGTTCCGTCCCAAGTTTTCCCCATGTACAAACTAAATAGGAAAACACAATAATAAAACCTAAAAAATTTGTTGCTATTATAGTCTCCCCATATAAAAAAAAATTCTAATTCCGTTCCTGGTGAAGTTTAAAATACCCTTGTGAAATGCACGAAAATACATGTGGTTACCTCTAAGTCTAAGCTACCATTCCACTTGCTTGCATAATAGAAACATTGCTTGACAGAAAATTGTTGGTTTCCACGGGGCGTTGCTGTGCAGTGCACTTAACTCTCTTTACAGTAGAGCACACAATCAAATGAGGCCATACATATACATGATGTGTCATGGAAAAGGTGAATAATAACTCGTATATACGTACGCGCGTTACATATTATCGTTCACTCATAACTCTCCAGGAATTAGTCTAGTGGTTACGGCTTGAAATTTAGCCTATGGTGTTGTTGGTATACAAGGTATAGGTGTATTTGGTGTCTTTATTGTATTTTCTTATCTAAAAATGTGAGGCAAGAATATAGGTTGAGTTATAGCGAGCTCTAGCCTTCACGGCTACCTCAATCCATGACTCTTTTTGTTGTGTTATTACATGGTTTTTTTATATATCATTAGAGATAATGGAAACCTTTTCTTGCCAATAAAAAAAGGCTTCCACCTAGGGTCTCCAATTCAAAATCTTTCAGGTGCGTTCAACTCTTTTGAGGTAAATCTATACGGAGCTATATATGCATTGGCTTTAATTGGAACCTTCGCAAGGAGCAGTGAAATTGATCTCCCAGAATTAGTCGAGGTGCGCATATACTGGCCCAGACACCAAGTTATTATGAATATTGTCATTAGCTCATCAAAGCATTTGCAATAATCTTGCCGACATGTGTAAAATGGAAATCACTTCCTTACCATTTCTTTAATTGTTTTACCAAACAGCATAAAACGAAAAATCAAGACTTCCCTTAGAAGGGAGAGTAGGAAATTTACAACCAATTCAAGTGCAATAATGAGGAAATAAATGAATGATACAAGAACTCGGCTTTACGTCCCAAATCAGCAAGGGGCCCAAACAAAGCTTATAGAATAGGGGGTAAAATGGTAGATTACATCATTGGTCACCATAGTTCGAGGAAATTACATTTTGGTTCGTGTAGTTTTATTTCAATATATAGTATATGAAACAGAAAGAAAGAAGATACATTTGAAACTCGGGGGATGGCAGATGAACACGTAGAAAATCTTTAAGTAGTACATAAAGCCTTTCTTTCGAACTTTGGTAGTGATTGTGAAAATTGTGAAATACGCTTAAGAAGTGTTCACGTGAATTGTGCATGTTCTTAGAGTACGAACCAAAAGTGACGGAAATGAGGAACCATAAATGAAACGTAAATCAAAATTTGGAGATTAAATTGATAATATTATAACTTTAGGACCAAAGTCAAACCCTACTAAAATTTGCCCAATTGGAAAATATGCAAGATTTCAAGGCATGCAATCCTTGTACAAATCCAAACAACTAGTGCATTATATAAGACCTCTCTCTCTCTCTCTCTCTCTCTCTCTCTCTCTCCTCTCCTCTCTCTCTCTCTCTCTCTCTCTTCATATAAATAAGTGTTATAGTTCTCATCACATGCATATCTCACACACAAAATGGGACATGGGTTTCGCATCTTTTGCTACTTTGCATATTTCCTTTTCCAGTTTGTGGTATCAAATTTTGAGCTATCATCTTGTGTGATACTAGTGGAGCAGCTGAACAAGGCAAGAAGACCAGGAGCACAATTAGCAAGATCAAACGGGTGTGAGTTGTTCCAAGGAAATTGGGTCTATGATGACACGTACCCTCTCTATAACTCGTCCGTGTGTCCGTTCATCGAGCAACAGTTTGACTGCCAAGGGAATGGACGGCCTGATAAGCTCTATCTCAAGTACAGATGGAAACCCACAGCCTGTGAATTGCGAAGGTGAAAATATAGTAAGACCATGTGTTCGTAATTCGATAACTCATGTGTGTTCAGGTCAGTTTTACACGCATGTCAACTAATTTTAAGGGACAATTTTCACTACCCACTTGCGTGTAGGTGTAAATGAACCGAGCAGCTCGCGAGCTCAGTTCGTTAAGGCTCGGCTCTACTCACCGAGCTCGAGCTCGAGCTCGAGTATTTGGCTCGTTTACTAAACAAGTCGAGTGGAGCTCGGCTCGTTCAACAAAAACTCGGTTTGTTAAGGGAGGCTTGACTTTATTCAAGATGCTCGTTTAGTAAATGACTAAGCTCAGCTTGTTAAGGCTGGAGCCGAGCTTGACCTCGAGTTTTTGGCTCGTTAAGTAAACAAGCCGAGCTCGAGCTCGCCGAAGCTCAGTTCGGCTCGGCTCGTTTATACCTCTACAGTTGCATGGAATTTTCTTATACAATATGTCCATCAGCAAGATACTCCCTTTGTCTCAAAATAAATGTTTGATCCCAAAACGAGAACTTGTAAATAATACAAAAAAATATTCAACAATTTATTAGATATCCTTGAGTTTTGTTTAATTTATGTAAAAAGTTGGAATTCTTTCTTGTAGATAATGTATTATTTTTATGTCTTCGTTTTGCAGACTTGACATTTATTTTGGGACGGTAGGATGGAGCTAGTACTTTTTTTAAACGAACATCACACTTTATTTATTCCAAAACTAAATATGTGTAGCCGTCTATATGCTTTACAAGTTGGGTATATTATCACCCCAAGTTATCATAAAACAATCAATGGGCAGTTAAAATGTCAGGAGCCAAAAAAAAAAAAACAAAACAAAACAAAACATATAATAGTGTTTTGCTCCACAGTGGCCTTCCTTGCCAAAATCATCTTGTGTTGGGATAATAAATGGTGCATAGGATCAACTTGTAGAAAATTTGTAAGTAAAAAGTGCACTTTAGCCTGTGGTGAGGGCTGCCAACGAATAGAGCCACTCGCAAGCAGCTTGAGACTCGGCTCGATAAAAAAAAGATGACATGAGTGAACTACTAGGTGGTACTCTCTCCATCCCATAATTTTGGTTTCATTTTACTAGATAGGCTCAGGTAAGTCATTACTACTTTGACAGTATGTAAATATATGATAAACATAACTAAGCATGGTGTTGCTATTTTAGTTCTTTTTTGAGCTTTAATTTATTCACATTGTTATGCAATTTTTTTTTTTATCTCGCATACATGATCGCTCCCGTGTAGTGAAATTCCTAGCACTAGCTTCGTCCCTGTCTTTTTCAAAACCAAATGTAATTAAATTTTTTAACAATTGTTATTACCGTTCAAAATATCTCATTTCTGACGTCTGATATATGTAATGGTGGTGCAGATTCCATGGGCAGGAATTCTTGAGGAGGTTTAATGGGAAAAAAATAATGTTCGTAGGGGACTCTCTCAGCCTCAATCAATGGGAATCACTAAAATGCATGTTACATGACGCAGTTCCCAAATCAAACTTCTTAGTTGGGCGGAAAGAGGGCGTCTCCACGTTTAACTTGACGGTTGGGTTTTCGATCCAAATCATTTTTGCCTCTCCACGTTTTATTCTCTGGCACTCTTTCAACAACATTATCATTCTATATAGGCGAAAGGCGGAAGCACACGCAATATGTGTGCAATTAGAATTTTGACAAAGTATGAACATTAGCTTCCCGCTTGTCGTTTGATCCAATTTTGTCAAAATATGCAAAATTCTACTTACACATGTATCACGTGTGCCCGACCTTTAGTTTATATTAAACTTAGCTACTCATTCTATAAAAGTCGATCTATCTATTGTTGTCTTGGTCAGTAAATAACGCTATAGTTCGTGTGTTTAGTAAATTTTCTTGCTATGTTTGATTCTGCGATTTTTGGTACCATATAAATAATTAAATTACTACCATATCAGCCGTTTCGTAATGAAATTTCGAACCTTTGATACCATTATTTACTTACGTATTAGTCAAGTCCAATAGCAGTCGATGTATGGACGTATCACCGATTACGTTTCCCGATACCGCAATTTAAAGCCCTTATCAGTACCCATGATGGAAGTTTGGGTTTATAAATAAATAAATAAATAAATAAATAACGCTTTAGGGGGAAGGGTACAACAATTGAACTTGAACGAATCGAGTCTCGAACAGTTAACGAACGACTCAGTTCATTTACAGCCCTAGGGAGCAATTAACAGAAAGACGGGAGTTTCCTAGACGGGGGTTTGGCAGTAAATAGTGTGGTTTTACTATTTTGTCCCCTAATATTTTACCCACCAGTTTGAGGAGGCATCGTAAAATCACTTAATTATTTAATAAGGCATTTTTGGGTGTTAGAGAAAGTCCAGCTTCACAAAAAGGGTGAGACCAAAGTGATACTCCCTATTTATATATTAGAAATAGATAAAATAGGCTTGTAAAGTATCTTTCATAATTGGCCTAGTCTCGAGGATAAGTACTGGCTCCGTCCCTGACCCTGACCAATTTTTGTTTTTGTTTTTTTTCCGGGGTGTTTTTCCAGGAATATAACGTCTCAGTGATATTATCCCGTAATGCATTTCTGGTTGATCTGGTAGAGGAAAAGATAGGAAGAGTATTAAAGCTTGACTCCATCACCAATGGAGATTCATGGAAAGGGGTGGACATGCTCATCTTCAATACCTGGCACTGGTGGCTCCACAAGGGAAGTAAACAACCGTGAGTCCTATCCTATCATATCCTCCACCCAAAATATTTTACCAATCGATCATTTGAAAAACACGAAGAAATTACTACTACACATGCCAGAAGAAAATATTCAGATAAGTACCAAAACAGCGAAAACCATTTCCGATTTGTGAACCCCGTGGGGTAGCTCAAGTAGCAATAGGGATATGAGCTGTAAAACTCAGATATCATCAGTTCGAAATTTGGCAACCTCTTGGGGTCAGACTGCAAGAGAGAAATCTCTTATGAATCCCCTAGTCTTAGCGTGAATGGTCAATCTTTGACTGGACTGGAGGGGAGAATAGTCGCGATGCACGTAAGTTGGCCCGGACAGCCCTTACCGTCGAAACAAAAAAAAATAAAAAATCATTGATCTCCATGATGTTAAATTAAATGGATTACCAAGGATTAGGGCTACAGATGAACCGAACTGTTCGTGAACTGTTCTAAACTCGACTCAATAATTAAAGGCTCATTTAAATTCAATCTGCCTGTAAATGAACTGAATCTTATTCTCTATTTTAGGATCGTTTAGTAAAGAAGCTGAACCTAAACCTGACAATATTCGACTTGATTAATTAGACTTGCAAACCTGGAGTGTATAAGCACATAAGTGCATATCTTATGAGCTTATATACTCTGGTTCTTATGAGTTCGAGTGTAGCTCAGCTCGATTTGGCTCATTTACAACCCTACTTAGGATTGTTGTTTTGCAAATTGGTATTTCGTAGTCCGAAGCTTGTGCCATACATATTTTACGTGAAAAGGTGTTATTTTGTAACATTTCCTAACAAAATTGTGCATGTGTCTGATTTGTTGGTTTTCATGTCAGGTGGGATTACATTGAAGAAGGGAACACAACATACAAAGACATGGATCGTTTGGTTGCCTTCAAGAAGGGATTAACAACATGGTCAAAGTGGGTGGACTCCAACATTAATCCTTCCACCACAAGAGTGTTCTTTCAGGGCATTTCACCCACCCATTACTAGTAAGTCTCCTATCTCGTACAAAAATTCAGCAATTTGGGACGGAGTGAGTACAGATTACAACTCGACAAATTTCATTTCATTTTTCTTCCTTGGATTCGTGTCGTTGAGCAGTGGCAAGGAGTGGAACCAGTCCAAGTCAACATGCCAAGGGCAAAACCAACCATTGAGCGGTCCAACATACCCTGACGGGCCGCTGCCAGCAGCCGCTGTGGTGAAGGAAGTGCTGGGGAAAATGTTGAGTCCGGTCACTTTGCTGGACGTAACAACTCTATCGCAGCTGAGAAAAGATGGGCACCCATCTGTTTATGGGAGTGGCGGTGAGAAGGGGAATGACTGCAGCCATTGGTGCCTTGGTGGTGTTCCTGATACTTGGAACCAGCTCTTGTATGCAATTCTTGTTCCTAGTACTGGAGTTTGAAAAAATCCTAGGTAATATGTGACCTAATTAAGGACTAAATTAAATCAAGAAGAAATGTCTAATTGTCTATGTACTAGAAGGAAGCTTTTTATATGTATTGGGGTAGTACATGGAAGTTAACCATCATATATAGTTGAGCAATGCTACAAGGGAAAAAAGAAAGTAAATTCTATCCGCCATAGGTGGAAACCCCATGGTTTCCACCACCGCATGTGGGTCCTACAAGACTTTTTTTGTTGCAATCCGAATCATTCATCTTGTAGAGCACATAGAGTAGTACACTCATGAAAAAAATCAGATTGAATGGATATCGATAGGTATATCAAAACTTGAATTGGCCGGTTTACAGAATGGAGGGTCGTAGATTTTGGAGTTAAACTGTTTATGACTATCCATTTCCTAAACCGAAATTCAATTTTTAATATACTTATTGATGTCCGACTAAGCTCATTTTTGCGCACATATACTATTTGTGGACTCTACAAGATGAACGGTTCAGATTATAACAAAAAATGCTTAGTGAGACCCGTAACGGGCTGTGGTTTCCACCACAGATGGAAAGAATTTTAACTCAAAAAGAGAAAGAAGAAACATGACTTCCTTATATCTGGGAGGAAATGACTATTTTTGTTGCACTCAAAGTAACAAGAATCTAGATAGAATTTCACATTTTTTTCCCCCAATAACTTCATCCACACGCGATTTTGATGATATTTTTAAGCAAGAACAATAATTATCACTTCTATGTTGTAGTGAGAAACCTTTTTATGAAATAATTTTGATTTTTTTTTGAGAAATATGTATTAAAAATAGTATCCACTCGAATGACGAAGAAAAAAAAAGTAGGGATGTACACAGGTCTACCAACCCGCTCACCCAAACCCACCTTTTCAAGAGTTTTGGAATTGGTGTTTAGGTCCATGGGATTAGGTTTGGTAGAAATTTTAAGCCAATTTAATAATAAGTGGGATGGACTTGTAAATACTTTAGAACTTCACTCGGCCCGGCCCGAATAAGACATAGTATAGATGTTTTGTATTTAGCATTAAGCAATTTAGAGCTTAAGAAACAAACGTAATGTATAACAAGTGTTCTAGCTTCTAAGATCTTGCTAAGGCAAAGTAAAAGTTGTGCTATAGTTGTGATTTTGAAAATCTATTTTTAATAGGATTTGTTTGAGAATAATAAGCAAAACCAATTTATTAATTGGACAGTTGGGTGTTGTTATTATGTAATGCAAGCCCGGCTCGAATCTAGCCTGGCCGGTTGAATGTGCAACTACACCCTGGGAAAAGGGGACCCAAGGATGCTGCTTGGCAGCTATCCATCGAGCGGATGCAGAGCACTCGATCCGATCGTTTATCTTAACACGGAAGGTTCGAATCAAATTTGAGCGCATATAAATCTAAACTATTCATTGTTCTTTTAAGATTAATTGCTGAACTGTGCACCGCTCTACGGGAAGATGCCCATTACGGAAAAAGGACCGGGAGGTGCCCGGGCAGGAAGAAAACCGGAATGTTTACCGGTCAAGTTCTCAAACGAAAACTGCCATTTTGCCGCCATTTCAAACTCTCCATAAAAAACCAGAGGAGATTGAGAGCACTCAGCTAATCAAACGCGAGAGAGAGAGAGAGAGAGAGAGAGAGAGAGAGAGAGAGAGACGTTCGTAACAGCTCGAAGATTCGTTTCGTTCTCAAGTTCTCTAACAAAATTGACGAAGCATCTCTAACTGCGTTCGAGAGGTTTGTAGCGTCGAAATCTCGCATTGATTGAATTTCAATCCTTCATTAGCGATGGCTTGATTACATTATTTTCGAGCTCATTTCTTATGGCCAGTTCTTGAGGCTGCGCAGAATGCGAGAAATCTGTATTGCTTGGCAAATTTTGATACGTTGCGCTTGCAGTTCAAATTTACTCGAAAATCAGGATCGTTTTTTTCTTTTTGAGATTTTGTTTGCCTACGGATTATGATGAGTATGATTAGCTGGAGTTCTAATCACCTGTTTCACTGAATTTTGTTTGGATAGATTAGGCCTGAAAGTGAAATCCACTCGAATAGCATGGCCGATTTCGTAGGTTTTGCATCGAGTTTTATGCTACCTTTGGTGATTCATTTTGTAAATAATCGAAATTTCTTTCGTAGTTTCTGATATTGACTTGAAAATTTGTGGAGAAGGGAGGAAAGTGACGCTCTGTGAAGTGTTAGAGTTAGGGTTGATTTTCAGGTCTTTTTTGATTGCGTGCTTTTGAAATGCTAATGATTTCTTTTGCTTGATTTAGTAAATTTAAGTTAATTAGAAGAAATTAAACTAGCGCAGTTAATTAGAAGTTTCAGAAAACATGCTTTGTGATTGATATAGTAAGACAGACTAATCTTAGCTCCTATTGTGCATTTTTCACAGTAACACCAATCTTGTAATCTTAGATCCAATTGTGCATTAAGCGCAAGTTTTGATCTGTAAATCAACTTCATGATATTTGACACTATGTCTGCCTTTCTAAACTCGAAATTCCCAGCTGATATAGGATATTCGAATTTGTTTCACTTAAAATGTGTTCCTAATAGTAGAATTCTGACAAAATTTGAATTCTACACTCCATTTTTTGACATTTACACTCCTTTTTTTGTCTTCTAGTAAAAAAATTACACACTTTCAACACTGAAATCCAAAAAAAGGAGTGTCGATGTCAAAAAAGGAAGTGTATAATTCAATTTCCAATTTCAATTCCCTGTCTTAATCTTGCGATCGAAGTGCTTTACTTCGTCCAAATCGCTGGCTGTCTGAGTATAACTTGCCTCCTACTTTGGTCATACTAATCAAGTGATCATGCATTTCCAAGTCGCATGTGCTTGTTCTTGATACACATTAACTAGGTCTGTAACTAACTTAATTGACTCAATCATAATATGAACTTGTGAAAACTCAGCTCAGATTTTTTGTTTTTATCTACAGGACTTTTAGGTTCCCAAGTATAGCATGATAGCAAGGACTTCTACTCAAAAGCTAAAATGAGATGCAATGCATGCTGGCGAGAATTGGAAGGGAAAGCTATTACCACCACATGTGGCCACCTCTTGTGTATCTAGATGTGTACAGTAGTTTTTCTTATTCTGCAGTTCTTTAATAATCTTTCCTGTCAAGTTGGTGCATTTGCTCAAGATTTCCTTAACAGTGTTAAAGGCACGGAAGATGCCAATAAGATCCTAAGTAATGATGCGGCTTGCCCCATCTGCGATCAAGTGCTCTCCAAAAGGTCGGTGTTAAAACATAGGTTTGTTGTGATTGCTGAATTTTAAGATGAAAGAATTGATCCAGGGTGCTTATAATGGAGAGATAATATTGTGAGATAGCTTAGATTTACTTTCCAATGGACTGAGTTTGCCCAACAATTTTATGTAGATATGCAATTCAAAGGCTTGGGCTTAAGTAGCATTGTAACCAAAACAACGTAAAAAACCTCATTAATCATCTGTAGCATTCCAGTATTCAGGTGCCTTTTAACTTGAAATGGTTTTCACTTGGCAGTCTTATGAAGCCTGTGGATATCAATCCAAATGATGAGTGCATAAATGTAAGCAGGAACGTCCAAGTTCAATACTACATTGCGTTCGTTTTTGTTTTAGTGCTTAATCAAAATTTGTCACCCTACCCTCTCTGCTTTGCTTGAATTTTCACCTTTTATTTTGCAGATGGCCATGGCTGGGATATCTCCACAGATATGTATCCTTTATTAGTCTGAATGAAGCTATACTCCTAACTTACGTATGTGTAAATGCACAAAATTCCTGCTAAAACGCCTATTTGGGGCTCATTCAGTGTTGAAACTTGAAAGGCATATGGGGGGCAACTGAATCGCCATTCTCCACAGCTATGGTGGCTGCTTATATACTGTATGCCTCCCTTGGTGAGAATATGGACCGCCATTGTTGCTCTAGTAAATATCAAAGAAAGCCAAAAATGGAGAAAATATTAGATCAGGCCACTTTGTTTAGATGTTTTCGTTGAAATTTCTATAGGTTTTTTTTGCTCAAAGTAAACATTGGACCCAAAATTTTCCTTGAACATATCCAGTGATGAAGAGTGCATACAGAAGCGTGATGTTCTTTATGGGGCAGAAGGAACTGGAAATGCAATTTAAGGCGAACAAAATAGTATCTCAGTGCAGGCAGAAATGCGAGGTGCTACAAGAGAAGTTCACAGAAAAAATGGAGCAGGTGCACACTGCATACCAGAAAATGGCCAAGAGGTGTCAGACGTTGGAACAAGAGGTTGAGAGCTTGTCAAAGGATAAGCAAGAGCTCCAAGAAAAATTTTCTGAAAAATCAAGGTCGGTATTACCCAATTCAACCTGATCTTTTCAGTATTTGAGACTTACAACTTCAGTGCGTGAACCATGTCCTGAGCTATTATTCATTCATTTAATAATATCAGGCAAAAGAGAAAGCTTGATGAAATGTATGATCAACTGAGAAGTGAGTATGAGTCAATGAAGCAATCAGCCAGCCAACCTGCAAGAAACTTCTATTCAACAACTGAGCCTGATTTGTTCTCTAATCCACCTAGCATGATGGATAACAGAGATTCAATCAGAAAAGGTAATCCCATTTTCGTTAATGCTTGGACATACTTGGAAGTAGTTGAAATTGCTACTTGGTTTTCAGAGCTACAATATTTTTCATCTTTTATGTGGAGTTCCCTTAGGCTGTGTAAATGAATGTTGATCTATTGGGGGATCTGTGTAGGAAATAAAAAGGAGGATATTTGAAGTTAAATTTGTCTGTCTTGCCTTTCCTTTCCTTCTCCCTCTGCAGATTCCTCCACAAATCTAAAGTCCAAACACAACCTTGAGCATGATTAGAGTTGACATTTGTTTTCCCATTGTCGTGGTCAAAGAGTTTAGTTTTGTGACCCATGTTTGGTTGAATACTTCCAAGAAATAGTACTCACTGTATTCGTTCTGGTTGCTAACTGAAGTCCAATTTTATGGTGAATGCCACATAGCACATGAACGTTTCTTATTTTTGGATGTTTAACTTTTTACCAGTACTTGTGTTACACTTCTCTATTTTTGGCCCTTTTGGTTAAGTGCCGCAAATTGATCATGTATTACCGCTTGTACTACCACGTGTAATGCAGTTGCCTACCAGACCATGTTGACCCTCAAAGGGTGTTAATTGTTGCTTTCCTGTTTTCTTATCACTTCCAATGTGTTGAAACATGTTGTAGCTTTTGGTTAACCAGTGTATGGTTGAATTCTTCCAAGAAATACTAGTTGACTTAATTTGTGGCAGATTGGTCGGTCTTCACTCCGGAAACTCCAGTACGAAGAGAGGATATCTGGCCTCAACCTAGGCAGAATACCTCTAACTCTGGGCCCTTCGACATCTCTGGTGGCTCACCGGCAAAACCATCAGCAATTCCACTTGATACTGGCAACCGAAGGGCTCCAGCTCGTCCCGCTTTTGGAGGTGGAGCCAGTAACGCTTCAATGACTTTGAGGAACCTTATTCTTTCACCTATAAAGCGGCCTCAGCTTTCTCGTAACCGCCCTCAAATGTTCACGTAAGTCACAAACTTAGTTTGTATTGGGGCTGTTCACCATTTTCTAAACACTTTTTGTAATTAAAGCTTCTTGGTTTTGCAGGTTGTAGAGAAGAAGTTTGAGGCTTATCATTTCAAGCATAAACGGAGCTGAAACCATAATCATTGACCATTCCATTCTGTTTTACTTCTCCAAAAGCCAAGTAAGTAGTGATTCTTTCTAAGCATGGGTTAGACACCAGCATATATAGTGATGGGAGTAGTGTTCTTGAAGCTGATTTGCCCTTATTGTTGTGTACTTAAAAGTTTTCATAGCTTTGATCTTTCTAGTCATACAAACACACTCATGTGCATCTAACACAATCTTCTTGGCCGTTCAAAAAATATATATATGCATCTAACACAAACGAGGGATTTCGTGTCTCTCTGAGGCTGCACTGTGCTGAAAATAACTGCAAATGTCACATTCACCTCAAGTTGGGCCAACTCATTGGCCGGCCAAGTATATTTTTGTAAGAGGGATTGGTAAATTTCGTGGGCTTGTGAACTGTATCCACACTACCTTTTCATGCTCTACATAAAAAAACCCACTAAGGTGATGAAAAAGGTTGTGAATACATTCTAAGAACGCTTGGATTTATTGCTATTCTTTTATGCCTAATATTTACTGGTCGGGTTACAAACATGAGATACTCCTGGATATTTTGATAAGAGTGAGAATGAATTCGAGATTTCAGTGATTCTAACATTTGAAATAAGGGTAAATTGAGTAGGAGGACATACTACAATAGTTTTTACCATGATAAGGACATAAATATTTTCCTTTAAAGTCTAAAGGACATTATGTCCAAGATTTACAAATAGCCCCCCCAAAGTTGACCGGCGTTGACCAGCGTTGACCGGCGTTGACTAATGTTGACCGGCGTTGACTGGCGTTGACCGGAGTTGACCGGCGTTGACCGGAGTTGACCGGAGTTGACCGGCGTTGACCGGCGTTGACCAAAGTTGACCGGCGTTGAAAGTGCCTAAAACCTTAGGGTACCTTATGAAAGTGCCTAAAATCTTAGGGTACCCTATATATGAAAGTGCCTAAAACCCTAAGGTACCCTATGAAAGTGCCTAAACCGCTAAAACCCTATAATAGAAAAATGAACCCTTAAAACCCTATAAAAGTGCCTAAACCGTAGGGTACCCTATGAAAGTGCCTAAAATTTAAGGTACCCTATATATGAAAGTGCCTAAACAAACTAGGGTACCTTATGAAAGTGCCTAACCGCTAAAATCCTATAATAGGAAAATGAACCCTAAAACCCTATAAAAGTGACCTAAAACTTAGGGTACCCTATGAAAGTGTCTAAAATCCTAGGGTACCCTATGAAAGTGCAACAAAATCAAAAAACACAAAAAAAGACATATTTTGTGTTAGCCAAACAAGGCCCTTGTCTCATTTAAAATCATTTAAATGAAAAAAGACATTTTTTGTGTTAGCCAAACAAGGCCCTTGTCTCATTAAAGGCAATTTGGTCTTTTCACGGACCTTAAACTCTAAAATATTTTCATTAATGGACTTTACACATCACTGAAACTTAAGCTGGACTAAATCTACTTTGGTACCTCTTCTTTTGGACTTTAGACTAATTTGCTGTTGAAATAAACAAGTGATTTCTGATAAATGACTCAACTAGAATCACTTTTGTAACCATCATTTCCTTTTTCCAAGTCCCCTAGAATAGAGTAGAGTAGGATTAACAAATGGCAAAAAAAAAAAATCACTTTCTTAAACTAAGCAAGATTCGCATCTCTAAACATTCCTCTCCTAACAATTCATATCCTGTAAGAAAACCCATTAAGCGGTTATGTCCCACATGTTATTAGATATCAAACATCACATGTAAGTGTTTGTGGTGGTGTCTCTGGAATGAATGTATATGGTTAGCTCCAGAAATAATTTACTATATTTATTTATGATGGATAGATGAAGTTTAAGCTATTTGAAGAGGAGGTCCTCTCTCAACCCAATATAGAAAATTCTAGACCTATCCCATCTAGTAAGTTAGTCTGACTATTAAGAAAGAGGATCAAGAGAGAGAAACTTCTTTCTCCCAAGAACTTGCTTTGCTCTTTGCATCACGGATTGGATTTATTATCTCTTCTATAATCAGCTTGGGTCTGTTATCTTTTATATATTTACATGATCCAGGTTAGTAACTTTCTTATGAATCCTTTTATTTGTTTCCGCAACATAAATTTGATAGTGAAAATACATGATATTCCAGATCGTGTAACTTTAGTTTACTCACTCAACATACGAGAAGAAAATGGAAGATTACTCCGGAGCTTCGGTCATTTGTCATTGCCAAATTGCAACCAATACCCATTAGAAAAATGACATCCATGATCAGACTAATGAAGATTACTGGAAATTTTCATTTTCTGTAAAGGAAAACCAGCACTTTTATATCTCACCCGACCGTCAAAAACATATCTTGAGATCCATGACTATTCCAACTTGACATAAAGGTGGCCTAGATTCTAAAATATCAATAGATAATACCTAGAAACAAGGTATGATTGAGGGAAAGATTCTTCACAAGCTAGCTTATTTTAACAAGACATATTTTGACACTTCTCCGTTTGATAACAGTGATAGATGAATGAAATTCGTAAGGAGATGGGATTAGAATTGGGATTGGTAATGAGATGGGATTGTTAATGAGAAGGGATTGATAATGAGTATGTTTGTTTGGGATGAGATTAGAAGATGGGATTATTAATATCATGTTTGTTTGAGATAGGATTAGATGATGGAATTAGATTGATAGAAGAAATTGATAATGAGAAGGGATTTGTAATGAGAAGGGGTTGGGATTGGACTACGAATACTAAGTCCCAATGGGTATTAGCAATACCCCCTATGGGCCGGATTGTTCATCGATCCCATGGGACTACTAATCCGGACCAATTTTGGAAACCAAACACAGTATTACTAATACCATCACCTTAACAATTCAATCCCAACCTTCAATCCGTTTATCAAACAGGGCAAAAACCAGCAGTGCGTTCAAAAATGAAAATCATTTCTATGATTAATAGGCCGGATTGATGGGGCAACACTTGAAATTTCGGTTAGGCTACGTTTAGATTATTGTTTTGATCATTAATTTGTTGATGAATTTATGAATAGAAACCTAACAAAAGTGAAGCAGATGAGTTCAATCATCTCCCCTGACAAGTTTCTTCAGCAATCTACAAAGTCAAAACCCTAGAGAATCATGATGGTATCAACTAGTATGATACTACTCCACTTTTTAACAAATTCCGATATGATGTGCGCGGAAGACTAGGGAGGAAATCTGGGGAAAATCTAAACTGTTAATTGGCCTCTCCAGCCTAAAGCCTATTATCATGGCAAGTGGGATTCGCTTTGTTTTCTGATCGGTGTTCATTTATAGTGGAAAATTTAGCAGGTCTTACTTATCATGAGTGATGCCACATAGCTTGTAGTCGAGACTCGAAACTTTACTCACACAATCCTTCAAAAAAGTCTTACGCTCCCGTTCTCAATTTTTGCACTGTGCTCCTGCTCTCAATTCTAGCTTTCAAGAATTTTAGTCTTTTGAGATGTGATTTGAAGAGGCGCACACACGCATTATGTGACTGAGGTCAAGAATCTGACAGCCTGTATAACTTACCTTTTTTTTTTTTTTTTTTTATCTGACTGTATTACTTACTTCAGGCCTGTGAAATTGCTAGATGGAGGGTTTTTGGGTCGGGTCCGAGTAGGAACGGGAGATACTGAACGGGTTTTTGAAGGATATGCAATAAGTGGCTTTCTTAGGTACAGTAAAATAGTAAAAAGCCGCCTAAATTTTTCGGTATTTTGAGGGAGTTTTTTCTCTTTTTTTTTGTTCGTAATTTTTACTAGATTCGAGTAAAAAAAATGAATTTATCGTTGGTCTCAACTGGTGAAATCACATAAGTATAAATTTACATATCGAAGTTTTAAAAAAATCAGTAAAGATGAAAAATGTTCAAAAAAAAAAAACAGTTTTTTCAATGTCTCTCACGCCGTCATTATGTGGACTTCTACAACTTTAGTCTATATTTTTTAATTCTCCTCATCGAGATAAACTTTATGATGAAAAGCTAAAAAAACCGACTAAAAGTTACATAATACTTGCCAGTAGTTTTTATCGAAAATTATTTTAGTTCAATCGCATTCTACTAATCTCCTAAACTCCATGGATTTGGCTTGGGCTTATTGGTTCAGTTGTTGGTTTGGTTATCTCGTGGACTCTCACACAATAAATGTAGTATTCCGTGATTTGTACTTTGTATACTTCATAGATGATGTAATATCTCTCCTACCGATTGGCCCAAAAAAAAAAAGGATCGACAAGGCAAACTTAGGGGTTTGTTTGCTTGTAAATTTTAGTTTCAAAATATCGTATGTGCTATCAACTCATGTGAAATCACGTTGTCAACCCATACAAGGCTTTTTTCGAACTTTAACTAGCATTTTGCTAGTCAATGATAAGATTAGTCCTTCGAGACTAATTAATTAATTAAGATGCATTTAAACTGACTCAATATCATTCTATTCTAGCAAACAGAAAATGTGGTTGGTGTACCATTAGCCTTGCAAAAAGAACATGGGTACATACATTCATGAACTTCCAGACCTGAATTCTGAAACAAAGTTAGTCTGATTGAGTTAGTTTTTATAGGGACACTAAACAAATCATTTTGAACAAAATGAACAGCTTGAATTTTTTTTATGGGATCCGAGACGGGTCCAAAACTATTATGTACGCTCTATATGTATCTATAGTAACTCTGTTAACTTTGAAGAGACTGCATACATTTATGTACATCCAAATCTAAATTCTGAAGCAAAATTGGTCCGCTTGAGTTGATTTTTTTATATCGAGAAATTTTTCGGTGTTAGGTGAGTATTTCTCATGTGATACTCGTTCGGAACATTTGGGCTGTCCAATACACTATTGGACGGCTCGGATTGAAACTCTCTCTCTTCTCTCATCCCAACACTTTCTCTCTCCTTTTTCTCTCTCCAAATCTTAGTCGTCCAAAAATGTAATAGACAGCTGGGATGCGCCAAACGGACACCATGCTGTACCCATCTTGCACTGAAATTTTTTCCATATCCGGGCTCTAGTGCGCCTACCAAACAGGCTGTGAAGGACATTGGATGAGATGATGAAAAATAAAAAGAAGGGACATTGGATGAGGCAAATGGGACCTACACTTTCAACTGTTGTTTCACTGGGTATATAAATCGAGGACCAAATCTCCGTACACTTTATAATCCAAGAGACAGTGTAATCACGAGTCCCCCACATGCCTACGGGATTCGGGGCCAGAGAATGAGATTCCACAACCAAGTTGCCCCCCACCTACACTTTCACCCCTCCAACTTGTGCTCATCTCTGCTTTTTTTCAATCGAGTGCCCGGGCCAGTTTGTTCATTATGTGAAGTTTGATATGACTATCACTTACCATTCGAGACTCGATTTATACAATCGAACGACCAAAGATAATTGTGTGGTTCCTGTTTGCATTCTTTACGTTCACTTTGATTGACTGAAAATAAACTCTCAACAACCTCAAGAGTTTTTAGCGCAGTACAAGTTGAAACTACAAGCATGTTTCCACTCGATCTACTCATTAGGTTCAAACATGTGATTTTTGTGCGCACATACATGTCCATGATATAGATTGTTCATTTTATACGTCCGAAAATATTTAACCAAGTGTAGAGGAAGTTGTAGGTTGAGAGTCTTTTTTTTTTTTTGAACAGCAAATTTTTTTTATTAATCTTTGAAGTTCCAGGTTGAGACTCGCTCCCTTATATGTATATAACAATTTTTTCATTACCGTAAGCAAATTACAACGGCCAAATTTTGGCTTGATTATGGTTTGTTGTAGACATTTGGTTTTAATTTGGAAATGAGGCCTAATACGGACCGTTCCTTTCAAGAAAACAAAAATGAACGGTTCAAATTCACTCCATTTGAAACTTGGACCGTTCGTATATGTTTCCTGGACCGATTCCGGAAAACTTTTCCTGTTTCCTATTATTTTCATTTGGATGAGGTTCATAGAATGATGGCAATCGCCGCCAAGATAAACGGTAAAACGGGTAATGTCTTCATATTAATAACAACAGCAAGCACTCTTAATTCTGCAAAGAAAGGAATATAACAGCTGCATATAATATGGAAAATTCTCTTACTTTGGTGAGCATGGTCCGGATTGGTTTAGTTTCATACTAAACCAAGAACAAATCAATACTTACGGATTATGAATTTGGAAAACCAAACCAACCCACAAAAGGTATAAAACCAAACCAATACAAACCATTTCAAATACAGTTCGGTTTCGGTTTTAAACCATGATTTGCTTTGAACTAAGTTATTATCTTCAAAAAATATTTAAAGTACTTAACCTTATGAAGATAAATTAAAAACATATATATATTTAAATCAATTCCATTCAAATTATTAAAATACACTAATATCAATCAACTAATTAAGAGTAGGATACCAAAAATTGCGTCTAAGTCTTAAACTAAGAAAATAAAAGTTGTAAGTCACTAAAATGAACCAAATAAGAATACCAACTACTAAACATCTTAAGATAGTTTAACCAAATAAAAGACCAAAAATAATTTCTAAAACTATTGAATTGAAATAAGGTAGCAAAAGGGCAATAGTGACAGCATGGGAGAAACCAACTTGTGATACCACTGTCAAGGTTCATATCATTATCTTCGCACTGAAGGAAAATTAAATATTGCAGTGGATTTAATGGGATCAATAAATTAAGAAAGTAGTTGACTAAAAGCTCTCATATTTATTTGATGAATCAAAATTAATTTTTAGTATGTATGTATTATACGATTCAGATCGATTTAGAACCATAATCGTAAACGTGAATCTACAAACCAAACCATATAAAACTGTTTCTATTTTTTTTAAATCATGACGAAACCATACTACTAAAAACCCAAACCAAACCTTCCGGTTTGGACTGGATTCGCAGTTTGACAGATTTTTTACTCACCCCTTATATTGATCAAACAGCCATTATTGTGTCACTATTAGGAGAAATTTTTCGGTGCCGGGTGGTTATATCCCACGTGGTACCCGCTCAGCACATTCGGGCCATCTAATACACTTTTGGACGGCTCGGATTAAAATCATCTCTCTCCTCTCACCCCAACACTTATTCTCTCCTTTTTCTCCCCGAATCCGAGCCGTCCAAAAACGCAATGGACTGATCGAATGCTCCGAGCGGGCACCACGTGGTACCCACTCGGCACTAAAAAAATTTCCCACTATTAGGGCCTTATCAAACCAAACCGAGTTTTATGTCCCAATCACTTGGGGTCAGTTACATGAATTATTTTCCTCCATTGAGCTCTATCGAGAGCCACTTGTTCACCACTAGGGCCCTATGCTTGGGAAAATTAAAGTACCAACTGCATGAAAGGAAAAACAATAGTGGTTAACAAAGTGAGTAGATTGTTAACTTAAAAGAAAAAGAATGGCCAATTCCACTCTCTTCCGGCAAATATCTCCATCGCCAACTGTTGCCACCCCAGTGGTTAATCCATTATAGACCAATGTGCTGCTAGGGACGGGCGATAGACAAATGAAGTAGCTAGCTAGTCTTTTAAAATGGACAGCGAGAAGAATTTTAAACTCACACCGTCTATTTGAAATGATTTTCCATTTGTTTGTTTGATACTATCGTGTAAGAATGATCATTTTTTACTTGGCCAATAACTTATTGAATCATAACAAGCTGAACGATTTCGATCACCATTTTCAAGCCTAGGGGGACTGGCAAAAAAAAATGCTGGACTAGTTTGGATGGATTAGGATATGGAGGCAAGTTTAAACATTTTCAAGTATGAAAAAGACTTGCATGGGTTATTTTATTTTTCATTAACTCAAGATCCGGGGATCCTAGCTACAAGTTAGTGCACCTTGCTCCTTGCACATTTCAAGGAAAAGTTTACTTTTAAATCCGATTCATTGAAATTAAACACCCTTGGACGGGTTGAATGTGTCCTGCAGGATGTACTACAGGAAGTGCCGCAGGATTTCTGATTCCCTCAGCCATATAAAGCTATTAGGATTAAGGGGAATTTTGGCAAGTTGGTGGTGGTGACCAAAGTGAAAAGGCACGCTTTCTGCAACGTGCAGAGGCATCAATGAAAGGAGAGTGAAAGTAAAAGAAAATATAGTAGTGAAAGTGTGTTTTTTGTTTTGGTAACCGAATGGCCCGATCAGCTTGCCTGCAGCTTAACTAATTTCAGGGTCTTGAAGTTAACGACCTAACAAACCCGACCTTCAGTGGCCCAATGTTCGAAATGTTTAGCCTAAGTGGAATTCAAACTAAACAAGTGACCCCATAAAATATCAACATTTATCAGTTTTCCGTGCTCACTCAGCCAAACACCTTAGGATCAAAGGATCAATTGAGTGGATGTGTCTCCTACAGCGTAGGCTACAATAATTTAAGCTCACGTCATGGACAGACAAACATGACCACATATATGCAAGAGACAAAACCCCACAAAAGGTGACGAGATTCCACTGGACAAGTCGAATAGAATAAAATCTTACTTCTTTTTTTTCATTTTTTTAACTATTCCAGAATATTTTTGTTTTCATTACTGGAGTAGTAGTAATTTTTACTGCCACCAGAAAATTTATGGAGTTCACTTATTGGAGGCAGTCGGCAGATCCTCACCAGTTTGTGGGGTGAACGTACGGGAGGGTGCATGTTGTCAAAACCTAAGTCAAATGTAGACTTGTAGCCTAGTACTCTACCCTATGCCTTCTTTCTCAACTTGTAGACTTTGGGTTGCTGCTGGGGCAGGGGTGGCGCCTCCCCACCTCCTTCTCTCTCTCTCTCTCTCTCTCTCTCTCTCTTTTCTATTTTCCCTTCCTTCCTTGCTGCAAAACTCTCTCTCCTTTCGGTTTCTATCTTCCCTTCCTTCCTTGCTGCTTTTTTTTTTCAGATCTGGTTGCGGTTGTTGCAGTGGGTGACAACGGTGGCTTGCGGCGGCGTGGTGGAATCTCCACTGTACACTCCGAACTGCGTCCCCACCATATACTAGATAGATTTGAGAATGGATCATCTCTGGTCTTGATTCTAGAATGGACGGTCTGCTTACGCCTTTCATTGGGCTTTTAAATGTTGGCCTCGTCTACTTGATGATCAAAATCGTTGACACTAACACTTAGGTTCGAGTCTTCATAATCGCTTAATAGAGTTAAGCATACTCTTTTGTTCCCGTAGCACACGGTGAAATCTTAGCTTTCACCTTAAAATATGTGCAGTGAGGTTCCTTGAAGACGACCATGCATGGTGCGGACAACAGTACTGATCTCTAGCGAGTATGTGGAGTAGTCTATCTATCTATCAATTGCAGCACTAAAAAAGTGAGAGAGTATTAACCAGCCAAATCACATTAACAAATATCGTTTCATATGCTCTCGCAACAAATTTCTCTTGAAAAAAAAAAGAGATTGAAACACTGGTTTGAAATTCATTTAACCTATTCATCTCAAGATAAACGTGTTTCGAAAGGATATCAAACTCTATCCGATCAACGTTTTATTTGAAAATAGTACTTAACGCGCTCAACGAGCTCTAGAATTGAACAATTTCAATTATCAAAGTAAATCATAAATGAGGCTAAAAAAAGGCCTAACTTGACCGTCCACTCCAAAACCGTGACCAGAGAGAGGATCGATGGATTCGAATTACTAGCTTCAAGGCGAGCAAAGCACTTTTGCTTATTTACTAGCTTCAAGATGTCTCCTTATTTACATTTTGTTCTGTTTTTTTTAACCACAAAAAGTCAATACTAGTAGAATAATACTCCCTCCGTTCCAAATTCTTTGTCCGGTCCGCAAAACGTGGTGTTAAAAATAATATAATTTTTGAAAGAAAAAATCAAAAGTTTTTCAACAACTATTGTATAATTTATACAATATTATTTATTATACGAACATTCTATTCTTTTCATTTTGTCTTAATTCTATAGGGTTACTATATATCAATGAATAATTTTAATTTGTGAAAAAAGTTTGAATTTTTTCGTGAAAAATTTACATTATTTTTAATACTCCATTTTGCGGACCGGACAAAGAATTTGGGACGGAGGGAGTATGATTATTACGTTGGAAGAGAAATCATTCCCCTTTTTCATAATATCTAAAGTGCACACTTGATGCGATTGGGCCTACCTAATATCGTTGGGCCAAATCCCGGTTGGTTATGGGGAGTAGTATTTGACCTATTGGTTATGGAGTAGTATGCATTTAAGTAGATACATGTAACGGATCAAAATAGAAATAAAAAAAGAAGATACATGTAAGCACATATATATAGGCGTTTATTTCACGCGCATGTATAAAGCTAGCTATCTCTCTCTATCTCGACAATTCTTCGTTTCGAACGTCTCTCTCAAGCGCACAAATCCTTCTCTCTCTCTCTCTCTCTCTCTCTCCCTCTCCAAAAATGCAATCTCAGTAGCTTTTTGTCTGATACACATTGGATAGCGTGTTGTAAAACCCTAGCGGCGCCGAGCAATTTGTCAAACTGGAGATAACAACTCTCTCTCTCTCTCAAACTGGAGGTAACAACTCTCTCTCTCTCTGTATATATATATATATGGACTGTACGTATTCCTGTATCTATAGTTTGAGTTGATTACAGCTTCCATTTGTACATTCTAATACGTTAGTGATTGTATTATTAATGCTTAATCGACATAATAGAATTATGTTTCCGTATGGTCCATTAATCAGAATTAGTATCAAAATCATGCTCAGGTCAGCGGTTTTTGCGGTATGATCAAATGGAAAACAGCTTTTATATATATATATATATATATATATATATATATATATATATATATATATATATATTGAAGTCTATAAAAAGATATGCATCTGAATACTACTCCTTTCGTCTCAAAATATTTGTTTAGTCTGCAAAACGGAATCTTAAAAATAATATGATTTTTGCAATAAAAATTCAAAAGTTCTCTAATAACTTACTAGATATCAATGAATTCTATTAATTTGTGAAAAAGTTTGGATTTTTGCTTTAAAAAATTACATTATTTTGGAGTTATTTTTTTTGGATCGGACAAACAATTTGGAACGGATGGAGTAGATGATACCGCCGGAGATTTAAATTGTGTAATCGAGTACTGTTGGAGGAACTCAGATGTGATTGAGTTCGTAGATCTGGTTGATGAACTCGTAATGGATCGGTTTGGTTTCACTGTGTGAGTGGTTTCACTGTGTGAGTTTTTTGCTCACTCTATTATCTACGGAAACTGAATTCTGGTTGATAATTTCCTATTGTTTGTATCTGTAGCCATTTGCGGAACTTGTTAGTAGCAGGTGCTTAGTTATACATAATGCCTTACTCACATAATCCTTCAAAATGTCTCGCGCTCTCTCTTTTAATCATCGCAATATGCTCGCGCTCTCAAACCTCTCTCTCCCGAATTTTAGCAGGTTGAGAGATGTGTTTTAAAGACACTTTTACGCTTGTACTTACACCCGCACACACCCGGGAATTATGTTTTGCGCGTAAGGGAGGTCAATCGTTAGGTGAATGCATCTTTTTGAAAAAATTACTAACATGGTGTTTAGAACTTTAAGGAAAATGAGAGAAAAGTTAGGAAAATTTTACTATGCACATGCTTGATTTTGTTATTTCCTCTCCTCTTTTCCTCAAAACTTAACATTGGAAGTGAAAAATTCCTAATTTACGCTTTCGTTTCTTTTCTTTTTTTTTCTTTCTAAGTTACAAACATATCTAAAATTCGCAAGAGTAAAGAGAGTGCAAACATAAAACTAGAATTTAAAGCGCAGTATGTATGTAAGCTGGGTCCAGATCCTCTTTGGTCCATGTTTTGGACTAGAGGAGAGACAGTCCACATCTGTCATTGATATATTCAATGGTTCGAATTTGCTGCTTTAAGGTAAAATAGAGAGCTAGGTAAAATACATTTGGCTCCCATAGATCGATAAAGATACCGAGGAACTATTCATCACCAATTTATTAAAATATTATTCTTTCTCTCTCTCCTCTCTACCACTCTCTCATTCTCTCTCTACCCCTCTCTCTATCTCACTCTAGTAGTAGTATATATTTTATAAGGATAAAGAGGTATAATAGAGAGGATTGATGTGAGGTTAAGAGGAATTTGAGTAGGTAAAATGAAAAAAGTAGATTATTGAGTAGGTAAAATACCTTTTGTTGATGTACATACTCTTACCAGTAAAAATTAACTTTAACTGATAAGAGTTGACAAGCAAATTCAAATCGTTAATTGCAGCAAATAGACATCTAAATTAGTAATCACTACCGTCTCTTCTAGCCTAATATAGGGACCAGAGAGGATCCATTTCCATGTAAGCTTGTGTCTATTATTGATTATTGGCCAGGAGAGGTTTGTATTTTAGTTTATTGGGCCAGGACGATATTTTCTAGAAGCCTTTTACTAACAGAAAAGGATAAAACATGGGGCCTCGATAGCGTTGGGGGCCCTTAGATGAGAGCTAATGAGGAATCACCCGTGATTGACCAGGCCCAATGTCCCAGCCCAAGGTCAATTCTCCAGAAAACCTTGTAATGGGCATAGGTGCTTTACTTCTGTTGGGAGCCGCAGCGAAAGGGCTTCGATCTCAATGGACCTAAAATTATAGGAGTACGGTGCACATTTTGTCATGTTCGAGTCGTGTCATTGCATATTTATGTCATTTCAAATTCATGTCAGAATACTTTATTAACTTAATTTTGTCATATTTTTTTGACTAAACTGACTTGCTTTAAATCGTTCAACGTTTATGCTGAATAAATTTAACTTAATTGGACTCCGAAATTACTCAGTTCAAGGCTAGGTCGTGAATAAGTTTATCTCAGAATACTTAAGACTTTAGGAGAAATGATGGAACACAAAATCCCCATAAGAACACGCTCACTGTCCAGTTTGGATAATTACGATCACCCCAATCAGGCATGAAAAATTTCTAGGAAAATGTCCAAATAAGTTAACCATTTAATTTTTGTGGACATTTTCTTGTTCAACAACGTTAAAGACACGCCTATCGGTCACACCCTGACCATCACATATTTGTGGGGTCCATCCCATAATTAAATGCGTTGGGCCAACACATATATAAAAGATGAATGATTGGATAGGAGTGTACGTAACGTTGTTTTTAGTTTCATTTAGGCTATGTTGGAACTCAGGGAAAAGAAAGAAAAAGAATGAAAAATTAAAAAAAAATTCCCTCCTATCGTTTGGTTGGAAGGAAAAAGTGAAGAAAATAAAAATTTTGAGTTCAATAAATAGTAAATTTTCCCTCCTATTTTCTTTCCCTTTTATTTTATTTTTCTTTCTATAAGTTCCAAACAGGGCCTTAAACTATCCTGCACATTTTGAACCCTTCATTTTAACTTTTCTAGACATTGGCCATTTTCCTGTTTCATAACTTTCCTGGAAACTTTCGTTGGACCGTCTCCTGCTTCAGGTCAGAATCCGGTAGAAGATTCGTCTCCTCGTGGGACCCACAACACCAGTTGGCTCTTTGGCACTGCACACACTGACACATGACATATTCATGGCTTTTAGGAGAAAAGGACACCCCCCCTGTTTCTGTTTCTGTCCTCTGCTTTAGCCTCAAATTCGTTGTAAAACCTCACGGGCTCTCCTACAGCAACCTTACATCTGGTGCCACCCAAATCATGCGTTAATCCACTTGCTTTCTGCTTGACGGAGAAAAGAACAAGGTTGCATGCGGGGTCTCTGTCTGTCAATTTTCATCCCCACCTGGCGATTTAGTTTTATAGTACAATTGGGCATGATTTTTTTATCATCTCTTTCTCCTTTCTCCTATCCAAGTTGATGATATTTTTGGAGATTTTTTTCAGTGCACAGCCTTCATATTTTAGATCATAGTTTTTTTTATCATCTTTTCTCCTTTCTCCTATATATCCAAGTTGATGATATTTTTGAGAGATTTTTTTTTCATTGCACAACCTTCATATTTAGATCTTAGTTTTTTTTGTTTTGACGGTTAGAGGTGTCCAAGTCAGCTTACACGCGTCACAACTGATCCCTTCTTTGGTCCAGTCAAAGGCAGGTCATCCATGCCGGAACTATGAAATTCACAAGAAATTGTTTTTTTTCAGTCTGATCTCAAAAATTGAACCCTAGTCAATTGTGTGGAAAGCAAATTTACCAATCAACCAGACTAACCTTGAGGCTATTTTAGATCAAAGTTTACCTCACTTCTCTGTGAAACATAGGTAGTTCTATTATTTGCAATTAGAAATACGCAAATGGGTAATGCAGATTACTAGTACTTTATGACGTAGGGTTGAATTTTTTTTCCCTACCATTGTGCTTTTAGAACTTTGGATTTTGTCAATAAATGCAAATTAAACACCATATGTTCTTTTTCTAAATTTCACATTTTTGGATATGTCTATATAAATTTATAGGTTGTGTATTCTGTAAGTCATGTAAAGGTTCAAGTTATATTTTGATTTTCGAAATATGAATGTAACAACCCACAAAAAGACTCAATTACATGGTCGCTTATTCACCCAACGCTAATGCTAGTGCATCGTACCCGCTAGACTATCGCCCATTGGTATCTTTTATATTTTTAAAATGCTCAAGAGGCCTCCTCTTACAATCTTAATTTGCTCATAATTTTTCAGTTTACGATCGCCTATGATTGCAATAAAATGTCATGAGTGAGATTCAATGAGTGGTTCAATTATCAACTATTTTATTCTTCACTCTTCTTAATAAGTATAATCTTGCAATTTGATTATTACATTTGGGAAACGGGATACACAATAAATATGGGCTTACGTAAACAAAGAATGGAAAAAAAAAATAAAAATAAAACAAAAGATTCCTAAAAAGCAGCAGAAGTTAGGCCCCAGTGGGAGCGGCCACCAGAATGGTGCCACAGGAGAGAAGACTTGTATTCATAATGATATGTTAATGACAATCATTGGCACTAATAAATTAGGTAAGATGCTCGTAATGTAGGGGGAAGTGGGATACCCCTGTTTGCGTAAGCATTTTCTAAAGATTCCAAATTTTTTTTGAATGTCAGTCTGTCTGGATCAGTTTACACGCATTTTACATGCATTTCAATTAATTCTATTCCCTGTTCAAAAAAAAAATTTTAACTTCATTCCCGACCGGTTAAAGGCAGGCTTTTCAACTATCTACGCCGGAATTAAGAAATTTAGAAGGAATTACTTTTACAGCATAAATCGATTCAATTGACCGGACCGGGCTAACCCTTGGGCTCTGAAGATTCCAAATTGCCCCCTTGGAAAATCTTATATATCTCCTTTTCAGTAAAATCTTTGATGCTAGCTGCATGGCTGCAGTGCACCTTTGTAAAGCTTACACGAGGATTGGATTCGGTTGCCCCCTCTCCTTTTCTCTCACTATGATATGATAATAATTCTCTGCCACCCTCAGATTCTGGAGATTTCCTCCCTCTCTCTCTCTCTCTCTCTCTCTCTCTCTCTCTCTCTCTCTCTCTCCAACTTGCTTTCATCACCCACCCAGCAATAGCCAAAGGATTTTATTTCTAACGGTAGTGTTGAGTTTTGATTGAAACCCGTCTCAAAGTATCGACATTTGTATGAAATTAGGTGAAACCAAGGTGATGTGTTTTTTCCTGCCCAACGGATTCTTGATCTCTTTTTTCTTAGTGTGCTGTTGATTCTCGAGTGCTTTTTCAAGCGGGGTTTTGATTCTTTCGTGTTCTCGAAATTTTGGTGTATTTTGTTATCGTTTTTCTTCCCTGTTTACTGGTTTAGGATATATTGAAAATTTGTCTAATGGGTAGTTTTTGATATCCGTTTCGTGAAACTGATAGATATCTTTGTTTTCAACAACAGTTTCTGAAAAAGACTTCTGCAACATTGTGTTGAAAAAGGGCAACGAACATGGATTTTTCGTGTCTAGTTACTAGGCTGAATCAAAAATTCCCCCCCTGCAATGGTTTGTTCTTTTCCATCGGGATTAGAAACCCCGGTAGTCCTAACCGTAAACGATGGATAAAAGGCGCTGTGCGGCTGTGCATATCCAGCCGTGCAGTGCTAAAGAAAATGCGTTTAGTATCCGTGGGAGGTTCCAAAGTGGAAAGAACCACTGACTATTTTTTTCGACTCGAGCATTTCTGGGTACCCCTTATCTCAAGTTCTCGATATGGACACACACAATTATGTTCTTTACAATTCATCTCTTTCTCTGCTCATATGTAATTTTATGTTTCTTTCTCTTGTTTTATGAAGTTGTGGGTCTTATTTGTGTAAAATGTGGCTATTAAAATTATTGACAAATATTCAGGACTCCATGGTAGACCCATCGTTTTCCCCCCGTACAAATCTGTGGATCCGATTCTCTCTCTTATCTATTAGTTTGCATGCGACTGTCTTTCTTGTCTTCATGTTAACCAAAAGTAATAATCCTTTTCGGTTTAGTAAAATTGCTCCACTGCTGCAGAATTTCGTAATTATTGTTTGTTTGCATTTTTGTTATGATTACTGATTATGCTTCAGTTAAAATGTAGAAAACTAATAACTTTAGTTCCACTGCTGCAGAATTACTATACTACTGGTTTTCTAAAATTTTACCATTATACAGTAATCACTGTTTGATTGAATTTTAAGGAGTATTCTGTAATCACTGTTTGATTCGTAAGCACTAAAATTTGTTGGGTTTGTGGTTTTATGATGACTTAATTTTTTGTCAATCTAAATCTAGGAAACTTGTTATCTTTCCTAAAGCTGGTGTTGGATGTTTGGTTATAGACCGAGCATATGCCTGGGAATAAGTACAACGCCAACTCCTCCATCCCCACGAGTAGACTAGAAAGGCTCTTGAGAGACAGAGAACTAAGAAAGAGCAGCAGGGCTTCTCATTCAAATGAGGCTACTGACAACAACGTGGAGCAATATTTGGAAGGAGCCTTGGCTGCACAGACACTTGGCGAGGGATGGGAAAGGCCAGATAGGATTCCCTTAAGGCAAAGACTGTTGGTGGTGGCCAATAGGCTGCCTGTCTCTGCAGTTAGGAGAGGGGAGGAGTCCTGGTCACTGGAAATAAGTGCCGGGGGTCTAGTCAGTGCTCTTCTGGGTAAGTGTGAATTAGAATTGTTTCTCTTATGTTTCATAGTAATCTTAGCATACTTACGCATCAACTATGTTTTGGGTTTTCCAAATAGCAGAGTGGGTTGCATTTGGGTTGCTAGGGACAGTTTCTACATACACAGAGACACCTAATGAGTGTTAATTGGACTTTTTACAGGTGTCAAGGAGTTTGAGGCAAGATGGATTGGATGGGCTGGTGTTAATGTGCCAGATGAGGCCGGGCAGAGGGCACTAACTAAAGCTTTGGCTGAAAAGGTTCAAAGTTTCAGGCTTCAATCTTTTCACTGTAGTTCATATTGTGCGCTATGCATTTACTAGCCCATTGACATTGATAAAGTAAATATCTGATGTTAATACATGAAGTATTCTTGTGAGCATAGCAATTTGCTGATTTTTTTTTCCTTTTTTGGTTATCATTGCAGAGATGTATTCCTGTTTTCCTTGATGAGGATATTGTTCATCAATACTATAACGGCTATTGCAACAATATATTATGGCCTCTTTTTCATTATCTTGGACTTCCGCAAGAAGATCGTCTTGCCACTACCAGAAGTTTCCAGTCCCAGTTTGCTGCATATAAGAAGGCAAATCAAATGTTTGCTGATGTGGTAAACCAGCATTACGAAGAGGGTGATGTTGTTTGGTGCCATGACTACCACCTCATGTTCCTTCCAAAATGCCTGAAGGAGTATAATAGCAAAATGAAAGTTGGTTGGTTTCTCCACACGCCCTTTCCTTCCTCTGAAATCCATAGGACACTACCATCTCGATCAGAGTTGCTGCGTGCAGTGCTTGCTGCTGACCTGGTTGGGTGAGTTCTAGTAGTTCACTGCAGCCATATTTATTCTTATGTTGATCAAGTGGTGAATACCATTACCGATGGTTATACAAATTAATTGCATCTCTTGCAAGCTACTAAAATTGAAATTGATATACTCATTCAACAAAAAAACAAAGTTCTAGTAAAACGCTTGTTGGCTATCTATTAACTAGTATGTATCTGTAAGATCTCCTGAAGATTATCTTTATGGGGTATTTCTGTCCAAGGCAAAGAGCTAGTTGCATTGACTTGCATCACCACTCACACAAATCCTGTTAACAATGCCAGAGGTGAAAATTGAGATATATTGAGGTTTAACCATGCCTTGTCTCTATATTTTACTGCAAAGAATACAGCTGAATATCTTTTGCATGTGTCTACCTCTTAGTTGCACGAAGCGAGGGTGGGGGCGAGATCAGGGCCAGAGGCGGGGGAGGGGTAGAAGATCATAGAAGCTCCTTGTTTAGGAAAGCTGAGGGGAGTGTTGATGGATGATTTATACAAATAAATATATCGTACAAGAAAATATTGCTACTCGTAAGTCATTTCAACTACAAATATTGCTGTAGCGAGTATAAGCAAATATTGCGTTTATACTAAGTCTTGAACAAATTTGAGTAAATTTTTTCCTATTATCATATCATTACTTCATATTATCTGTTACTTGGTATCTTTTAATTTTGTTTTGGGATTCATACACCTAAGAGGTTCTATCTCTAGTTGGGAGCGGGTTCCTTTCTCGATGGTAGCGAGGTTCCTTGGAGAGTGCTTGGGAGCGCGAGAGCGAGGTTCTAAGGTGGATTTGCGGCCTTGATAGGAGGTTCCTACAACTAAGGTCTATCTCACCTCATGTTTCACTTTCTCTTATTTTTCATGTTTTCCTGTGCTGTCTGTTCTTTGGCTTAAATTAATAAGAAGCTTGTCGTTCTATTTAACTCAACTAGAAAGGTTGTACCTGATGCCACTCATATATGACTTTAGTTTCACCACCAAAACGTTGAAAGTGCTCATGCCAAAGCAGCTTATAGCATCACTTGTTTCTTTGTGTGACAAGAGTAAAGCTGTCAGTTTACAAGTTAAAAGTTTAAAATCGCTTAACACCAACTCATTGACTTCTTTATTTCAGTTTCCACACTTATGATTATGCAAGGCATTTTGTTAGTGCATGCACTCGTATTCTTGGGCTTGAAGGTACACCTGAAGGAGTAGAGGATCAAGGAAGACTGACTCGTGTGGCTGCGGTAAATTGAACATTACATTAGTTTACACGTTTGATTCTTCAAGTCACTTCTCAAATATTAGTGTGCTATTGTTCGCTAGCAGATTTTGAACTCTCCATTTTGAAGCACTTGAACATCACCTTTGTTAAGCTTATCTTGTCTGTATTTGTTGAATGCTAGTTTCCCATTGGAATAGATTCAGATCGATTCATCCGCGCACTTGAGGTTCCTCAAGTCCAGGAGCATATCAGAGAACTAAAAGAAAGATTTGCTGGGCGAAAGGTTGATACTGTGCTCCTTGCTTCTATATTAGTCAATTTCTCCTGTAGTATCGATAAGTAAACTTTCAAATTGAGCTTTACGTATATCATTTGATGAAGGTCATCTAAGAATTTTCATCTGCAACCTTTGGATGAGTTTTCGTAACCAAAGTTGAGTCATTTCTATAATGTAGCTCACTGTTCAGTATGTGTAGAAGAACTATTATGGTTTATTTCCGATAGTTACTACTTGCAAAAACCTGGTTTTTGAATTGGAAACTTGTAGCAACCACTAAGGACTCTTTGATGAAATGTTCCAAAAGGTTTGTAAATTGTCTTGGAAACCTGTTTGAACTTTGAAGTACATGGCAATACCTTCAAATTTCGCTGGCATTGCCTTGTGTGGGTAGGGAAAAGTGATTCTGTGGGTTAGATGGGAAATCTAAGAGGTGTGTCAGAGTCGACTCAGAGATATAGAGTAGATTCGGAGGGAGACAAGACAACTCATTGAAGGAGAGAGTAGCAGTGGGAAGTATGCCTCAGAGTGCTGAGCTTATAGTGAACAGAGTGAGTGTTGATGGTGAAGAAAGAACAGACTACTAGTTCTAGTAGTGGAGGCATGCCATTAAATTGCGCTGCTTTTTTTTTTTTGAAGATGACCATTAATTGCTTGTATAGAAGTTATCAAGGCTTCATTTCCTGCCTTTTATCTGGTAGACTACCAAAGGTAAACCAAACCCACGCGAAGAGATGTGCTGTGGTGAGACCTCGTGTCCACATGGCATGGTGGTATCGGGTACTTACACAGCAATTCTTTTTTGAGAAACAAGTTGTTGTTTGCGTCTTTCTTAATTAGTTGTAGGTGTAATTTTGTAGGTTTCTACTTTGAGTGTCTAGCTATCCATTCATTAAAAGGTTTTATGTACTGAGGGCTATCTACTGCATATATAAAAGTATGTTAATATGATTTTGCATGTTGTGCTTGCTTAATTATGGTGTATTTTTCTTCCGGCTCTTACTTTATTTGGATATTTGGTGGTTATTTGATTACGCAAAAGAACTGCGGTGAAGTGTTTTGCAGCTAGACCTGCTCTGTTTACTATTTTTGTTGTTTTCATGCAGGTAATGTTAGGTGTTGATCGCCTAGACATGATCAAAGGAATTCCCCAAAAGATACTGGCATTTGAAAAGTTTCTCGAGGAAAACTCCAGTTGGCGCGACAAAGTTGTTTTGCTGCAAATAGCTGTGCCAACAAGAACAGATGTTCCTGAATGTATGTCAGAACATTAATGTGCCTGATGTTATTCTTCATAAGGACTTTGGCTTCATCATTGGATTTTATTATCTATGCGTCATCATCTATCCCACAGAAATAAGACTTCCCTAGACCTTAACTAGGGCCTAGTATTTCATTTGTGTCCCTGACCGTGCCCTAGCGTATTCTGAGAGTGTCCTAACATATTATGAGCATATTCTAGAGTGTTTCCGAAGTGTCGACCGTCAAAACAAAAGAGACAATTGAAAAAAGAAATAGGTTGCTTCTTATTTGATTGTTGGCCACGTGTCTAGAGAGCGTTGATGCCCCACATGTTTGACATTGGTAGACGACCTCCTAAAAGTTGTCTGTGCTTCCTAGCGATCTGAGTCTCATTGTCTTCCTTTGCATTTGAACTTTGAACACGCTCCCATGAAGATGTCAACATCTAGCCTTCATCTACTCTATTCCAAAATGGTTTTATCCTATCAAAATCTATTGTATTACAAAATCTCTTGCCAACTTCGATTGCCATGTATACCTTGCATGGTGGTACATGTATATGAAGCATGGATATAGAACGTATAATATGATACCAATACGTTAATACAACAGTTTATAAAATGTAGGATATCGTTGACTGAGGATACAATGATGTGCATGTATGGAAATTATTCTTGTATTATTCTGACTGCTGACAACAATATTCTAATTCTAGACAAGCATACATCACAAATAGTATGTTAGAATTCGATAATTATCTTGTACTAAAATAAAGATAGATATTAATTTTTAAATACCTTTAATTATGCATGCCTGGCGAAGTATGGGATATGTATCCCACCTAGTGTCTGAGGATATCTTATCCTTTTCAAATACTATGCGGCCCTCGTTTGCCAGTATTCGTGCTTCATATGAGGACACTTATTTAAGCAATGCACATTTCTTTATGAGCAGTGAGAATCTGTATTGACACTTCAATCCCTTAGTGAATGAATCCCATGAATTTTTTCTTAATATGGTGTTTCAATTTGTTGTTGTTATGTACTTTCACAGACCAAAAACTCACAAGCCAGGTTCATGAAATTGTTGGACGCATTAACGGAAGATTTGGGACTTTGACTGCTGTTCCAATACATCATCTGGTGAATCTTTTTGACTCCTTCATCAATTATTAATTTTCTAGTCCCATAACTCTATTTGGCTCACTGTTTACCTGCTCAATTAATTATTCAGTGAGAAGGGTGTTCTATTTGGTAGGCGCCTTTCCAAATGCATGTGTATTTGTCCAAGATCATTTTGGAATGACTGGATCACTAACTTTTCCAGATTCAGTAGCATGTCTTGAAGAACACTTTGAGACGATATTATTAAGGGTTGTATACTTGCATTCGTTAGTGTTTTAAGTCGGTAAAGAGAAATGTCACAGTTAGTTTAGATCAAATTTGTTAAAAATCTTGGTGATATTTTTGTTGCTGTCTTATCGAGGAGGTCAAATTGCTAGTCTTACAAGATGTTGACATGATAGTAGTTGTGATTCTGTGTTTGTCATTGGAGGTAGTTCATTACCAGTCCATCCGGCATCCACAACTTTCTAGTTTTTATAGACTATTTTAGAAGTTGAAACATTATCTTCTTTCCTTGCATAAGCACTTCAGATATTTTCTACCCAACAAACTTCTTATATAATGAAATGCATGATGGGAACTTATTACTATGTTTTTCCCCTAGCCCTTGTTTTGTGTCTGTTATGTATGCTGTTTGCCATGGTTAAATCAAATATCTGAAATGTTCTGAATCCTTCGCTTCTATTCCTTAACCAACTGTAAAATATCAGGTTGAGTACGGACTATGACAGATTTGCAGCTTTTATCTTGAATGTTGGATGGTGGGATGCAATCATCTATTTCGTGTTCAACTTTAATGTATGCTCAAACTATGCACGGTTTGGTACAATGGGAGTCTTTTCTAAAGCAATTTTTTGTATATCTACAGGACCGCTCTCTCGACTTTCATGCATTATGTGCACTCTATGCTGTTACTGGTACTAGTTTATGCCTAAAACATTTAATTTTAGTTGACTGGAGATCTTGAGAATGTCATGTTTAAATTGATCTTCACTAAGCCTTTAGTTTGGCAACATGAAATAGCAGTGTGTTGCAATTGACAAAAGAGTTGCATCAGGAAATGATTCTTAGCTGCAAGCTGTGTGACTTGTACCTTAATCTGTGGATTAAACCTAGATCTATGTACCTTTACGTTTCCGGTTTTATTCAATAAAGTCTGATGTATTGTTCATAATTGTGCAACTTCAACTATAATAAAGTTCCCAATATGCTGGTCATTGTTTACATTATGTGATTGTTAATCACATGTTTCTCAAACTCGTCAACATTGAAAGAAGAAAGTAAAGTTCTGTTAAGCTTTATTCGGATTACTTTTGCTTTCAGTTTCTTCCACAATGGGCGTAGGATTATTGTCTTTGTCGCATTGCTACATAGTCTGACGTCGTTTGTGGGACCTGTAGCCTTTATTCTTCACTTTGAAAGCCTATTGTACTTCAGTCATGCGATGGAAGTCCACCACACCACCCTTCAGTTACTTCGAAATTAGAACGAGTTAATTAAATTTTTTATTGCAATTCAAACCTTAGGTGTACCAAGTTCCTTCGGAGACTGCTTAAATTGTGGCAGCTCGTTCTTTAAATACAGTTGAAGGTTACAGGTCCCCAAATTGAAAAGGCTTTCTGATTAGATGTGGAGTTTGTTTTAGATCATTAAATTGGAACTATAGGAAGTTGGCTATGTGCATTTGCTGATTTGAAATTCTACGCAATAGCAATGAACTGATTATAGATTTACAAGTTTACCCTCTTTTTTCTGGTGGTCAGATGTAGCACTTGTCACATCTTTGCGGGATGGAATGAATCTCGTCAGCTATGAGTTTGTGGCCTGCCAAGATTCAAAGAAAGGCGTTCTCATTCTGAGTGAAGTAACTACCACTACCTTTTAACTCTTAGTCTGTTCTGATCTTAACTGTAATTGTCTTTGTAGACTGCTTTTTTGGTTTTACTGTACTTCTATGATTTTTGAGAGAATTCAGTCAAAGAATTGATTTTCTAAGTCATATAAGCTGGGTGATAAATACTGATAACGAAAACTTAGGCTTTTTCTTCGTCTGAAATATATTAAGTAAATGAGCATCATTCCTTCAAATACCTAACGATGAATGTTCTGGTTTTACTTGGTAAGGAATGATTTCATACAAAAGAGACGATGAATCACAACATTGGTTTTGACCAACTAATTTTATAAAAAATTTAGTTCTACAACATAACTTTTTCATCCTTTATATTTAGTGGTTTTCAGGACACTGGAACAATTTATTTGCTTAATTACACAGTCTAACGCTAACCTACACATTTCGGGTGCTGATAATAGAGATGGGACATAATTAATTTTTCGGGAAATGAAACCTATCTGAATTGGCTTGTAGTGTGTAACATGTTGGACAAATATTGCAATGTTAAGTTGGGATCTCTTGTTCCAATGGAGTACTTGGATGTATTTTGTGCCAAATTTTTGGATCAACTATTACCTTCTAGCTCCTGCTAAAAGTGCAACTGCAATAAAACATTTACTCATATCCCCATTAAACACTGCAAACTATATTTACTCCAGATTTTGCTAGTTGGTTTTTTTCGATTGACTAACTTCGTGCAGTATAGGATGACATTAGTCGAGTCATGTTCCTGTTTTCCATTTTTTTCTCACTTATGATCATTTGTGCATGCTTGTAGTTTGCAGGTGCTGCACAGTCTCTGGGTGCTGGAGCAATTCTTGTGAACCCCTGGAACATAACTGAAGTTGCAGCCTCAATTGGCCAAGCTTTGAACATGTCAGCTGAAGAAAGAGAGAAGCGGCACTGGCATAACTTTGTGCACGTGACTACCCATACTGCTCAAGAATGGGCTGAAACTTTCGTAAGGTATATTTTCGTGATATGGCTTTGAGCAGAAACTGAATGAGAAATTTTTCATACCTGGATTGTTTTGTAAAAGTATAAAAAATTTTGACCTTGAATTTTCGATACTCCAGAGATATATAAGTTGAAGTCAGAGTTGTGGGGTAAGGGAGGGTCTAGTCACGTTGGGGAAATCATATGTTTGTGTCTGTCCAAGCAAGAATATCAATATGCATTGATTGATAAAGCTTATTGCATCTGAATTCTTCTAGGAATCTCTGTACCTATGCTATAGTTATCTGTATGGAATGGGCACTTCTTTAATTCTACCCCGAAATATGCGAATGCATCTCAACTATTAACTGTGTTCTCTACATGGTATAGAAGTTATATACTCTGAATACAACTTGTTCATTGCTTAGGATGTATATTCTCCAAAGAGAATTTTATGCAAGTTTATAACTAACAACCCACTCAACAACGCAAAGTTAAATTCTAAAATTGTAGGCTCTCTAGATAAATCTGATACCACAGACTAAACCTTCACCGTGACAGTTTTTCTATTCAAATTGATTGAGCCTAAACCAAACCGAAGGAAGTCTTGTGCCCTAACTAATTGGGGTCGGTACACGAATCCTTTTTTGTTGTTCAGCTCTGAAAGGGCAATACGGATATGGCCACTTAGCAAACTACATCCCCTCCTTAAGTTTATTTTGGCGTTTTGTGGGATGTTAGGGACTCGGTAATATAGCTTGTTGGAGTTGGGGTTCCAAATGCTACTAACTGAATGAATGACTTTAAACAATTGGTATAAATCCCAAGTGCCTTATTTGAGGCGGACTTTTTTGGGCCAACTAATTGGAGGTAAAGCATTGTAGAATTAGGTATGCATACAGGCATTAGCCGCATTACCAAATTGGGGCCTTTTCCAGTTTTGGACCTCAGGCAGGCAATGACAAGAATTGGTTTGCTTGGGTTGGCCCAGATGATTAAGCAGTGTGTTTAGTTATCTGTAAATGGTTTTTCAAGTTCTCCCCTAGTATAGAAACTGGATTGCAGCTTTTTCAGTGAAGACAACTGAGACTTTTTTGGGAAACCCATTGGAATTTTGTGGTCAAATGCAGTACATGTTGTGGGCGTTTTTTCGCTTCCGTAGCAATTGATCTCGACTCAACGTGATTTGGGTACAGCAATGAGTGGCAGAAAGAAAATGCCTCAAGAATAGAGTGATTATTTTACATCTATACAGCTTGAAGTACAGTTTGAGTAAAAGCATTTTGTTTCCACAGTATGACCTGAACTCTGAGCTACATTTGTTGGTGCGCAGCGAACTGAATGACACCGTTGTTGAAGCTCAGCTAAGGATAAGACAAGTACCACCATCACTTCCAGTCAATGATGCAACTGAACATTACTTACAATCCAATAACAGATTACTTATACTGGTACGCATTGCTTCATCTTTAGCCTAAAGAATTTGAGCAAGTCTACTTGGTGAAAATGAGAGATATTGAGTAAATCAATTGGGTTTTCATTTCACTCACAAAGTTCTCTAAATACTCGTATGGAATTGGGTTGTATTCACTTTGATCGTGGATTTCTGCTACATATTATATTCTACCATCCTTGAATGTTGGTTGTAGTGTAGTCCCATAGTATCTTTTGTGATAGGTCTAAATCCAATAAGTTTGTTTGTTTTGAGTTGACAATGCTTCCTACCACCACCTTCATCAGAGTGGTAACCACTGCACTCTCCTACCAAGGGGAACCTACACCCTATGCATTTACCTCTTCACCCGATGCAGGGATGTAGTGTAATGGTTGGTTTGTGCATTACCCATATTGGGTGTCACTTTTCGGCCAACCTCCTTGCTCTCAAATTATATCCACGAGTCTGTCAAGAAAAATGCATGGAATGAAAAACGTAATTCATCGGTAGAAAGTTATATGGGCGGTTTTTCTTTACGAAATTGCAAGAAAGTGTTAGGCTTTTGTTCACGTTTTAGTTTTTTAAATGCATGTTGTCAAGCATATCTGCATGTGGTAGTTGATGTTCACCGACTTAGAGCCTTTTTGGTGTCTCAAAAAAGCTTGGATGGCGGTAGGGCGCTTGCATTCTTTATTTGTTTTCAAATGGGTTAGAGATGTTTTGATTTGTGTTTGCAGGGATTCAATGCAACATTAACTGAACCAGTGGATACTCCAGGAAGAAGAGGGGGTGATCAAATTAGAGAAATGGATCTTAAACTGCATCCAGAGCTAAAAGAAACCCTAACAGCACTCTGTAGTGATCCAAAGACCACCATTGTTGTCTTGAGTGGAAGTGGCAGAAGTGTCTTAGATGATGTATTTCATCTAGCTCCATTTCTGTCTTCTTTTTCTATCCCTACTGTCTCCAATTCTTAAGTGAGTGCTTTCACAGAACTTTGGTCAGTACAACATGTGGCTTGCAGCAGAAAACGGAATGTTTCTTCGCTTTACTAAGGGAGACTGGATGACGACTATGCCAGAGCATTTAAATATGGAATGGGTTGATAGTGTCAAGGTATGTACTGTTGCTCTTTCCATTTCTATTTTTCCAGCTGCCAAAATTCTGATGCTTTCCTCTCTTTTTCAGCATGTGTTTGAGTATTTTACAGAACGAACACCTCGGTCACATTTTGAACCCCGTGAAACTTCACTAGTATGGAACTATAAGTATGCAGGTACTTTTCTAGTCGGTTTTCTCTTACCAGTAATGCATGTATGCATAACCAACACCACACCACAAACCCCCCCCCCCCCCCCCCCCCCCCCCCTCTCTTTCGTTTTATGTCATCTTGATGCTCTTCTAGATCTTGAATTTGGAAAACTTCAAGCGAGGGATATGCTGCAACATCTCTGGACAGGCCCGATTTCTAATGCATCAGTTGATGTTGTCCAAGGCAGCCGTTCTGTCGAGGTTCGGGCAGTTGGTGTCACAAAGGTAACTGGGATTATGGTTTCCAGAAATGTGTAAATAATCTATCTAGTCTACTGCAATTTAATGTACCCTTACTAATTCATGGATCATACTTCATGCAGGGAGCGGCAATTGATCGTATATTGGGCGAGATAGTTCACAGTAAATTCATTTCAACGCCAATTGATTATGTCCTATGCATAGGGCATTTTCTTGGCAAGGTATACTTCTTCTTCCCTCTTAGCCTTGCATTCGATGCCAATTGTTCTGCGACCTCAAACTATTAAGAAATGGATTTACCGATGCACAGTAAGCTGACTCTCCCTGGCATGCAACGCCGTCCCAGGTGGAGAAACAACAAACAGATTGCCTAGAACAAGGTGCACACACTGGAACATAGTAGACAATGGCAGATACAATAAGCTCAACAATGTGTACGAAGCTAACAATGACAACTCCATTCTCATATTCCCTCAATAGTGTAAATGAAATTCATCCGAAGTCCAAACTCCAAAGAGCCTTACCAAAGAGGAGTGTTTTCTAACTAATAAATAATATTGAACTCTTAACTGCATAAAAATGTAATAGCTAGATTGTTTATATGGAGTGCAATGACTGTCATGATCTAGAGAGGAAGGTATTTTGCAACTCGTGCTGTCAAAGATAGGGCATTGCGCAGAGGAGTAGGATGCAACCTGATGAACTGCATCTCAGATATTAGTGATGTTATAAGCTGGTTGATCATACTGTTTTGCACTTTTCAATTTTCTTTGTATAATGAGATGTACGGACTTCAAAAAACAGTACGGTACATAGATCTTACGTTGGTATGCTTGCTACTTATAGGGGTGAATACTGGAAATAGAAAGGTAAACTCTCTCTCTCTCTCTCTCTCTGACAATTATTATCTTTGTTTTAGGACGAAGACGTCTACACCTTTTTCGAGCCAGAACTTCCCTCCGACACACTAGGAGCTGCTTCAAGAACCAAGGTAACCGATACAATAAAGCTCCCTGGGGAGAGGAGGCCACCTCTGAAGCTTCCCGCTAGCAGAAACGGCAGCTCTTCTAAATCATCTCAAGGCAGAACACAACGACCCCATCCAAACTCTGAGAAGAAAACTAACAACCACGTATACGGGACCGGAAGGCGGCCTTCTCCAGAAAAAGTAACGTGGAATGTGCTCGACCTCAAGGGGGAGAACTACTTTTCTTGCACTGTTGGGCGGACCCGCACGAACGCTCGGTACCTACTTGGATCATCGGATGAAGTTGTTGCCTTCCTGAAAGAACTGGCCGGGGCATCTGTAGCAAGCTCCCCTTCGTAGAGTTGCGATATGTGCGGTATGCTCTTGTATGTTTCCATGTATCTGGTTATATGATTCAGGAGCCTTGCTTTAGACCTGAGAGGTGGTTCCAGGAATCTCTTGCTGTAACAAGTTTATTACATGCGAAGCTTATCATATTTTAGAAGACTCAGAGCAGCCAAACCTCAGTTTGTGATTTACAAGCTCAGATATGCACATAGGAAACCAGTTTTTTTTAGTGCCGATTCTATCTCTCCGCTAATTTCTTTGGCTTCTTTTCCTTGATCTTGCTAAATTCATCTTATTTTGTTAAATTGTTTTGCAAAAAAAACTGTACAGTTGCATTTCGAATTACTAATCTATACATCTAACGAAGAACTATTCTGTCAAGAATGTCAAGAATGGATTTCTCATTCTCTCATTCTTCAAAATGATTCCACAGGTCAATATTCCCTCGGTTCTTATAATTTTGTTTGTTTTTTTTTTTTTTTGTAGAGATTTTGATTTGTAATACTTGAAATTAGCGCTATGTTTCTAGTGCAGTTCTTTTGAAAATATTTCAAGTTTGGAAACGCAAAATTAGAATGTTGCCAATATTTTTTTGAGGAAAAATTTGAGCTTTAGTTTTCTGGAAGTACGGAACCTCTGGATTCAGAGGTCAAGAAAAATAAATACAGCATGAACCTCAATACATAAAATTTCGGGTAACCCAAAGTATATAGATACAGACCAGAGTAGACAGATTCAAGTGCACGGATTCAAAAAAAAAAAAGTGCATGGATTCAGAGACATGTATCTACATACTGTGGTCTATGTCTGTAGCATTGCTCTTTTTACTCGAATAGCTAAACCCATGCGAAATACAAGTTAAACAACGAACGAATTTATGAATTGTAGAATCCAAGCGTTACACCACTGCAAGCTCGCGGATGATAACAACCATATATGTGAAGTCTACTCATAAGTTCCTTCGAATAAAGGAAACTCAAGAAAAACTAAAATAGAAAATGAAAAACAGAAAACATCTCTCGAAGCCATCCTGATAAACTATCAAAAATTCACATATAGTAATGGAAACAATGCAATGAACAAAGAATGAATAATGGCTCCAGACGGCTGACCATTCCAAAGGGAAATCCGGAACCAAAGCGCCTAATGTAAAACGCATAATTACGCCGCAAAAGTTTTCTTGTTGGGTTCAAACACATACTTGATCAATGACTCCTTGATAGATAGCAATTCTGGGAATTCATTCTTCAACTTGGAGGCATCCATCTCGTTATTGCTCCGAGGGGCAACAATCACCTTGGCTTGCTCTTCCAGTGTGAAGTTGGCCCATTTGAATTCCGGATCTATGTATTCCTTGTACATCTCAAGAATCTCGTTGTGGCTCACAACACCCGGGTTTGTGAAATTCCATATGCCCCTGAGGTTCCGCTTTGCCATCTCGACCGAAATGGGTAGAAGCTCATCCAAGATTGTCATGCTATTCGGAATGTTGACCACTTTGTTATATCGAGAGATTTTGGTAATGAAGTTGCGCGGGTTGCTGAGGTCTGAAGATATAGGCATTCGAACTCGGAGGGTGCAAACATTGTCATATTCTTTCAAGAGCTCCTCAACCTGTTGGAGAATCAAAGAAACTAATATGTGTAATGATAATCAAGGGCTGAAACGTTCTGTTTCCTAAGAGACCGAAAAGCAAAATTAGTTGAACCCGAAATTCAGATGTTTCCACCAACAACTGCCCAAATGCCCCAAGACATAAGGAAATTTCAGGAAATGTACAGAAATATTGAATTGTTTCGGCGCCAATTAGAAATATCAACTCAAACATCCCCAAATCTGGAATTTCTATTATGTTCGGCCACATTTTCAAAATACTTCCGAATTGTTTCCTTCTCCTAGCTAAGCGAAATAACTACTGAAAGAAATTTTGATCTTCGTGAGTAATTATTTGTAAGTGTGACCTTCCAGAAAATATAAACCTATTATAAGGATGCTGTACAAATATGAAAGCCAGAAATGCTAACTTACCATGGCCTTTGTCTTCGAGTAGAAAGAACCAGTGAAATTGGGTATGTCTTCCTCTTTAAACCCAATGCCAGAACCTTCTGGATGAGCAGCATCATATTCAAATATACATCCAGTAGCAAAATTCATCATCAGAAGCCCATGCTCTCTGCAAACATCTGCCAAGTTCAAAGTGCCAGCAACATTGGTACGTATTGTTTCTGTTTTATGACTTTCACACCAGTCGACATTGGGTCTACCGGTCACACCAGCAGAATTGAAAACATGGGTGGGCTTAACATTCTGGATATCTTCCATAAGCCGGGATCGATCCTCTAGGCGCCCCTTTCCGTACTCGTATGGAATTCCTTGTTTCTCGCATATTTTCCCAAGTAGGCCACCAATCCACCCAGTCTTACCATAAATCAAGAACTTCAAAGGTCGTTCCATAGGAGAGCCACTGGTTTTGGAATCTGGTACCGCCGTTCGGCAGCTTCGGCTCTGGTTAGAAGTACTTGAAAAATGAAATGATTCGTCATGGTATTTCTCACCCTCATCACAATGTCTCTCGAATCCACCAGGCATCATAAACGTTCTTGGATGAGGAAGCAATGCTCCAGAGACATCACCCCACCAATCAGGGTTATTGGTATACCATTCCATTGTTCTCTTCAACCCGTCTTCCCATATAGTCCGTTCGGACCACCCCAAATCCTTCAACTTCTCATCATCTAGAAAATATCTCTGGTCATTAAATGGCCTGTTCTCCACAAACTCAATGCTTGTTTCCGGGTCCATTGAGAAGAGCTTGCATACATCCCTAGCAACATCAGTTACTCTCCTCTCCTTCTTTGTGCCAATATTGTAAACATGACCAACTTCTCCCTTGTGAAGAATGACTTCAAAAGCCTCAGCAACATCCTCACAGTAAAGATAACTCCGGACATTTGAGCCATCCCCATGAATCGGTAGAGGCTTCCCTTGCATGGCCAAGAGAATAAATTTTGGGATTAGTTTCTCAGGAAATTGATTGGGACCATAAACATTGTTTCCTCGAGTGGTTATCACAGGTAACCCATACGATCTTCCATAAGCCATAACAAGCATTTCTGCCCCAGCTTTTGTCGCAGAGTATGGATTTGTGGGAAGCAATTGGGAAGCTTCATGGTTTCCTACTACTGCGTCCTGATCTGTCTCTCCATAGACCTCATCAGTGCTGACATGGATAAACCTTCTAATTTGGCCAGTGACTTTGCATGCCTCTAGAAGAACATGGGTACCATAAATATTGTTTTTGGTAAACTCAAAACTGTTTCCAAATGAATTGTCGACATGGGTTTGGGCAGCAAAGTGCATTATCGTGTCGATATTTTCAGTGACGAGTAGGTAGTTGACGAGATCAGCACTGCCAATGTCCCCCTTAACAAACTTGAAGTTGGGGGACAATCGAGAAGGATTTAGGTTTTTAAGACTTGAACAGTAGTCAAGTTTGTCAAGCACAACAATCTTGTATTCAGGGTAACTTCTGATGAGCCGGTTAGCAACATGAGATGCAATGAATCCAGCAGCCCCAGTAATAAGGATGTTCTTGGGCGTATATGCAGCCATGTCACACCAGCCTCTGTGCAATACAATTACAGAACCAAACTCAGAAGACAAAGAAACTAATATGACATCTTATAAAGGCAGTAAAACTAAAAACCCATTTCTACTACTCTACTACAAGAAAACATTTAACATGCACATGATCCATACTCTACTAGATGAGCATTAATTTTCCAATTCAATCCAAAGCAAGATCTTAACACCAAAGGGTTCAAATACGATTCAGAAAGTAAAAGCATTGGACAAAATAAAGCAAGCCAAACAACTCCTTGTTCTAATTACACATTTACACAAATGAATAGCCACTTGATCAAATTCAAGCTCGGTTAGGATGGCCGGAATCTTGCTGCGTGGAATTGGAGTATGATTATTGCTGATCTATATAACCCGGAATCCCATTACCAAACTCACTAACAATCTGATACTCACCCTCTCCACTGTGATCTTACATTTTCAACTTGCTCCAACGAAAAACTCTAACAAATTTCCTCGAAACACATTACTTCGATAAAGATTTATATATTGATCCAAACATTTGGAACAAAAATTACATCAAACATAAAATGACGTTGAATCCTAGTTGTCAGATCAAACATTAATTTTGGAAAACTAAGTCTTGTCCCCCAATCCATTGGTATTGCTGATTCGATATGACGCTATCCAACATTAATTTTGGAATTTCACCAAAATTGCAGATCAGATTTCTTTAGCACATGTTGAGCGATCAATAAAATTTCCATTAAAGAAAGAGATCCTATATAATACCCAATGCGACAAAAATGGAAACCGTCATCAAATAACTCATAACAGATCTGTATGAATCAAGAAATGCACATCGAGTAATCAAATATCAGAAGCAATTTAAGACAGTACACTTTTATCCAACAGATCTAAGCTAATCGAAGAACACCCAGATCAAATCACAGAAAAAGAAACTTTGAAAAGTCTGCACTATGAAAACACGATGAACAGAGAAATCACAAGATCAGAGACTTTGGATCAACCTACGAATTGGGTTCGAGCCAATGATGTCAATTGTGATGGCGAGAGAGGGAGTATAAAGAGAGAAGAAGAAGACCAGAGAATATTTTGCGGAGCAAGAGAAATGTTGGCAGCAGAGTAAACGCGAAGATTTGCGAGAAGAGAGATCGAGGCGTATAAGAGGTGCCTATATATAGGTGCATACATAGAAATGATTGAAATGGAAGCGGAATTGGCAAATTTAAATGAATAGATTATCCGTCATACCGGATTGCTTTATTTGACAAACGCAATTATACAACACTTTTTACAATTTTGTGTCATTTTTTTATTTGATTATAAAATGCGATATATAAATAGGGATAGATTTCCTTAAAAGTAAAAAAGAAAGTAGTATAGATTTATTAAAAAAATAGTTTCTATAATGATAAAAAAAAAATGATCTGATGGTTTAGACATTCTCAAATGACCATATATCTTGCTTGATACCTAAACATTTTCTGCTCTATTTTATAATATAGATAAATCGGAGAGAGAGAGAGAGATTTTTTCACTTATTAGTACTCATTGTGTACATTAGCTAGGGAGAGAGCTAGCAGAAGAACAAAGTGACAAAAAAATCCTCCGAGTAGCCGGGTTACCTGCATCCACGCGGTTCGCGAGAACCGCTTTCCGTAACAAAGAGCATTTCATTTGGTAACAAAATCTTTTTTTCCCCTTGTTTTGATGGCAATGAATCCGTTTCGCAACTCAAAATAAGTTCTTATTTTTTAAGAAGGCAATTTTAAGCTAAAAAATAATGTGTTTACGCAAATAATTTTCCTATCAATATGGATCTTGTTTGATAAATCCCATCAAGATCTTTTATACGGTGTAAAAAAAATTAAAAAATTATTTTTTATTTATATTATTTTTGAGTTTGAAAATGTGAAATAAACTGTTTATTTCTTAAGAAGGTTTCTGAAATGGACCCGAAGTCTCAAAAAAGTTTCTAGTGAAAAGAGATGGTGGGTATATTTTTAATACTTATCGATATCCACTAGAGTTGATTTTTTACAGGGCTCCATAAAATAATATTCAAAAATTTATGAATATTTTTCTAGATTTTTTCGGGATCCGAAATGGGGCCAAACGCATTTATCTCTACGTGGTTCTCTGCAGATTGTCTCTGCTGGTAGTATTTTTGGTGGCTATATAGCCAGGAAGCTGGCTGGACGGGCTATGGTCAACGATGGCTGATGAAGTAATAGTGTGTTGTGCCCTTTCGATGAGCTCATTTCGTGACCATTAATGTGATCCAATTTGTTCATTTCTCTCGATTAGCCATGTTAATTTGTTGCTCTTGTCCAAAAAGAGATTGGTCGAATTTTGTCTTTTTTTTTCAAAAACGCGTTTCTTCAAAATTAGTTTCAACAACCACAAGTTTTTATCGAAGAAAAATGTACTTGTTTTTGTTTATGTTGATACCGATGTTAACTGTATTTCATTCTTTGTTTGAACGATAAGCTTCACAACGCGAGCAAAATATAGTATGACAAAAAGAAAAAAAAAAAACTTGGACTTAATTTTTATAGTTTACCATCTAATTTATTATACATAGAGAGTATATTTCAATTGTATATATCATGACAAGATCCATGCACGTACTTTGCACAAACTCGCATTATATATCGCTAACTGAGTCCTACTATTCGCAAAGAAGATTTGTAGAGAACCACACAAGAAAAAATGCGTTTGGGCCCATTCTAAGTCTCTCAAAAATCTAGAAAAATATTTATAAATTTTTGAATATAATTTTATGGGACCCTGTAAAAAATCAACTCTAACGGATATCAATAAGTATTACTTTTTGATTTGTAGGGGCGAAATATGGATATTTTTTCAAATTTTTGTAGGACTCGAAATGAATCCAAACATATTTTTTCTTGAGTGGTTCCCTGCAAATCTTCCTTGCGATTAGAATTTCCGTCTCTTTTCTCCTTTCGTTTTACTCTGCATGCACATGCACTAGCACTAGCACTAGCACATGCGATTAGAATTTCCGTCTCTTTTCTTTTGTTTTACTCTGCATGCACATGCACTAGCACTAGCACGTGTATATATACACGCAGTGACGAACACAACACTTTCTTTATCATCCACTAACATGCATGGACCTCCAAAAAAAAAATTGTTTTTTTACATGCACCCCGATTAACCCCAACGCTCAGTTGCGGGAGTCCCAATTTAAGTCAGAGCAAAACTTTGTTATGGACTAACCCAAAGAAATTAATAGAACCTAAGAGATTTCGAAACCTTTGAAACCTGAGACCTTAGGAGGGAAAAAATCGTCAAGTCCCAGACATTACCACTAGGTCAATCGCTTGAGGTACGTTGACCTCCAAAATTGTATGAGTCCATGCCTCCATTTCGATGATTTCATACTTTCATCCTAGATACACCAAATCCCAAATCAGTAAGCAATTGGCCTTATACTACTTCCGTCCTTATTTGTTTGTTCACTTTAACTATTTTAGACACCATAAAAAATTGAACATATCTTTTGATACGAATTCCTAAAAATATGCTGTATAGATATTATTTGATGGATCTCAATTAATTTTATTATACGAAAAATTCAAAATCTTGAAACCTTATAAATTGAAGGAAATTGATTTCTACATTTTCCTAATTGATGCAAACACTCTCTTTTTTGTCTTTTAGCGATTGAATTTACGAAACAATCTCTGCATGGACACACCTTTTACAAAATACAAAGACTCTTTTGTAAATTCATCCGCTAAAAGACAAATAGAAGAAGAAGAGTGTTTACATCAATTAGGTGAGTGTAGATATCAATTTCCTGAATCGAAAGATATAAACAATTCAAATCATGACACGAATATCGAAAATGGACCAACAAACACCGACGGAGGGAGTAATAATTAACCTCAAAATTAATACTGTAGCAATCTTTAAAAAAAATAGCCATATAGTATGAAATTACGGGGTGTTACAAGTATGGCCAAAACATTTATAATATTAGCTAGTTTTCAATTGGTGGATGGGGTTGTTGACTTGTTTATTTAGTATATTTTGTTTTAATGATTCGGTTATGGACTGGAGTAGTGAAGAACAACTGGCAAGTGATTATTGAGATCGTTTTATATCCTAGACGTGTGGAAGTAAGGGCTTACTAGTTACTACATTGATAATATTAATAATTATCTGAATGAGAGGGCCGGAGATAAGACTGAAAGAGTTTTCTACACTGAGTTATATCCTTTACATATACATGGAGAGAGAGAGAGAGAGAGAGAGAGAGAGAGAGAGAGAGAGATGTTGGGTACTTGGGTTTACCAAAAGAGAGAGAGAGAGAGAGAGAGAGAGAGAGAGAGAGAGAGATGTGGATTTGGTACTTTATGTGTATGGGTCTATAATTATGTAGTAAGCACACCTGCTTCTTGATCAGAATAAATTGGGTTTTTGGAATATGATTTCAGCTGGATCAGCTTCTTCACTTTCTATTTGCAAGGATGCAGCTGGAGTTGCAGGTCTCTCTCTCTCTCTCTCTCTCTCTCTCTCTCTCTCTCACGAACATATGAGACAAATGCTTGTGTGAATATCAATGTAAAATATGTACATGTTGATACTTGATAGTAACTGACATCCCCTGTTTTTTAGATCAACATTCTCTCTTACAGTACCTAATCTTTATAACTCAACCGTCTGAGTAAGTTTACGCACATCTCGACTAAATTTAGAAGATCAATCTCGACTGGGAATTTGGGAATTTTTGGCATGATGAGCAAACTATATTGAACTCGAAGTTAATGGTTAACTTGCATTATGCCGGATTTTGCATAACCTAATCTAGACACGGCCGGCATTATATGACTAATTGGTTCCGTCAAACACGAAACTTGACATCATTGCGCACATTTACTTATTTAGTTAATTTTTTGTACTTTAATGTGTTGACTTCAATTAGTTTAAGAAGACATATATTCCGTACTATATAAATTAAGTTTACAAGAACCCAGTCGCAGGGCCGGCCTGAGATGGTGCTGGAGGTGCCGGCGCTTTAAGTCTCCAAATTTTATGCAAGAAAGAGGCCTCGTTTTCCATAAAACACAATTATATAATATAATATATATATATATATAAAAGTTTCCGTATTCTAGCACAAATTGACTTTTGGCCTCAGTGGTTTGTGTAAAGTTGTAAAACCTGAAAGTGCTAGGTTCAAGTCTAAGGAGCTCTTTTGTTGGCAAGCTATTTTTTTCTCTTATGTTCTTATACAACTCTTGCCCTTCTTGTGTTATAAATTACTTATGCTTAATTTGTAGATGTTATACTTGAGACCAAGGTCTAAATTTTCCTCACCCCATAAATGTTTTGATAAGTTTTTTTAATTTTACTTTTAACTTCTAATGTCAAATTCACAAATTAAACCTATTGACAAAAATAAACAAAATAACTTATTTTCACTCAACAAACTTTGATTAAAAAAAATGTTCAAAATATTCTTTAGACACAACACAGTGTATGTGCGTTAGTTCATCATATTTGATTCATATTTTTATAATGGCGTAAAACTTTGTAAAAATTTATTTTAGTTAAATTACGAAGCTAAAATATAAAGTTCAATCTTTTTGCTTCATATTAGCCACTTAAGTTGAATTTTTTTTTTTGCAAGAACTAAGGCCTCGTTTTAAAATCTACTTTAGGCCTTCAAAATATTAGGGTCAGTCCTGTCCAGCCGCTTTATTCTTTAAATGTGGTTGTTTTCAAATTATATAGGTAATAAATGAAGCAAACCCATGCTGCTCTAGTATCCACCCATTGTAGGCAAGTCGAAGTCAAGAAAAATAAAATAAGTACACTCAAAGGATAATATATATCCAAATAGGACTTAATTTGGCAAGTGCACGTTCTCAATTATCATTGCATGAATTCAATGAAATATGATGTGTTATTTTCACTACACGTGAACATTAATTAATAATGAATCACGATTGCTATATATAGCATGCCGCTAAGGATTTTTGAAATATTTTCTCAAAATTATCTCTATAAAAGTGTCTAAACTACTAAAATCTTATAATATGAAAGGGCACCCTAAAATTTTATGAAAATGCCTAAACTTAAACCATAGGGTACCATATAAAAGTGTCTAAATCACTAAAACCATATAATAGGAAAGTACCCTAAAATCCTATGAAATTGTCTAAATCTTAAGTTACCCTACCCTATAATAGGAAAGTGCACCATAAACCCTATGAAAGTGCCCAAACCATGGGGTAGGGTAATATTTGAAAAGTAAAAGGGTAATTTTATTATGAGATTGTATTTGAGGTAATTAAAAACTGAGTTTATCCTTAATGGAATTAGGTGCATTGTTTCTATCTTTAGAGGTAATTTGTTGAAATTATGAGGACGAAGGGTGTAACAACTTGCTCCTGCCTTAAAGCCTTGTTTGAGGTGACAAAGTTTGTTTGCTTTTTTTTGAAAAGTAATTTTCAAAAGATTCCCCATATTTTAGGTAGAGTTTCCACTAAGATTTTTTTTTTTAGAAAAAAACATAGGTCATTTTACCATCTCGTTCAGAATCAGCAACTATTTAACATTTTATTTACACTAACTAACAACTTGTCAATAACAACTTATTTTTTAACAATTTTTCACTCAATAATTCATCTACAACTTTTAGGTTAGTAGAAACAATTTCATATTTTTCAATAATTTATTAACTATCAAAAACAGTTAACAACTTGATTATAACAAATTCTTTCTCAAAATTTATTCGTTACCAAAAACACCCGCAATAGCGAAAGAACCGCGTTCTGTTTGGTGGGTGACTTGGATGCAATTTGTTGGGTATTCGGACACCATTGGTTTAGCAGTTGATTCGGATATCTAGCAAAGGAGCTGTAAAGTCGGGGTGGGTTCGTGTAAGAAGCAGACAAATCCATCATCACCACGGCAACAATCTAGCAACCAATTTCATTTTTTCTTTTTTCGTTTTGGGTATATATACATGAGAATATACATTCGCGTTTTCCACATGCTGGGATCCATGTACTATTGATTTGTACTGTTGACAGACAGAAGACTTTCTCTCTCTCTGTCTATAGGTGGATAGATACGAGAGAGAGAGAGAGAGAGAGAGAGAACCCAGAGAGAGTCAAAGACAAGGGGGAGACACCGAATATTCGCGTATTTTAGAGAGAGAGAGAGGGAGGGAGGGAGGGAGAGGGAGAGGGAGAGGGAGAGGTAAATTGCTAGCTCTTGGGTTAGGGAGTTCAATTTGTATTGATTGATTAATGATTTCTTTGGTCTCGTCCCAAGCATTTGCAATTTGGAAAGATGCAGCAGGAATCGCCGGTACCATCTCTCTCTCTCTCTCTCTCTCTCTCTCTCTCTCTCTCTCTCTCGCTCTCTCTCTCACGTGTGTGCGCGCGCGCCATGTATTGTATTCAGCTGGAGTTTCTAACTTTTGTTTCTATTTACCTTACATTATTAATTAGTATTTGATTCAATGGGTTGCTGGCCTTTCTTTTGATACTTTCTCCAAATTCGTGCATTGATGGGTCTATGTATGTTTTACCCAGAAGGGTACCTTTCTTTTTTCTCAATTTGGAGATTAATTGGGTGGAATTGTTATTGGTTTTGTGGATTTCCTATATTGGACGTGTACTACTGTGATCGGGAAAAAAAAAAACCAATTTTGATTTCCCCGTTTAAAGTGGCTGATCTAGTTTGTGTATGTGGTTAGAAGATGTTTGTTCTGTTTGTTGGAGATAAATAGATGTTTTTTCTGTTTGTCTGTAGATGATTTTTTTTTTTTGGCCTTTCAGTGTCTATTGTCATTTGCTTATGCATGTTTTGGTCTATTTATGAAATCAATATCCTCTCTTGTGAATGAGGGACTGCGCAAAATAGAATCCACCACGGTTCAAAAGAATCAGGTTGATCGAAAATCGATAAAGAAATGACTAAATCGTCTATTTCTCTTGTGGCAAATATTCTTCTTTCATAGGGATAATTATGTCAGATCACCTTCAATTTTTTGTACGGATGATAAACACATCAAGATTTACACAATAAATTACTTCGGATTGTCCAATGGAACTGTGACGGGTCTTGTTTTGCATTCATACGAGGGATCATCACAGGAGAAGATCGTTACTCTGGAGTGCGCATGTATGTCCCTTGTGCGTCAAAATGGGAATTTGAATATTGTGTTTCTCTGTATATGCTTTTAGAACACGGCAATGGATCTTATGTTGAGGCAAATGCCTTTAGATAGTGATGGTGACCGAATTTGGCCATCTAATAGTTTACCTGCAGGCTGCAAAGGTCTATGTTAAGAGCAACTCCAAGCCACATCTCCATTTTGGAGACTGAATAATTGTATTTTATCCAAAGAAGAAGAAGTTAGAGCATATCAGTATTCAAATACACTCCAACCACAGTTCTCGATTCCAAGTTTGTTCTAAAATACTCTTGAATTTCTGTCCAAAACTCAACTTTCATATCAAAGGTTGGTCTCAGTTGGAAGGTATTGTCAATACATGTTCAGCGGTGCCAATTTTGTAAACATCGAATCTTTATATATGCTAGGATATATTTAATAGAAATGGTGTCCCCTCTCTAGTTGAGAGATCATATAGGGAGAATCAAAATTGGGTTGGAGACGATTGGTTCTTCATTTCAGTCTTTAGAGGTTTTGAGTCCGGATTGGAGACTGGAGATGCTCTACCCTTTTTGGATGGTGGGATTGGTTAACCAAAAGGGTCTCGCAGCACAAAAAAGTCCTTAAAGAATCTCTTGATTGAACCAATCGAAACAGTTCCCTAAAGAATGTCTGGGCGAGGTCTTGCAAGATCCAGCCACATGGAAATGGGAGCAGATGACCTTAAATGGATCGGAATCAGTACTAAGTGGGCTACTGCCAGAGTGCCAGGCAAGAGGGGTACCTACAGAATAGTATTAGGCTAAGTGAGGAAGACACAGATGGAGGTGCATTTGAGCCAGCCTGAAGTAATGAGGAGACAATTGAGTTGTGCCTACATTCATTTGGAACCTCGTTATCGGAGGAGTGGTCTGGTGAAGGTCCAAAACGGCTTTAGTGGTTCGGAGACCTTGACGCATTGATTAATGACTACAGGGACCTAGTTCAGTGAAAATGACACCATTAATATTTCTCCTTGAAGGCACTCCAAGAATGTAGCGGAGATAGTTGAGGCACAGGTGGTAATTAGGCCACAAGTGCAAGAGGAATTGACATAGAAAGTGCATTATCCCTCTGGGTTCAAGCAGTACTCTTCATATAGTGAGTGTTGACTTGGTCACCAAGATTACCGAGTCACGTGCTCTTCCCTCAAGTTGTGTGATCCTCCCCATTTGGATTCTCCTACTCATTTGTTTTCTGTGTGTCCTCCTCTCCTTATGATCTCGTCTGTTTACCGGGCTAGCATCCTGTGGCCATCCACCATGTGTCTTTACCTGTTTTGTGTGGTCAACTGCTTTCCTAAGCCTACGAAGCGCTTGGGCCAAACTCACTAAGCTCAGCCATGATACTGTGCCAACCCAGCCTAATCGTATGGGGCCGTAATTGTCCTTCCAAGACCTATGTTCAGTCCATGAGTTCAGTTCGGCACACTCCAGTGAAGGTTGCAGAAATCCAAAAACTGATTCTAGATTTAGTTAAGCAAAACTGATAAGAAAGGAGAATAGAAGCACACTTAAATTAATTGTGAATGTAGTCTATGCAGTAGTTCCATACTTTATTTTGTTAACCTGTGAGCTTAATTTAAGCTTTATTGGGTTTACTATCGAACACGATAAAAGAGCTTTGACCAAATGATGGTGTATGCTTATTGCAGGGAACATCTTTGCTTTCGGACTGTTTGTGTCACCAATGTAAGTTTCACTCTTGAACATTTCATTTCTTTTGAGGATTTCCGCTAAGGGTTCTTAAAAAATAAATACTTATTTGCAATTTTCGAACTTAAATAATGTACTTACAAAAATAATTTTTCAATTTTTTTTTGCATCGTTCAAAGGATCACATCGAGATCTATCAAACAAGATCCATATTGCACAAAAAATTATTCAATGAGTCAATTATTTTTAAGTTTGAAAATTACAAATAAGTACTTATTTTTTAAGAACCCTTAGCGGAACACAAAGTGATTGCATCCATATGGCTGACTTCTTTGCCTTCCACTTTATTTTTAGACCCACTTTTAGGAGAGTTATCAGGAACAAGTCAACAGAGCAGTTTTCGGGCTTGCCGTATATATATGCACTCTTGAATTGCTTGATAAGTGCATGGTATGGCTCACCTCTTATGTCTGTGGATAATGTATTGGTTACAACAGTCAATTCAAGTGGTGCAGTTTTTCAGATTATCTATATAACCCTGTTCATAACACATGCTGAGAAACCACGAAAGGTTAGTTATCCATCTGTTTACTTGCTAATGCTAGTGGAGGAGTTTTGAAGCCATCAATATTGTGGTTTTCATGCATTTTTATGTTTGTTGTGGCTATACCAGGTGAGGATGTTTGGGTTGCTGCTGGCAGTTTTAGGCATAGTTGCACTTATAATCGCGGGGAGCTTGCAGATAAGTGATTTCGCGCTGCGACACGTTTTGATTGGGTGTCTCAGTTGTGCTTCTCTTGTATCAATGTTTGCTTCCCCACTGTTTGTGATTGTACGTACTTCCGACACCCAGCTTATACTTTTGAGAGGGAGGGTTGATTTAATTGCTCGAATTTTACTGCAGTATACTTATCTTGATAATGATTAATTTTCCCAGAATTTGGTGATTCGAACCAGGAGTGTTGAATACATGCCATTTTATCTTTCCCTTTCGACCTTCTTGATGAGCACAGCTTTCTTTATATATGGAATGTTGAATTATGACCCCTTTGTATATGTAAGCTTCCTTCTTACGTCTTGTGGCATGTTCTTAAATTTTTTTAGCTTTATTTGATGATGATCTCTCTTCATTTGATTTTCAGCTCCCTAATGGAATAGGGACCATTTTGGGGATTGTGCAATTGGCTTTGTTCTTTTACTACAAAAATACAGCCGGAGAAGATGCTAGAGAGCCCTTGATAGTTTCATACACATAAAAAGGTGTGTCAGCTATTTCAAGGTGCTTACGCATTTTCTGTAATCTTCTGCTTCTAAATTTCTATTCTTTCATTGCTATGCTGCAAAATCTGCCATTGCCATTTTTTTGTTGAGAACTTGAGAATGCAGATCTGAATGTATCCATATGCTGCAAAATCTGCCATTGCCATTTTTTTGTTGAGAACTTGAGAATACAGATTCTGAATGTATCCATTGGGTTATCATTTTCTGTCCCTTGTGAATGGGCATAAGTTGGTTCTAATATGGCATTATCTTTAGAGACAGTTCCTCTCTCTCTCTCTCTCTCTCTCTCTCTCTCTCTCTCTCTCTCTCTCTCTCTCTCTCCGCATGTGTACCAACTATGTGCTCCTTCATAGGAATTAAGGTTTATTGTACATAGTTTGGGAAATGTTTCTTGATAAGATCCGAGTCCTTTTGCTTATAGTAGAGGGTGCAAGTAATTTCAACCCATGAGAAAATTGGACACAAAAAAAGGCCGAAAAATAGTGATTTTTAGAAATGGTTTTGCATTCAGCCAATCAATATGACATCGATAAGGCAGTTTTAATCAGCCATTGTGATCCTGTAAAAAACTTGTTCCCCGTTATTTCCTTCTCTTCTTTTCTTTTCTCCTTTAGGTCGTAAACTTCTATAATAGTGCCGGTGCTTGGTTTTATGCTAAAAGATTAGGCTGCTAAGGACTTAGACCTATCGTCACATTTGAGGAGAGCTACGTGATGCAAATAATACCAAAGAGTGTCCTCGGTCCAATTTCTGGCAACCTTGATTAAGGGAAACTTCTGCAAGATAATGGCCCCTGGTCAGCGAAGGATACATCACATACGTGCTTTTTTCTTGAGGACCTCATAGGTATGAATTGGGTTTTCCTTTCTGTTCTTTTAGGTTGTTATTAGTATGTGTTTTCTTTTTAGCGGCATCCTTACCATTGGTGTTGACAACTTGACAGTTTGTTGGTAAACATGCCTAGGTGATTTGTAATGATTATTAATCAAGGTGGTTGATTTATCTAATTTTGAGAAAGTTCTAAATCGTGGTTAACCTGTATTGTAAACAGTTTTCTGGAACATATACAGCTTTTGTAGATTTTTCTGCTGAGATTCTGAACATGTAACTTTGCTGAGCCCCATATAGCGGATGGATTTTAATTGTATTGACTTCTTCATGCGTGGATGATGAGAAATATTATGATTACCTGTATTGTTGATTCATTTTTCCGGAAGTTGATTTTGTGACTTTGTGATCGAAACAAGTAACTAAGCAACACAAGCATGTATTTGTAACTGTCAACATATATTTGAGCATTTCGTATAAGTTTGTAACTAATTCGTGAGGTTTTCGACGCAGATTTCCGTTCACTCTAGATTTTGCCTGTATCGGTGTGTCCCCTTTTGGTGGATGCTGTTCACTTTTCAACCACACTCAGAAATAAGTAAATCAAATGTTTAAAGTTCATCTTCCCCAGATCTGATTCCCAGATCTTCCCCATGTTACTTGACTGACCTAGGTGATGTAAAAAGTTAGTTCTTCTACTAGATACATTCCTTCTGTCTGCGGTAAGGAATCTGGTCATGTTGTACTGTAGAATCTGTCTCATTTTTTCCCTGCAAATCTTCTATATTTCGCGGCATTCTCTTTTTCGTTTCACTTACAGTGGAACGGTAGTCAGGGCCGGACCTTGCTTATATACTGGGGTGCCGTGCTGGCGCCTCTCACTCAACTCTGCATTTTGCTATATAGAATACATGTTCAATTCATTACATTGGCACCTCCAAAATTGGAATGTTTTTTCTGGAATCTCTTTTTAACAGACACGGACAAGACTTTGCCCTTTCATACTTTTACACACCAGTACACCACAGAATAATTTGACTCTGTATTCCGTTGAATCACGTTTCGCCAAAAAAACTCATCACTTGATTGATTGTTATCTTTTTTAGGTACGCTACAATGAACATCCATTAAAAAGAGGTAGTGTAAGGAAGTGGACAAGACTCGGGCTTGGCTCCCACCCGATAAAGTCTTGGTTCCGCCACTGGCTCTAGTGTTAGGAAAATGTCGATGAAAATGCTTACTTGAGATCAATGACGGATCTATGTGTGGTCATATGGGGGCCACGGCCCCCGTTTTGTTTCGGGTGAGTTTTTTTTAAAATTTTAATATTAATATTAGCAATTTTTTGTTTGTTAATAACACCTAAATATTGTATTTTGTATTAAGTGCTATTTAGACATTTAAATTCTTTAAAAATGTGTTCGTTTTGGATCTAAAACCCAATTTTTCTTTCTGCGCCACGGTCTCCAATAAGTTTTTTCTTCAATTATTTATCTCATTCCTCTTTCTATCTCTCTTCACTTACTATTCAAAAAATCTCCCTTAAAATCTAAACCAAACAAACTATCAAATTTCCGAACCTTGAAATTTCAAAATCTTGTCCATAGTTCGGTCCCCGCTTTTACAAAATCCTAGATTCGTCCCTGTGTGAGATATCTTGATTCTTGAAAGCATGTCACTAACCAGCAGAAGTAAGATGAAACAACAGCAGTTACATAAAGAAGCTATAGCAAAGCTCCATAGTCCAAATCTTCTCCTGCAGACAAACTATAGACCCAACTCTCCAACTGAAAACCTGTACTGTACTGATACTGTGATACTAGTCCCTTGATGCGCAAAGAGGATAACAGGCGAAAAACGAAGGAACCTATAGCAAATCCCTGAGTGTAGTTCTCTTTACCGTTGTCGTAATTTCCTGGAGGAAAAGAGAGAATATAAACATGGATGTAGTAACGTTGTATATCTGTGTCGTAAAATTCAAAGATGATTGGGAGTTTTGTGCACAGTTAGACCTTTTATGTGAAAAAGATAATATGTCATGACTGCAATATATGTTACTATGTTTCGATAGGACAGAGATATACTACTAGTCATGCGAATGCGGGTATGGCATAGCCCTTTCAAACCGATCAAGATGGAACGGTATCATTTTCGGTTACCCGCATAGCCCTTTCAAACCAATCAAGATGGAACGGTATCATTTTCGGTTTCAATGTTTCGGTAACATAGAAAGCTTTTCTTGTCGATGGTTTTCGTAACTATTCCGATGAAATGCTGTGAAAGAAATGTCAAGTTTTTGCGCGAAAACAAATCAGACGTGAATATGACATGCGTTTTGTACACGTTACGATTGTTATGGTTTAAGAAAACACAAAACGCAAGAGCGGAAACACAAGAGAATAGTACCAAATAGCCGTAGATACGTACCTGGTGATGATCAGTGGTTCCTATGCCGGAGCTGTGAACCGGTCTTCCCCTCTCATCATACAAAATAAGCCCACTAAACCGCGGCAACTCACACTTCTCCCCCATCAGTATCGGTCTCTGCCACACCGGTGACATTGAGTTATGACTCTGCCACCCCACCTCCCGTTCCCTCCCCCTCCCCACAAGCAGAGGTGCCGCCCTCTCTCTCCGACTCCTGCTAGATCCCCTCTCCCCCCACTTCCTCGCATTGCTCCACCTCACCGACCCTGTCAATACCCTCTTTATCGAGCCACAGCTGCCTGGCCGCAGCAGCTGTGGCTCGAGCCGTTTCATGGCCTCTGCTTGATCTTCTTCGCTCGGCTCTTGACTCACTAGCTGCCTCCGCCGAGCTCTCCTCCTTACAGCTGCGGCAATGCAGATTCCGCACACCAAAAATGCTATGCAAGTGAATGCAAAGACTGCCTTTTGGGTTGTTATCTTCCATCTGTCTTCCAAATTCCATAGAGCATCCATTGGATGAGAGCGAAGCAGGGAGGAGAGAGAGAGGTTCTTACTCTATATTGGTGTGTGGGGAAAGTAGTTGGGGAGAGATTCGTTGTGGGTATATTTGGGAAGGGGAGAGAGAGAGAGAGAGAGAGAGAGAGAGAGAGAGGTTGCTTGTAAAATGTAAAGGTTTTGTAAGGTTTCATGTGATACAGTGTCGGTGGAGGATTTGGGAGCTCAGCTAATGCTTTCACTGAGGATCTTTTGTGCTTTTAGCCGTTGGAAATTACTCACCGGTGGATGCATCACGGGGGAATTCATATCAGACGCAATTATTACTTTTGGGATAAACATAATAATGAGAATTCAATGTTTGGAGGTCTTGTTTTCTTTTTCTTTTCTTTTTTTTATTACTAAATGTACAGGTCAGCTTGTACGCCACTCGACTGGTTTTGGAACCTTGAAGATGACAATGGCAAACGCGATAGTTGCCACAAAGTTTGAAATGTTTGGCATCCGTGAGATTCAAATATGCGGCCTTGTGGATAACAAACGTTTATTTATTTTCTCGTGTTCATCTGGCTAAACCGTTGGGTTGTCTTGTGTTCATCTTTGCTGACGATTCCCTTAGTGGGTACAAATATTCAGAATTTATCTTGTATGAGGTGGGTCATCAATGATTCCGTGGCCAAGAAAATGAATTTTTCCCAGTACTAATCCAGCCTTATTGTAATGAGGTTTAATTTTCTCTGATTCCTGCCATTGGAGAAAGTACTGGATTAGTTGATTACGGGCCCGTTCTAGTTTCTTTTAAAAAGGACTTTCAGAAAATAAAGATAATTTCAAACTTAAAAATTATGTGTTTATGTAAATAATTTTCTTACCAATATGGAACTTTTTTGATAGATCTCATTGAGATCTTTTAAACGGTACAAAAAAATTAAAAAATATTTTTTATTTTCATTATATTTAAACTTGAAATTACCTTTGCCTTGTTCTCTTCAGTTTTCAAAAAAATTTCAAAAAATATCCCCTAGGTTCTCCATAGATTCCCCTACTTTCAACATTTCTCTCTCTATCACTCTCCGCTTATTATCCCTACCATTTTTCAAAAAAAAATTCAAAAACCAAGGTAAACTTGAAATTACCTTTGCTTTGCTCTCTCAACCTAACTGAGTGATCAGAATTTGAAGTGAAAAAGGAAGTCTTAGAGTACACATGCACATGCAGATGATAACTTTTCAAACCACTTGGGTGAGAGAGCAACGAAAGGACACTTTCAAGAGATCGCGATATCGAATTCAATAAAGGTCAAACATTTCAAACCTTAAAGCCTTTGGAGGTTTGCATGACCATTAACTTTAGAAACTTGGGTTTAGTCGAGGTATGCCAGATAGCCTATAGACACCCGTTTTTAGGAGGGAAAAAGAAAAAAGAGGTGTTAATGTCTTCAACAATTGGGTTACAAATCATGATAATCAAACTCCAAGACACAAATTACAGATTCGGTTTTAACATAATAGAGCATTTGTCACCAAGATGTCCAACACTACATCAATGGTTTTGAAGTGAATTTGATACACAATGCCCAGCGTGAATGCTTTCTTAAATGAGGGGATAAATGCAAAGTAGGTTTGACCAGGTATGGAGCCCCATTGAGGGTGACATATAATTGAGGAGTATTGAGGGTTTAGCCACCGCCCTTGAATGTGGCCGAATGATAATTTAAATGTGATACAAACTCGTGGGTAAAACTCACCTTTGAAAATCGGGTTTATTGGCCGTGAATCAAGGGTCTAACCAGGTTTGGAGCCCGTTGAGGGTAACATATAATTGAGGAGTATTGAGGGTTTTTCCAGGACCCTTCAATGTGAAGGAACGAGAATTTAAATGTGATCATACAAACTCATGGGTAGAACTCACCCTTGAAAACTGGCTTATAAAGGCGAAGGTGTCCAAGAACTTATATACACTAAGCCAAGTTCGTGCTTAGGCAATGTGGGATTTTAGGATCGTAACAAAATATTGCAGTGAATGCATTTGCAGCCATTATTAGTTGAAAATTTGTAATGGTAGAGGCAGGTATTAAATTCTTCTGAAAAAATTGTCACCAAAGTGCACTTAAAGTTATGTGGAATACATATGTATGTAGACTGTTAAAAGATGTACAGGCTCTGAGGGCACCTTGATGATCCCATTGCAAGTCTAGGTAAGAAGTCAGAGTTAGGAAGCTCTTGGTGGGATTATGTAGAAATTCAGCATTGAGACAATTTTGAACAGTTGCAAGAAATTAAGAATGAAAATCCGACCATTATACATGGAAGTCTCAGGACAAATGGGATTTTGGAGAAGAATAGAAAACAAATGATTTGGGATGAAGGTAAGTGAACTGGTTAATGTTAGGGATACAACTACAACCGTTCGTCTCACATGCATGTAGGTCTCATATTCTTAGGCTTAGGGTCCACAGATATGGTGAGAAAGGTTTAGTTGAAGTTGGGGTTGATGATTGTGTATGTAGCGCTACAAAAATAAAACATAATGGGGTCAACGGGATACTAAGCATAAGGAAGTTAAGAGCATCTCAAGCAAAGCCTCTCTAACTGTACAAGCGCACATCGAGCCATGCAAGGACTTGACTTACTAATTGTTCTTGAGTTTTTTTCCTACTAAATTTACAAAACTTTTTCCACTCTCCTAGACTGTTTAAATCTCAACATGAGTTCTATAAATATTCCAAGAAAAAAATTTAATATTCCAAAAATTGCTTTTTAATATGTATAAATGGCAATAACTAACTGTAATATCCAGAAGAAAGGGAGGTCATTTTGTTATGAAATTATTTAAAGATCTAAAATGATAAAATCCTACATTTTTTTTTGAAATAGCAAAAGAAATTTCATTAATCTTTGAAATTGAAAAATCTCTACAATTTTTAGAGTATACTGGGGTGCACACAACTCACTCACCCTTTAAATTATGTGCAATATAGCAAAATGGAGTTTTCAAGCTGTTTTTGGTAAATTTCTACTTAGTGATACGATGTATAGAAAGCCTAAGATTTGATTAAATGGGCATGAGAAAGTAAATATATGTTTGTTCTTACGAGGTTGCATGCTCAAATTTGTTAAGAGGTCAAATATTCTAAACTTTGGTGCCAGTGGAGGTTTGTTAGGTTGTTAACTTCGGAGTCCCGAAATTAGTCGGGGTGGCTTATAGTTGACTTGGACGTCCGGCTATAAAAAGGTAAATTCACTAACACCCCCTAAAGTTTACCTTAATAACAAATACCCACTCATGTATGAGGAAATACTATAAACTCCATTGTGGTTTCAATGTTTATTTTACCGACATCCAATTAACAACTATCAACTAGACATGTGACAGAATTAACCAAAAGAGTTTTACTTTGACAAATTCACCAATTTCAATAAAATTAACTAAAAGTGGTCTCAATTCTCAAATTTGACCCAAAAGTATTACTCCCTCCTTCCCTTTTTAAGTGTCCTGCTTCGTAACTCCAACTTATTAAAAAGACATCATCATTACACCTTTCACATCAACTTTTTACTTCACTTTCCCTACTTACCCATCATCATAACACTTTTACTCACTAACTTTTCAAAATAAAATATACTTTTAGGGACAAAATAGACAATACACCAACTTTTACCCCCCTAACTTTACAAAATGGACACTTATTAAGGGACATCCCCAAATGGAATACTGGACACAAAATAAGGGACGGAGGGAGTAATTTTGTCTTGACATGACATCATACTTTCGAGTAGCAAAAGTAAATACTCGTCCAATGGGTAAGAATAATTATTTTGATTCAAAACAAGTGAGATTTGATGATTTTTTTAAAATTTGTTTTTATGATTGGATGTGAATTTTTTAGATAAAAGTTACTTATAGTTCATTCCATTACGCGTTTGAATAAACAATTCTCTAGAGGCATCAGTGAAATTCACATAAAAAATCTGAAAGGGTTATTGTTATTTCTCATACGCAAGGGTTATCTCTCATTAAGAGGGAAAAAAAAGTACTATATGGAGAACATTGTTCTTTAAGGATTAACTGGAAGGGTTACATAAGGTCTAGGTCTTAAAATGAAAACTCAAAATACAGGGATTAATTTGTGAAATGGATCAAATACTAGGGGATTCTTATACAACCCTTCCAGTTTTTGTGTGTGTATGTGTGTCTTCCTGCCCTAGTTTGTAATCTGTCAAAACCGAACCACCCCAAATTCATCTTCAACCGAACAAAATCATCAACACCAGGTACTCTCTCTCTCTCTCTCTCTCTCTCTCTCTCTATATATATATATATATATATATATATATATATATGTGTGTGTGTATTGACCTAGGTTTTCTGTTTTTTCATGGGTAATTTAGATGCTTAAACCGAATACAAGTAAATTTAGATGCTGATTCTTAGAACGTTTATGTCTTGATTGGGTAAGGGCTAGGGTTAATTGGTGTTACGTTTGGATGGTAATGGTTGGCACCTACGTAATTATGTATTATCTTCTTTGAATGAAATATCAACTGTCCAGAAAAGAAGAAGAAAGTGAAACACAGATTCACAATTTGTTTTCTGGAAGAATTGCGATCCGGGCCGGCCACCTCCAAACAATGCAATCTTGACTTCTTCCCATCGTGCGTGTGAAAACATCTACATGTGTATGTGTAGACTTATTTGCATCGTTGAATATAATCGGATTATTCATAGAAGTTTTCTTGTATTGGTTTATGGTTCATATTTTATTTAGGATTTAATGGATTTTATTTTTTGGTTTCTTTTTCTTTTTTTTTTGGTGATGATGAACCTCTCCAAATGGAGAATCATTCCCGGATGGTAGGCTGCATATTCCTGCAACCGCACGTACATGTCTTATCCGATACCTCTGGGCATTGCTAGTAGGAGTTGGAGACCTTCGGGTGGAGGTCTTTCTGTTATTTTTTCTGTGAGCTTTGCATAATGCTCATTGTCATGCGTAGGGCCAGTTTTCAGTGTTAGTTGGTAACAGGTCCAAATGGTAACTGTTTGTTACTCCATATTTCTGTGCTTAGTTTGTTAGTTATTTGGTGGTTAATTATGCTTGTTCCTTTTGGTTCTGATTTTCTTCTGTTGTGGTGATCAGGAATTCAAATAAATTCCTGGAAGAAACATGTATGGAAGAAATCGTGGGCCTCCACTTCCAATGGATGGTATGCCACACAGTGGAATGCCCCCTGGCCGAGAACCTCCCATTGGTAGAGGACTTGGCCCGATTCCCCATCCTGCAATGCTTGAAGAAATGAGAGAAATTCAAGCAGCGAGAGAGTCCCAGTTTGGCATGGGGCCCAGACAACTCCCTCCTCACCCAGCGATCATTGAGGAGCGACTTGCACTTCAACATCAGGATCTTCAAGTTTTTTTGGTTGATAATCAGAGGCTAGCGGCGACCCATGTGGCACTGAAGCAGGAACTAGAAGCTGCCCATCATGAGCTCCAGCGGACTGCCCACTTTGCCAGTTCGTTGCATGCGGAGAAGGATATGCAGATGAGGGAACTATATGAGAAGTCTGTCAAAATGGAAATGGAACTTGGAGGGGCCCAGGCTATGAAGGCGGAGCTACAGCAAGTTAAAGCTGATATGAAGGAGCTAACTGCTGCAAAGCAAGAGCTTACAGCTCAGGTCCAAGGAATGAATCAGGAATTAGCCAGGGTTACTGCAGATATACAACAGGCCCCAGCCCTCATGGCAGAAATTGAAGCTCTGAAACAGGAGTTACACCGGGCAAGGTAATAGAACGTATAGCAGATTTCTTGTAAGTCTGTTTAGTATGATTTTTCCAACTTTCTGTTTTCTGTTCCAAAACTATTTCCACTCGAGGATGATCTTGAAACATTTTGTGTTTTGATTTTCAAAATCATTATCTGAGGAAAAAATTTCTGCCATGTTATGTTTCAGAAAGGCAACCAAACATACATTATTAATGAGTTTAGCTTCCAAACAACTGACTGTTTTGTAATTTTTTGACGGCTTATAGGGCTGCCATCGAGTATGAGAAGAAGGGATATGCAGAGAACTATGAACATGGTCAGGTGATGGAGAAGCAGTTGGTCTCAATGGCTAGGGAGTTGGAAAAACTTCGTGCAGAAATGGCTAATGCAGAGAAGAGAGCCCGTGCTGCTGCTGCTGTAGGAAATCAAGGTATATGTTCTTCCAGGTTTATTACTTTCCAAATGGCCGGTTTGAATTCTACCAGAGTTTTTTTTGTTGCCTTTTCATTTGTACTTTTTTTTTCCGGATGGAAATCAAGTTTATTGTTTGATCATTGAAGTAGCTTTATATTCGACGTGATGGGGAATATTGATGTTTATTAGGATTATTTTCTTACTTTATATAAATGCGTCATTATAACTAATGGTAATGGTAATATGAAAGAACTATGCTAAAGGCAACAAAAGTCTCCAGCTACACTTTTGGTAAATTATAGTCTTTCGGCCCAGAAAATTACTCCTGAACTGGATGGCCATTCAGCATTTATGACAGATGAGGAATTCGGTGAGATTGATTCTCCTTTATTTATGAGTGCAATTTTCTCTTATTCAGCTGTCGTGAAACGAATCATATTGAGGTGGTGGGAACTTCTAGTCGTGATGATAAACATCCGAGTGACACTACCAAGACATAATGAATGCTCAACTGCCTTAGTTTTTCACACTCAGTGTGTTTTTCCTGCAAGTGCAGGTTATAGTGGAAATTATGGCAACCCTGAAGCTGGATATGCGGCAAATCCTTATCAGGCCAGTTATGGGGGGAATCCCATGAATCCCGTAAGTTTTCTCATGTTTCTTACAGTTTGTCATTAAGACAAATACACACATTTTGAGATAGGCATGCTCATTTGAATGTATCGCCAATATATTTCAGGTACAGGCTGGTGCTGAAAACTATCCTCCATATGGACCTGGACCTGGTTCTTGGGGTGCTTACGATATGCAGCGAGCTCAAGGACAGAGATAGATTAGTGACCTGTCATGCTGAGCTGTGCGGACTATCACTTGGCTTTTGGGCGCTTGTGGCCTGGTACTTAGGCTGGCACTTGGTTGATGTTTTGATTTGGTTATGAAATATTGTCTTATGATATACATTGTGGCGCATATGCTTGCTTATGGAATTTGTCTTCCTCGTATTTCAAATATTGGCAGCTCATATTAGCTTGTTCCTGTGGCATATCATGGTTGCTTTGGATATTATCTCATGCTAATTTGTTCAGTGTGCACCAATTCTGTCCTAGAATCTAGAGCGTGTCTTGGTTTATCTCGCATGTTTGCATGAGATTCACTCGATTCAACTATTGTTGACCTTGAAAATGCAGCAGACACAATATGGTTGGTGTGTTAGACCAGCTACTTACCTAAAATTGGCAGCCACTAGCTGGGCCTCGTGTAGCATAAAGTGGATTGGTTTCAGTGTGGAGCGGCTAATATAGTTTTAATTTATTTTCTATCCATTTATAATTTTATATAGTTGTTGCAATTTCTGGTGCTTTTATTGTAAGTTATAACTCACTCGTGAGGATGATTTTCTGTGGCTGCTTGCTTATGCAATACGTTATTACTTATTATTTTATCTGGTGTTAGGGTTCATAGCATGAGGCCTTCCTTGTTCGCTGATTTGTATCTTTGATTCCAGTTGGAACATTCTTGTTTCTTTGAGAATTTAGCGCTGGGTTATCGGATTTACCTACCAAGGGCAAAGATTTCTTCTACTTGAGAACTTAGCCCTCGGTTAATGAATTCAGCTACCAAGGGCACGTATTGCGTTCTAATTCGTGAAGTCATGAGTTTCAAGCAGAATTCTGGAACGGGACTTGGATATTGGCTTAAATTGCCTTGGTCATATGCTTACTAAAGTCAAAACAAATTTGACAAAGAATTTAAGAACTAGAACTGTCAGTTCGTGGTTTGACTCGATTTGATGGAAATTTGGCCAGGGACTGTCTAGTTTGGGTGCAAATTTAGTCTTAGCACTCTTTTAGTGGCCAAGTTTACTTCTTGTGATGTTGATCCAGATTCCAAAACTTTATACCTCTAGTTTCCAGACAGAAGTTTATATCTTCGGGTGCTGATTGATTAGCTAGTGAAATAGTTGAATCTTTGCACTGTATATTTTCGGAAGGTTTGATTAATTGCGTTTCGGATCAAATTAATGTATATTCCGGGAGTAAAAACCTGTTATCCTTATGGACAAAATCCTAGGAGCTTGTTACTAAGCTCATACCCTGAGGCGGATAATTTGAACATATGGAAGTACAGGCTATGGAATTTTAAGCAGACTTCTACTTATGAAGTAGTTGTGAATCTTTATGCTGGGAAATAGTTGAATATTATTCTTTACAGAGCAAAATGCTAATCAGTTATCACACTTATGTTTCAAAAGAGATTCTTCATCCATCTAGTAGCCGGTGAATCACTGACCCGGGGCTGCAAATGGGTAATTAAGTTTCCTCCCTTTACGAATGTGTTTGCCGCTTTTGCTGGTGAGTCGGTCAAGATCAAAGTTTATCAAATATCTTAACTGTTGATGAAAGAGGATGGAACCCATGTTATTACATTTCAAAGAAAAATAACTTACAAACCAAGTTACCACAAGGCTGAAGCTAGTGCATTAATTTTATTAGACTTCATTAAATGTACATATCATGTATGTGTATATATTTTTATCTGTGTGTGTGTATTCTTATCGATATTGGCGTTCAGGATGTACAGAATACGTTAAGATAGTTTCCGCACCTATAGTTGATTTTTTAGTGAGACAAAATAATGTTTCTACTAGTATTTCTAGATAGAGGATGTCCTTTGTTGGTTTGGGAATGGGGAGTTTTGCATTTGATACTTTTGTAGGGTGCTTGTCGGTGAGTTAGTGATGGGTTTCCCTTGGAGGAGCATTTGGCATGCCATCATTCTAAGGTGGACCTTCAGCTAGATTACAGTTTTGGAGGCAATGCAAGGTATTGATGGCTTTTGTGACAAGGAAGCATGACAAGAAAGAATGCTCTCTCATTGGTGCGTAATGTGCAATGAGGTGTTAGAGATGGTGACACATTTACTAGTACATTGGGAGCTGGAGAGGGAGTACTTGAATATGCTTTATTCCAATCTTCCAAGTCCATTGTATGATTCAGGTTCAATTGGCTAGCCGGCTTTGATGTTGGCATGTGGGTTATTCTTGATAAGCGGTTAAGATTAACTCCAAAGCAATTGGTATTGAGTGGGGAGGCAACTCAGATAATTAGCCAATGTCGAACGGTCTCTAGTTTGGCAAGAGCACTGTATGTCTTGTGTGATAAGTTGGAGGGAAAGGATTCGATATTTATTTGAGGAGTTTGAGGGGCTGGCACATTGATTGAAGATGACTATGTTGAGAACCTTCGAATTCTGGTAACTGAGCTTTAGTCTGGTAACTCTGGTAGCCTTTGTTTGGCTGCTCCCTCATGGGATTTCTTTGTTCCATAAATGTACTCGTTAGATCGAAAAAGAAAGGAAAAAACAATGCAACTCAATGAGACTTCTACTCAGATTGCTGTGGTACTTTTAGCGTTTTTGGTTTTCCACTTTTCTCTATATTTATAGCAGAATGAGTTATCCAGTTCCTATTTTATTTGTATTAATCTATATATGCCGTATATACATTTACAAAAACAGTTTTAATGTAGTAAATTTTTTTACATGGTTGTACCCGTCATTGTTCCCCTTCTGTTATCTCTTTGCATATTTTATGTATATGTCATCATCTCAATAAGTAATTTTCGAATGTGTATTTAATATGCATCCTGGCTCTTCAATAAGAAGAGATGGCATATATTTGCTTTTAAGTAGAAAAGAAGACGTCATGGTATTCAAACTTGATTACGTATCTGATCTTCAAGAATGGAGAGTTTACTAGGGTGAAAAAATGTCATTCTGAGTTAAGAAACAATATATACTAATTTAAAGGACCTAATATTACCTAGTCAATGACTTATTTTATAAAGTAATTGCCTGCCGTTCAGCATGTGTTGTTCTTAACCGTTGCATCCAGCACAAGTTGGTGTATTACTGGTAGCGCTTCATCAAGGTGAAAGCACTTTTGTGGCATTTGTACCAAAAAAGATACCTTTGCAGCTTTATCCTGGACCTTGTGTTGACTTACTTTATGGACATTTGGTTTGGGGTTAGTCGTGTAAACCTTGTCGACCAACTGGAGCATTGATTCTTGGTTCATGACTTGGAAGCAGATGTTCAATTAGTATTTCACATTATGTTATTTTTTGTGGGTGATAATATTGAACGTATCTTGGTGAGAGTTTTTTTTAAGTTGAAAAGGGAATGACTAAATTAGTTGAATGTGTTGTATTCCTTTCTGCTGCTAGGTGTTCACGACTTCGTGTAGTTCTTTTGTGTAGTTCTAACTTCTAAGCCTCTAATGTCCAACTCGTTCGTTTTCCACTTTTTGAGCAACACCCTCATTATATTTTCCTGTTGTCAGCTTGCTATCCATTTGAGGTTATTTCCCTATGTTTAGTTTTACGAGGTCTAAGGATGATGAGATCATTGCTGCAAATCCTTAATGTATAAGGGTTATGCCTCTCTCTCTCTCTCTCTCTCTCTCTCTCTCTCTCTCTCTCTCTCTCTCTCTCTCTCTCCATTGCTTCCATTATGGAGTTGTCACCTTTCATAGATGATTCTGGTCATTTACTTCTACCGTGTAAGGGTGCTAGGGTTAGTTAGCCCCAAAGTCAGGAAGAATGGAGTAATGGGATAGAAGAGCCTTACTCAAATAGGTGGGATGAAACTCCATTAAAGCCCACACTCTTCACCACATTAGGTACTTTCGTCACTGGAAGATGCCATGTGTGAAACATTGGATGAGAGAGTTATCGGCTGCAGATTTATTGTTTGGGTTGGTGTTGTCCACCTGTCTTTCCGGTTTGGTTCAAGGAAGAGGCTTGTTTTATGAAAGGGATCCAATCATAGATTCAGTCCACGTAGAAGGACATCAGTCAATTACTGGGAGAATCTTGCTGGTTGCATGGAGTACACTGGCCGTTGGCAAGACATGTTCGGTAGTTGAGCTGGAATATGATTTCCTCAAGTCAAGTAAGTGATACAACACTGTATATCAATCTGCTTCATTTTTCCTCTGCTGGATGTGCCAATTCAAGAATGCTTTGATTTTTGCACGTTTTCTAGTCTGTTAGGTGGATGGCAACTCCTCAAATAGGTATTGATTGCTAGATTGTTCTGTTTGTTTTATTTTGCGTGTTTTTAGTGAGTAATGGTTTGAGTCAGAACTGTATTTTCTCCTCATTAGTAACTTCGTTATGTTCTCTGTCAAATAGCAGGGAGGGTTTGTTTTGAAGATCGGCTTCTTTTGGATTCGTTCTCTAGAATGTTTAAGTGCAGGTCTTACACGACAGTGTATTGTTTAGCACGTGCTAGTTAGTGTTATTTCGGGGGTTGTTTCGACAAATGTTGTGGTCCTCCGTGGCTTTAGGTGCTAATTATTGCCCTCTCGAGTTCACAAAACCTAGGTATTTCTTTTTGCTGTGATACTAGGAACGAAACTCTCAGCCACAGATGAACCAGAACCCTCTTCCATGCGGTGGGGCCAGCAACATGTGAGAGGATAGTGGCTGAGAGTTGTTTCTAGCTTTAATATTCCTCCAGACTTGAAACATATTGCATTTGATAGCCCACTGTGGTTAATATATAATATCGATATATAGGATGTGCACTCTTCGATGTTGCTATTTTTTTATGCAACTTGTCTCAGATAACCAGCCGAAGGATGTTTGTGCTTAGCATTTTGGTGGTCCGCAAGTAGTCTTTGTTGTTTTTCTGAAAGAAAAAGAAGAAAGAAAGTAGAGGGGTGGTCTTCCATTGGAAGCAGTGGTGGTGTAATGGGTAGCATCAACATTATAGGTGAAATATTATCTGTATTAAAATTGCTGTTGGATGTTATTAGGCTGTATAAGTGCAAATGATGTACATTTGCTAAACAATATACATAAAAAATTATGGGTAGCACAAAAATGATGTATATTTTTACTAATGGCTCCACTGATGCTTGTGCTGTATCTTCTCTTTCTGCGCCATTCTGCTTGATATATTACATCCCAAAATTGATATAAACTCGTATCTACACCCAAGGACACGGGGAAACTTTAGTGGAGTAACTTAATAGAATACAGTTAATTAGATGTTACCACCCTATCTTACAAGGACTCGGGTACGGGTATTGGGTGCAACTATGCATCTAAGTGATGAGATCGTCCAGTTTCCATCGCATGGATACAGGGATATGCTGAAGTTTTGAATTTCATGGTATTTTTCTTTTAGGTTCAGGGATAAATACTGTTTATCAAGTGCCTTGGAGCATTTCATGCATAGAATAGGAGTTCCATGTTTGGTTCCTTGTAGATTCTAATTACAAAATACGCTTGGTAGGTGAATGGCCACTAAGTATATTGGACCCAAATTCCATACTCTTCTCCGAGTGTGGAGTGTCCGACACGGTCATTTACACTACTTGGAAGGATCAAGGTAACATAGATGTTACCTGCTCTCAATGTCTAGGACTCTAGGGTGCTTGTGGCCACTTGCTCATAGGACTAAAATAGTAAAACATGGCATAGTTTATAAAATTTGTTATAGTGTCATGGGCCCTGCCATGGAGCTTTCCTCTCCCTTTGTGTGTAACTGTGTATACCTTGTTTTTAGGTGATGAAGTTATTATTTACTAGGGCAACCAGGAATGTACTGCTACCTTGCTATTTTAGCAGCTATCAAGAACTTACGTTTAATTTCTTTCCAGAGTTGCATATTCGTGTCTTATGATTAACTTTTTATACTGATCTCTTTCCATCTAGCTTGCATTCTGGTCTCAACAATATTTAACCAAGTTACTTTCCAATTGTATTCGGTGTTGTTTCATTATTTCAGTTATTTGTCTCGGTTACTGGTTCCTTTGCATGTATGATTGATATTTTGATCTTCTCATTTTTAGGTTGCAACCGAAGGGCTCCAAAACAGAAATCCGCTTCCGTGTTGCACCAATGTCGAAATTTCAAGAGGTATTTATGCAAATCTGTCATTTGGTTTTCGAGGTTCTGTTTGTTTCCTGAATAAACTGTTGACATGTGGGTCTGCTGTCATTTTGCTACTCTGTTGCTCGGTTGCTGCTCTTCTGGCTCCCATTCGCACTCTACTCTTTGTTCAGAAGGGCTTAATCTTAATGCCTAATTATATTGATAATTTATCACCAGTAAGCTAAGCTCCTTGATTTCTGACATCCTTTGACCTGGTCCAGTAGGATACAAAATATGCAGTGCCTTGGCTAGGCTTGGAAAGGCCATAAACCACAATACATCATTTCCTTGATATTATGTGTTTCGCTATTCTAATCAGCTCAAGCCATCTGTCTTGGGAGAGTTCAGTTTCTTAGCATAGGTTTGGCAGCATTTGACTCTCTTGATTTCCCTATAAAGTATCTGCTCTGGAACCTGTAGCACTTTCATTCACTGCAACCTTTTTGGGTAGAAATTAACCTAATGGGTGCAAATAAATTCCTTTCCCAGTAATTAAAGACCTCTATAAAGCATGTTTTTCTTGATATTCTATTATTCTATGTTAGTTCTTGTTTTCAGCTAATATGTGTGCATCCTTATTTCAATGGCAGCTGCACCCAATGGTTGGCATCCCCTGATCAGTATATGGAGGAAATGTGTTTCATGGTATAAAGCAAATTTGATTAAGGTTCATTTATGTGGATCCCTACTCCCTAGTATGGTTAGGCCTTATTGAATTGCTCAGATCTATATGGATACTAGTGGATAGTGGCTATGATGAATTGGCTCAAGGAAAGTCAATATATGGACTTCCAACTTCATTGTGCAGATAGCGTGTTTGTTGGACCTGTGCCTGTCTCGGAAAAGGGGATCCATATTGGCAGTTCCTATCTGGAATTCGGTACAAGTTAGGGTTGGCTTGGCTTGGCTTGGCATTTAATGGAGCTGAGCCAAGCATATGGGTAGATGGTTACAGGTTTTGCTGAGCTTTATCTAGCCTAAAATTTCCAGATACCCTTGCAATGCCACTTGAGAGCTTTGCTAGGGTTTTCAATGGCCTGGTTCTCGTAGTAAAGAGACTCAAAGTACGAGTTTCCTTAATATTCCGAATACGTTAGGTTTTGCAGTATGATTTGATCAGATTAAATTACATGAATTGATCAAACTGTTGTCTTTTTTTACCCAACTAGTCATATTAGATCTCTCCGTCGGATTTGGATGTTTCTCTGTGCAGTTTTTTTTTTTTCTGCATCGAATAGCCTTGACAGGCTTGTATTTTGAAATTGTATACGTATGACATTTGAGAAATGGCGGCCGTTATATTTTCTTTACCATGGCCTCCCCTCGTACTTCACATGGATGAAAAGGAGACATTCTAATTTTGAAGTTCGATATCCTGGGCATGAGTTCGAATTTAAAATTTTCCAATGTGTTATAGTCGTTTAGAATTAACTTTCTAATCGTCAATATTGATTACTGCCAATATTGTGTTTGTACTTGGTACAGATAGCAAGTCAGTTGGGGTCCGATTTTATCTGTTTCGAAAACCCCTGTGCTAAGAGATTTTCCGGCTGTTGGATTGTATGAATTTTTTTTTTTTTTTTTTTATAAAATCCAACGGCCGGAAAATCTTTTGACACAGAGGTACTGTCGGCACAGAGAATCATACTGATAGTAACTATTGGCAACGATTTGTTTCATCTGGGTTCTACTGCTGCTGTACCCAAATCCAATTTGTCTATTTGCACTAATAATTGAACAGTTATGGATTTTATCCTAGTTGCACGTGTTTCCAGGCGTTAGTGATTTCATTATACAAAGGGAGAAGAAGAAAAAGAAATCCTAAACTAGAAATCAGTATAGCATGAGCTGTAATCAGTTGTCACTAATTAAAGTATACAATAATTAATAAACTCAACTTGCATAATTTATTTTAGTCCACCCCTAGAACAAACTTCTTGTAAAATACTTCTAAAGAAATAGAAAAAAAAAAAAAATACAGCATTACCAAGAACATCATTTTCAAGTCACCACCACCGGCACCTTTGATTTGCATTATAGAAATTTGAGAAATGAAATTATAATATTGTGATTAAAAATTGCATGGCAACAAAATAAATGAAACATTATTCAATTCATCACACATTATGATGGGACTCAAGACAAAATGTGTGGATTCAACCATAAATAAGTTTATACTTGTATAAATTTATAAGAACATATCAATATTAGAATGTAAGTGTATAGTACTTTCAAAGGTTTATATATGCACAAGTTATGAAAATTTCACTATGTACATATAAAAGTTTACATATATTGAACGTTATATGTGAAATTTTATAAGTTATATACATATACTATGGGTTCGCACGTCTAATACTGTTAGGTTCAAATTCAGCTCATTTATCAAACGAGCCTAAAATTGAGGTTCATGTTCGACTTGTTTAGTACCCGAATTGAACTCAAACGAGTCTTTACTGAGTCGAGTCTCGAACAGTTCACGAACAGCTCGGTTCATCTACAGCGCTCGGCGTGGGGACTGGAATAATTTCTCAAAATACATACACAAAATTGATACGCAGGAATGACATGGTGCCTCCCCATTGCGAGTCAGTGACACATCAGTTTGGCCTCTCCATAGGCACAGAGAGAGAGAGAAAGAGACCCTGCTCCTCTCTATCACGAAGACAGTCAATCACGTTCTTAATCATTTAGGGTATGATTGGTTGGATGGAATCAAGATTGGAATGGAATAGTTATTCTAATGACTTACTTATTCCAATGTTTGGTTCACCATTGAATAATGGAATTACTATTTACCTTAGTAAAGGAATTGTTATTCCATCCAAAAAAACTAAGAAATTGTTATTCCATTTCTCTGTCACACCAAAATTACTAGTGCCACTCTAACATTTACTATTGCCACACCAAAAATTACTATTGCCACTCCAAAAATGTTATTGTCACTCCAAAAATTACTATTGCCACTCCAAAAATTACTATTGCCACACTATTAAATTGGAGATGAGAATGACTATTCCTAAGCACAACCAAACATAAGAATGGGAATGATTATTCCATTCTCAATTCCTCCAATTATATTCCATTCTTAATTTCATTCCTATTCTCATTCCATTCCATCCAACCAAACGCACCCTTAGAGAAAAGCTCATTTTTGGAACTGCGACTGACCATACCTGAGTCAGCAGAGCAGTTGTCGACAGAGCTCTCAGACAATATGCAATCTTCACTATCCTCAATCCATGGCAAAAGAATCCACATTTCCACACCAATCCCAAAACCCAACTCACCACCACAATCAAGAAAATCACTTCTACACCTACCTCACCTCCCATCCTCTCCTTCACGCCTTTCAATCCGTTCCCATCAAATCAAACCACAATCACTTCAAACCCACTCCAACCCACCATTCCACTCACCCATTAGAACACCAAATCCCAATCAACCCATTATTCCATCACCAAGGCCCCGCAAGTCAAACCCACTGCCCCCGCTTCTTTGTGGCATTTCATCGAACACCTTGAGTGCGGATGGTGGCAGGAGGGGTTTTCGGGGTTGGATCGGGGCGGTTGGGGAAGCTGTTTCGACGGCTTTCCCAGTGTGGGTGGCGTTGGGTTGTTTGGTGGGGCTGTTGAAACCGGGTTCGTACAATTGGGTCAAACCCGAGTGGACTATTATGGGGATTACTGTTACTATGCTTGGAATGGGTATGACACTCACTTTTGATGATCTTCGTGGGGCTTTGGCTATGCCTAAGGAGTTAATCGCTGGTTTTGTGCTCCAGTATTCGGTCAGTTTCTGCCCAACTTTTGACTTTTGCTTTTTTGGGTGTTGGATATGCTTGTGGTCTTTAGTCATATCTTCCAGTGCACTTGATGTAACGTACATAGCTTAAAAAGAATCGGATCGCATATCCGTTTTTTCGGATTCGGATTGCTTTAAACCGATTTGGAAAAGTCGGATTTAGATTATTTTTTAATCGGACAGGATTCGGTCCTATCAAATTCGGATAAGATCTGGTCCAGTGACAGGCCTACAGCCTACCATACCTGAGACTGGTTGCGTAAACATATAGTAGTTAGCATGGATAGGAGAAGTTACCAAGGTCAATGCTTTTAGTCCATGGACATTCCAAATGATGCCTCTTGGACCATAAGAAAAGTGCTGAGCCTCAGGAGTTTTGGGCAGCCCTTTATCAAATACAGAATTGGCAATGGCCAACAGAATTGGCAATGGTCAATTGCCTCTTGTGGCTTGAGAACAGGCATCCTCTTGGCCTCCTTTATCATAAATTCAGTAAGAGTGTTGTTTACAATCTTGGTAGATCTCTGTCTTCAAAGGTTTCAGCCATTATTCATAATGGGGATTGGAGGTGGCCTCGTCAAAGGAATAGGGTCACCCAATCCATCATGGCTCATACCCCACCAAACTTCAAACCTGAATGTGGCAAGGAGGATTCAGTGGTGTGGCTCCCCCATCCACAATGTATCTCTGGGAATTCTGCATGGGAGGCAATCAGGAGTAAACACCCTGTTCAACAGTGGTCTAAAGTAATTTGGTTTAGTAGGAATATCCCTAGATGGTCTTTTGTCTGTGGTTGGCTGTCCAACAGAAGTTGAACACTAGGGATAGATTATTGTGTTGGGGCATGAATGTGGAAGAAGGCTGCACCTTCTGTAGTATTGGCCAAAAATCTCATCACCACATTTTCTTCCAGTGTCCATTATCTTTGTGTGGAATGAAGTATGGAGAAGGTCATCAAATGACCATATTCCCTCTACCTTGACTGATATAGTGGCCTGGTATATTTAGAATGTCTAGGGTACCAGTTTTAAGAGTAGGCTGTTGAAGAATGTATTAGCTGCTACTATATACAACTTGTGGATTGAAATGAATCTTAAGGATTTTTTGGCAGAAGGCCCTAACCAAGGACCACCTTGTCCTGAAAACAGTCTCTTGTATTTGGGAAGCTTTGAGTCTAAAGAGGGGTGTGCTGCAGTCTCAAATAAACAGAGATCTGAGTTCCTCCTGGGGTCTCAGAAAGGAATTTGTCACCCTTATAGTTCATAAACATGAAGGAACTGGTTGTATAGCTTTTTCCCTTTTCTGATTTTTTTTTATCTGTTGGCATAGGGTTTTTGGCCTGATAAAGTTGTATAGGTTTGTCTTGTTTTTGCGGGGGAATGCCCCTTAGATCGTGTAATGTGTTTGAGATTCTATAAAAGACAGTACTTATCAAAAAAAAAAAAAAAGCTTCGACCTATAATCTCGATACATAATTGAAAGTGCATCCATTTTGAGGCCCTTATGATTTCTATATCTTAAGATATAATGTTTCCCAATTTATTGATTGGGGTTAAGTTATTGATGATAGATCCTTGCTCCTGATTAATGATTCTAAGCCTCGTATCATTTTGTGATAAATACTGGTAGAAGTGTTAAGTTGGCTACTGATTTCCTGATTTCAGGTGATGCCATTGTCAGCATACTTTGTCAGCAAATTCCTAAGGCTGCCTTCCTATTATGCAGTCGGCTTGATATTGGTTGGATGCTGCCCAGGCGGTGTGTAGTATATTCTGGTTATTGCGACGCTTTTTCTATTCTCTTGCTCATTTATTTTGATCGTTTTTGTGTTTGAATGTTTGCAGGTACAGCAAGTAACATTGTCACTTATATTGCACGGTATGTAAGCTTTCAAAAATTGCACGATTGATTTCTTTCAGTATAATTAACTTGGGCAAGAGTCCTGATAATCTTAGTTTGTTCCAGTGGAAATGTTGCCCTTTCAGTTTTGATGACTGCTGCAAGTACCCTATCAGCCGTGGTTGGTAAATCAACACTGTTGACCTATATTGGTTCCCTTCTAATATTTGGTTTTCGTATTTGCAAAATTTGATATTGCTCTTCATGTAATTGGAAACTCCATTTGGGATAGGGGTATTAAACTATTTCATGTACCATAGCTTCACTCTATTGACCAACGGAAAATATTTGAACTATTTCATGTATCATTTCTTACTTCATACGTGGACAGGACACATACTGATTTCGTAGCCTTGCAAGAGCAATATGTCTTAGCCTTAAAATGGTGTACATCCTAACTTTATGCCATGGACTGAAAGGCTACGACCTTTACATCTTAAGCTCAACTGTTACAGATCATGACCCCATTTCTCACTGCCAAACTTGCTGGACAATTCGTTGCAGTTGATGCGGTTGGACTTCTTATGTCCACGTTGCAGGTGATGTTTTGCACTCTTTGACTCTCATGTATCACTTTCTTTGGTCTTTTCATTTTTAATCTTTTGATCCAGATTCAATCCAATCATACAGGTTGTGCTTCTTCCCGTGCTGGCTGGGGCCTTTCTAAATCAGTATTTTCAAAGTCTGGTTAAATTTGTTTCTCCCTTGATGCCACCGATTGCCGTTGCAACTGTGGCTGTTCTATGTGGAAAAGCTATTGCCCAGAGTGCTTCAGCAATCCTCACATCTGGTGGACAAGTGGTGCTAGCTGCTGCCCTTCTTCATGCATCTGGATTTTTCTTTGGCTATTTGCTTTCAAGGATGTTGGGGCTTGATGTATCTTCCTCCCGAACGATTTCTATCGAGGTTGGCATGCAGGTAAGGGATCATTTCATAATAGGGAGGATTTCTAAGCCAGTCTTTGGTCCATTAAGTTTGTGTTTGGATCATGGATTTAAGGAGGGATTTATTTGGTAAAGAGAATATAAGATCATGAAGTGAAGAAGCTAAATGTATTTTTGAGTTTCCAATCCTTTTCCTTTCCCTTTACCTCTATGAATCCCTCCATGAATCCAGGATCCGAAGACAACCTCACCGTATCGTTTACAGAATTCCACTACATTAAACTTGTGATGACATCTTAACAATCACCTAATCGCCTAAACTTGAGAATTCTGATTTATCCTTGTTTATGTTTCAGAACTCGGTGCTTGGGGTAGTTCTTGCCACCCAGCACTTCGGAAACCCATTGACTGCAGTACCATGTGCTGTTTCCAGTGTCTGTCACTCTATCTTCGGCAGTGCCTTGGCCGGAATCTGGAGGTGCAGTACTCCAGAAAGCCCGAAGCAGGATAACTCATAGAATATATGCTTTAGACGAATTTTGTGCTGTTTTTTCTCTTATGATTTGGACCGTGAATTTGGTTGAACAATATCAAGCTTGTTAACAATGCTTTTAGGCTCATGTTCTGGCAATTAAGAGGAGAGTTGACGTTGAGCCGTTTGCGATTAGTTTTCATTTGGGATTATTGTGTTTATTGCGATTAGTTTCCGTTTGGGACAGATCTTTGAATACAAATTTGTTCATGAGAGAGAGCTTATATGGGCAATATTTGCTGTCATTGCATATCAAGGAACAAAACATAGGTCAAATCTCCAATCGGTCTTCTTTTCTTTCATATTGCTTGGGTTATCACAAATAAAGATCTGTACACGAACGCAGATCTCGCGGAGATCATAAAAGAAACAATCTAATCCAAAAGGTAATTGGAAGAATAAAGCAATTATTTCCATTAAATTCAATTATTCAACTCATACAATTTTTACAGGGACACAATAATTAGTAACTAAAACTAACACTCCCTCGTGTGGACCATTTCAACTTAATCAGAGATCAATCAACATACAAAGAAAATAAATCCCACTAAGACAATCCAAATTGAACAGCTCCAACCTCCCTCCGAGCAGCAGCAGCAACCGCTGCAGCACCAATCGCACCCAATTGCGATTGCTCCTGCAGAAGTTTCGCATTCATCGCGATTTGATCGTTCAATTGGCTAGATTTGACTTGTGGCTGGTGATAATATGGGTTGGGGTTGATGTCAATGGCCATCTGAGGGGAAGGTTTGGCTGCCGTGTTGTACCGTGCAGAATCCCTACTGACTTCTGGCCCTGACTTTTCTTGATTTACAGTGTTAGTCCTATTTACATAATGTGGAGAGATGCCTTGAGGGGGGATGATGCCATTTCGGGAAAACACTCTTGAATCGTAGGAACCGTTGATGTTTTGGCCACTCTCGTAAGGTAGAACTGGTCCCACAACTCTTCCAGGTTTGGCTGGACAGTACATGGAGAAGTTAGATAGGTTGAAGTTGATAAAGAACAGCTCAATCAACACCCGAAGATTGAAATGACAATCCAGCAGAAGTTTCCCGAAATAATAGATCAAGGAAACAACAAAATATTAAACAAAAATCAAAAAAGGAAACATAAAGCATGTTAAGCTAGTAAACGAGGTTAGAAGAATGAAATCCAAGTCTACTAATGGACGAGCTACATGAGCTCCTCTATTTCAGTCTCATTTAGAGGTTTAAATTGTTTAATACCTATGTATGCAAATGTCTGGTGGTGAACCCCCACAGATTTTTTCAGGACTTCTCAATACGATAGTAAAGAAACAAATTCGAACACAATTCTACTGAAAGTATCTTCCCCCTTTCATCTAGGGATAATATCATAATATCAAGCAATCCACCGCCATATTTTTAACAACAAAACTCTTTGAGCTCAACTCAGAAACAACATTTCACAATAGGCCTGTAGTCGAAAATAAATTGTCACAAAATGAAAGCCTCAAGTCAAAGTCATACTGTACATACAGAAGCAACTTAACAAGAATACGCGTGCTGGGGGGTGAGGGTGGAGGAACCAATAATGAAAAATAAAATCCATACCTGCAGGCACCTTAGGTGGAGGCCGTGATGGTTTCACGAAGTTCCCCGAAATTGTATCTGCTACTCTAACACTATTACATGCCTCTGTAACTTGCTGACTACGAAGTGAGGGAAAATTAGGATCTGCTTTATGAGGTACTGTACTTGAGTTAACTGTAGACCTGCAACCACAAAGAATGGGAAGGAGGGAATAGCAATGTTTAGTGTAAAAACCTTTCCAACACTGGGAAATAAGAGCATCTCCACTAATTCATGCCATTTTGGCAATACCATTGCCAAAACTTGCTTGCTATAGTGTCATTATATTCCTTAGAAATGTTGCTCTAGTGGTTCAATGCTAACTTGGCAAAACAACCGATTTCTGCAGTTGGACCAAAAGCAATGGAGATCATGAGCATTGATGGTTATGTGACATGTGTTCCAAAGCCATTGGTCTATGGTTTTTGCAGGGGATTTGCTGAACCAGCGCAAATGCACTGAAGGAAGGCCACATATATTACTTGGAGTAACTTTTATTGCGGCATTTACCTACTACGGCAGGAAGGCGGACTGGGGGAGGGAAAAGAGATGGAGAAGGAAAGAGAAATAGATAGTCTTACCGAGGGAGAGAGACATGCTTCCTCTCTGGAGGGATTACTGGCCCAGTTTTACCATCATTTTCCTCAAGATAAGCAAAGTGCTTTCTGAATTGACCAGTAGCGCTGCAGGTAATTGATATAGAACTAAGTTATATCAGGAAACAAGCATAAAATACAGAATAATGATACAAAATCTATATACAGTATAAATATTTCAGTGAGCGAAATTCTGAACCTGGGATAAAGAAAATTTGCGCCTTCATTTCCAGCCATGTAATCTTTAAGCAACTGGGGATGATATTCTAGTATCTCTCGAAATATTAGTTCCCGTATGTCTTCTTTTGTCACCCGTCGCCTCTCAAACTCAAACTCCAGCTTCGAGATATGCTGACAAGAAGGTTCCCTCTCAACTTTTGCTAGGCCCTTGAAGTAAGGATCAGCCAACGCCTAATAAACCAAATACATCAAAATTTATATGCATATTATCATTTTCAGTAAGAAGCAGAAAGCTTCTTTGCTACATCGTACATTCGTACCTCTTCAGCAGTCGGTCGATCCTTGGGATCAAATGCTAATAGCCTTTGCAATAATCGCAGTGCTGCAGGATCTGCATTTGGAATTTTCTCAACCAAGGAAACAGGTTGCTTTTTCCGCATATTTGTCAAGTATCTCCTGGCCTTCTCATTCCGAACCTGTGTTAATGTGAGCTTTTAAAACAAGTTCTAAACAAAATTTAAAATCTAATCAGAGTGAAAAGAAAAAAAGAAGAAGCAGAATAATGTTCCATACACCGGAAATGGTATCCGAGGCAGGAGTCCCAAGAAGATCGGTGATCAAATCTAGCTGATGCACTACACTTTTCCCAGGAAACAATGGCTTCCCCGTTAATACTTCCGCAAAGATGCAGCCAATACTCCAAACATCTATTGCAGGTGTATACTGCAATCCAGGTGACAACGTAAATTAATACAAGAATAATATAGATCACACCACAATTAAGCCTGTTCAGGAAAATGACACAAGACCTGACACAGTTACCTGAAGGACAGAAATTTCAACTTCCAGGAGAATTCAATAGTCCTCCCTGAACAAGAATTATTTTAATCTAGGCACTCAGATGCATTTCATACATAAATAAATGCGTAATTATGGCCATAGCCCTTACTATTGGCATTGAGAATGGTAGAAATGTCAAAGCAAGTGAAAAACCTATTCACCTTAACCCCCATTTTCACTTGTCAACTTTGAGTATATAACCAGAGGCAAATGTTATATTAAGTATTCAAAAAGTGGTATGACTGCAATTATAGCATGCTCAATGCATATACATCGAGTGCCTTAAATTTTAAAATTGTGAGAACATCTATCACCCTGGGGAATAATGTCTCAAAAAGAAGAATAAACAGTCCGAAACATTGAATATGGTTTTTGATTTACGATGCCGCATCGTCAAGACACACACCAAGAAGATCCATGTTCCACAAATGAGGTCACAAGATGTATAAGTCACAGCACAACGATGGAACTTGGTATCTAATAAAAAAGAAATGAAGTAGCTATTGGAAGTAAAAAAAAGTTTGAGGTTTGATCATGTGGAATACCCAACGAAAAAGATTTTACCATAAAGGGGGGAGATGTCGGAGGACAAGGACCAAGAAGACCTTTAAAAACGAGGCTTAGCGCCATTTAGGAAAAGAATAAAGCAGTAAGTACATCAATGTAAAAAAGGTTAATCCAGTTTGATTCACGACATTGGAAAGGTCAGCCGCCAGCCTGATGCTATGAAGGAAAAGACAGAACTGGCTTCCACAAAAGAGTTGGTTCTTGTTGAGCTCAGCTGGCCAAGTCAATAAGCTTGTTATAGACTATAGCATATCCTAGTCCTAGTTAACAGAAGCCGTATCTGAAAGCTTACAGCATAATCCCAAGCGATATGGCAAAACTCACCCAGATTAAGCCTTGGGTGTGGCAAAAATCAACGCAGACTAAGAATTATGTCCAAAACCAATCAGTAGGGGTCCGATGCATGAATCTTTTTCCATGTTTTGGCCTTATGCTTAGGTTTTTCTTTTTAAATCATAGCTTTATGCTTAGTTACATATGACAAATTCATACATTTAACATTACGGTATCAAACGGGGACATGCCACTGACGGCAAAATGTAGATAATGATAGTCAGTGGTGCAATTGATGAGACAAATATTTTTTTGACAAGAATATCCCCAAATCCCAATGCCACATAAGAGTTGCACCCGGGGGGAGGTGGATGCCAATTGTTTGACAGTGGCTCGTAAAGGATCTTCATCCATGTAGATATGCAAGCAATTCACAGAATTAAATGGTACACTAGACCAAGGAAGACAGATTCAGTATTCTTTTCAACAGTAGTTTAATCCACACGTAAAACACAGAAATACAAACGAAGTCTTAAGACAAAAAAAGGGCAAATGATATGCCTAGCCATATAGAAAATAGAATCACAAAAAACAGGGGCAGCAACTTCAAGTCGGTCTACTTTATAATGAATAAATCTGTCCAAAGATGGATCAAAAGATATTATACTACTATTTTCCAACCGTGAATCCATAGACCATAACCCGCCCACGTTGCCATTTGTCTGAATATAAACACACAGCACATGCAAGAGATTGCCATACCTTTGAGGAAAAAGATCCACACAGCTCAGGAGCTCTATACCATCTTGTAGCAACGTAATCCTGCAAAGCATACCCGGAAACAAAATAAATGTCAAATAAAAAAAAGGGGTCCACAAATTCGGGAAGAATTCCCAAGACGGAGTTTGAAAACTAAATGATATGCAGCATTGCAGCCCTTAAGAATGCTAGACAAGTACAATGTTACCACATGGGTAGACATAATAATTCTTCTCGCAAAACGTTGTATGGCAAGTTATAAGAATGACATACCGTCCAAAATATCGTCGTCGGTGTATCATTAAATGCAACTCTTGCTAGTCCAAAATCACATATTTTCAGTTTGCAATTTGCATTTGCCAATATATTCTTTGGTTTAAGATCCCGATGGTACACATTTGCTGCAACCAAAGAGCTTTAAGTCACAAGAGATCCCACAAAAAAGACAGGGCATCAGGGCCCAGGGAACTCAAAATCAACGAGGTGCATGAAACCAAAAGGGTATAAATCAGTGATGGCCCTGAAAGAATGCTCACGACACATAAAAACTGGTAAACTCTACATAATGCCAAAAAAGTGTAACCTGTATGCATATACTTCAAAGCACGTAGCATCTGGTAGAGGAAAAACCGATGGTGATCCTGCGTCAAGTCATCATTTGCTTTGATGACTTGGTGAAGGTCAGACTCCATCAGCTCAAAAACAACATAAATGTCTCTGAATTCTCGCCTTGAAGGTGGCAGCATGATGCGCTTTATTTCAACGATATCAGGGTGCCGTAAGAGTCTGAGTAACTTGACCTCCCGTAAGATTCGAATAGCATCAGATATGTGCTCAAAAATGTCAGTTATTTTCTTTATAGCCACTTTTTCTCCTGTATGGGTGTCGATTGCCGCACAAACAACTCCATAGCTTCCCTTCCCTATAACTTCTAGAATTTTGTATCTATTTGAATCCCCATACTCGGTGAAGAAATCCATCTCTTTCAAACTCTGCAACATAAAAAGAAAAGAATCTCATTCATCGGTATCCACAAGTTACTAAAGGTGAGTCACGCAACACAATAAAGCAGTCTAATGAACAAGTGAACAAAGCTTGATTAGATAGCCAGGGTATATTCCCGTATGATAGCCAATGTAAATCATGTAATTATTAAGAGCTCACGGAAACTATCATTGCACAAAATTATCGTGTGGAAAGCCATCTTAAACATATAGCTTATAGACTACAATCCAAAGACAGAATAAACACTGATATTTACCAAACTCATACATAATTCCGGCAGATGAAATGAATTCAGGGCTCTATCTTTCAACATCGATAAAATCAGAGATGTGAAAATACTAGAGGAAGAAAGTAAAGGGCAAAAACTAACCTTCTACAATTTTGAATTGTAGCCAAATAATCAAGTTTTTTTTCAAACAACCAACTCACCTAAAAATAACCTATCTCAATGCATTCAAATCACCCATTTCAGTTGTTCCCGGTCTGACTTTAACATCCAATGAATTACACTCCAAATTACGTATCAAAATCTCAGAAACCAAATGGATCCTCAATCAAAACGTTCTCTATCTATATTTATGTACTGATGTACACACACATAAAGACTCTTAACTAAACTCCACACACCACGACAAGCAGCGATATCGTTAGCTCAATATCTAAATGTAATAACTTTCTTTCTCTGATCCTGCTCCTTCTTTCAAAGAAGGCGAAAAGAAGACAATTAGCGAAATCGTTAGCTCAATCTTTAAATGTAATAACTTTCTTTCTCTGATCCTGCTCCGTCTTTCAAAAACCGGGAAAAGAAACACCAAAAAAATTCTTATCTTAATTAAGAGAGAGAGAGAGAGAGAGATCCAATGAGTACTTCAAATACACTAAAAATCTAAAATTGAAAATCCCATTTCTTCCGCTATCTAAAAACTCTTTCAGCAGCCAAATAAAGCACAATCTGAGTATAAACCCTATTTCATGAGATATACAATAAAATTGAAAAAGCTTAAAAATTACCCAACTCAACTAAAAACCAGAGCTTTTGCATTAAAAATAACGATCCTCCTACCTAACCGAGAACAAGCGCTTTCGGCAATAACGAAAAAACCCTAGAAATTCGCATATATAGTAAGTTCAATCAAGATCTCCTCTCTGGCCCTAGGATTAGTCAATGTGCGCGTAAGCTAGCCCGGACCCCCGAGTTATCACAAAAAGATCTCCTCTTTCCTTAAACACAAATGAAATTCGCAGGCTCAAATTCTAGAGAGAGAGAGAGAGAAACGAGATCGCGAAAAAAGTAACCTTCTTTCTCTGATCTTGCTGCATCTCTCACAAAATCCGCGGCTGCGATCGATCCGTCTTCCTCTCCCCCTCGTCCTCTGAATCAGATCGAGAAAACCCTAGAAATTCACAAACAGCGTCGGATCGTCAAAAAAGATCAGCCGCATTCGCCCCGCCGACACCGATTTTTCTCCTTGGTTCTTTTCTGGCAGCTTATTTTCTCCTTGTCGTTGTTCTCTCCCAATTCACTCTCGCGAAACATACACCCGCCACCTACCGCAACCACCGCGCATCCAATAATCCAAAAAAACTCGGAATTGGAAACAAGCCGAGGTCGATCGCCGGGAAAACGATTCAGCAGGTGAGGAGGGGTGGGGGGGGAGGAGAGAGATTGAGAGGAGGACGATGAGGTGATGGAACCCTAGGGTTTTGGGCGATCTGAGGACAGACGGGACGGAGAGAGATCTAGAGATTTGAGAGAGAGAGAGAGAGAGAGAGAGAGACGTTACGGGGAATTCTATTTTGGTTTTTTGGAGAAATGTTTAGTTTTGATAAGTACTTATTCCGTATTACTAATAGTAAAAATCGTGAGGGGCAGTTGGGTGGTTAGTGAGGAGGCGCTGCCATCACATTTGTTTGGGCTTCGATTTTTTAGGTCATGCTATAAAAAATATTATTCTTTTACAATTTTTTAGTTTCGGCATGAACAATATTTGAGTAGAATAGGAGAGGGGATTAGTCAAAGTGCTCACTCGGGTATTCCTGATTTTAGGGGTGTTTTGATAAGTATCCAAGTAAAAATACCGAGAGTTAGTCCTGGTAATTAGTGTAGCCAACACAATTATTGCAGTTTCGATTCTCGAATTCAGGCCGTAACAAGAATAATTTTTCATGATTTTTTAGTTCTGATGTTAATGGCAGTGGAACAGGGGGAAACTAATCGAGGCGTGCGCTCTGGCCACTTTTGGGGGTGTTTTGGTTTTTGTTTTGTATAAATAAAAATCCTCGTGTATGCACTCAACTCTCATAATAGAACAAATGAGGTCACTTCTTGGCTCTAGCTGCTGCTTTTTTCTCCGCAGAGCATGAATGTTAGGAAATTAATCAGTTCTAATCATTGGATAGTATTCTATTCCAATCACTTGAATGGTAGTGAAAATGACTTTTTTAGAGACTGATAACTGATAGCCTATCTGATTCTTTAAAATTATCAATATTTTAGAGGGATGAACATACAATTATGAGAACTCAAGTAACGGCAAAGGGCTGGAACTAAGTATCGGCAAAGGGCTGGAACTTAGGAATTTGCTCTCTTATAATGTCTCGAGTTCATAATTTCTCAAATGCTTTAACTCTGGTGAGATTAGTTCATACAGAACTTTACTCTGATTTTAATTGGAGCCCCATAAGTGAGCGGCGAGATTGATCTCTTAAGACTAGTCGATGTGCACGTAAGCTGATCCAAATACATAAATTTAAAAATACATAAAAAACGCAATTATTTGGAGATTTTTAGTCGGTATTGGCACCTTGATGCTTCATACCTCATACATAATTGGTGCCAGAAAACGTTTCCAATACCAACAAAACAGATTTTGTTTTTCTCCTTTTTCTTATACATTTACCATTTTGGATTCAACAACCCCCAAAAAAAAAATTTTCATATATATATATATATATATATATATATATATATATATATATAAACTTCTTGGAAAATATCCTCTCTTATAGTATGGTTTATTTGAATACAAAAATACTAACAGCAGAGACAATCTGCAGAGAACCACGCAGAGACAAATACGTTTGGCCCCATTTCGGGTCCCGAAAAAATCTCAAATAAAATTTATAAATTTTGAATCATTTTATAGAGACTGTTAAATCAACCAGTGAATATCGATACCAATATTTGGATTCGTAAGGCGAAATTGCAAGTCGATCCTACGAATTTCTAAAGTATACTTATCGGATATCTGGATTTGATTTCACAAGTTCCCATAAAATTATATTTTAAAATTTATGGATATTTCTAGATTTTTGGAGAAATGAAAACGCATTGTCTCTGCTGGTATCCAACGTATTGATAATGGTCCCATTTGAATAAAGAACTTAATGAATGGGTCCAATTTTAGCTTAAGGAGTTATATCATTTGGCATCAGTCAAATGACTAATCTCCTAATAATTAGAACATGGTTAAATAACAATTTAAGCCATGATAATTAGAACATGGTTAAATATAACAATTGAAATCATGATTACCCCAAAGAGTTTGTTGATTAATTTATTCCAAAAAAAAAAAAAAAAAAACAAGTGATCACTCATCGACTTTTAATGTGACTCGAGCGGATATCCCTGATTTAGATGTCCTCCATCAACTGCCATTTGTTTTAGGTTCATTTCCTCCTCCCTCGAATTATTAGAACTCCTACCATTATGGCAGAAATGAATCATGATACAAACCTTTTATAGAGTCACAACCGTAGAATTGAATATATGGTCCCACATACTATGAACATAATGAAAAAATTTAGAAAACAGATTAGTTTTTTCTTTTTATAACTAAGATGTCTGGGCCAACTCAAATGTACCTCGACTAATTCTTGAAGACCAAATCACGTAGCGTATTTACGGGAGTCCCAATTAAGACCAAACATTTAACTTTTCTCTTTATTCAATGAAGAAACCAAACTGGCCGGCCTAAAGTCTACAAAATATCCTGTTGTTGGTGCGACAATTAGCAATGGGGGTGGTACACGTGTATTCTATTAGCTAATTAATGGAAGAAAGCAAAAGAGAAAAAGACACTTTTATGGATGGGATTGAAGCACCTCATGGCTCATACAATGCACACCATTCACCAAAATAGAAAGGTTCTCTGAGAGTATCTTTTAAGCATCGGTGAATATTATTATTTTTTTTTGGTTAAAAGGAGTTGAAATTTAAATTAACTAGTAATAAAAGAGTGCACAAGTCTAGTTTACAAGACCCTCCGGCCTTAATTGAATAGAAATATACAACTAGGCATTGATTTGAAAACATAAAAACCAAAGTCTCATATACCCAACCATGGTCCCAAACTTTCAAAGATTAATGAAATTCTTTCTTGCCTTTTAGAAAAAAAAAAAAAAAAAGAAGAAGAAAGAAGCCAAAGTCTCTCCCGTAGCCAAGGTTTTGTTTTTTAACAGATAAAAGAGATCATTTTACATCAAATATGAAGTACAAACTCGGGACACTACATCAAGGGAAAATGACTGTCCATGACGTGTTTTAATTATTAATACCTGCAAAAGACATGATAAGAACATTTGTTAGTGCTAAAAATGTCCTTGGCGGGTATTAATTATCAGAACACATCTTTGGCCGTCATTTTCCCCTACATCAATTGTGATATTCCACGAGACAATCAAGCCTAACAACTCAACCACTACAAGAAATAAGCCCAGGTAAAAACAAAGAAAGAAAGGGAAAAACCCTTTAAGGGAAGAACATTCACGCACAGGTGGAGAGGCTCGAACTCCTGACTTCCTAGTGAGATGCAAGAGTCTTGGTCAATTGAACTAGCCCCAGTTGATTCCGGTAGCCAAAGTTGACTAAGCGATCCACGCATGAGTTGCCTTCGCAAAAGTTATGACCTCCTCCGCACGCTGCAAAAGGTACCTCTAATTGTTTACCAGCACCGGTGAATATACATATGTGTGCGACGCTTCCTCCGCTCCCAGACGCTGCAAAAGTTTTGTATTTGTTGTTTGTGTGGATTCATGTCTCCATTGCGTTAGGTGCCTAATTAGACTTTTGGGACCCATTACTCCAATGTGCATGCTTTCTTTCTTGAGATGTTGATGGGGTGAGAGGTAGGCAAAGAATCAATGGGATGAGAGGATGTCATGCCACCACGCTCCGGGGCATTGAATTCAATTATTTGTGTTGTACGCTAGTGATTAACTTATACAGAATAATTTTTTGGTTTTGTCTTTATTTAAATTTTTTTTTCATTTGTTAGTTTTACGCCAAACTTTTATGTGATATGAGTGAGTAAGGACAAGAGGAATCAGAAATGATTTTTTTTTTTTTAACTTTTAAACAAATATTTTGGGAAATGTCCAAAGAAAAACTCAAAAAGTCAGTTTTTGAACTTTTTCTTAAATATTTCCCAAAATATTGTTTAAAAGTCATAATTTTTTACATTTTTGATTTCTCTCGTCGTTACTCACTCATATCACATAAAAATTTGGCGTAAAACTAACAAACACAAAAAAAAAAAAAAAATTGAATAAAGACAACCAAAAAAATTATGGTGCATAAGTTAATCACTAGCGTGAACGGGAGTGAGTTATAGATTTGGATTACAACGAGAGTCCAGAAGAGTGTGTGGATGATTTTGCGAAAGAATCTTGTGATTAAAAGTATAATTAGAAGATGTTCATCCAAATTTGTTAAATGGTGAAAACATTTACCTGCCAAACACACCGTAGAAATTTTACTCAAAAAATTGGTGTTCCTTGAGCAGTGACGGAGGGTGGGATTGCCCAAAACAAAAAAAAAAAAAAAAACATTGATCTCGCTCTAAAATAATTGAATAATCTCATCATCGATGAGGCCAATTTGTGGTGCAGATGGTTGCAGCGAGTCCCTTTACTCAAAAGTTTGTTTTCACAAGCTCCGCCAACTTTAACAATTGTTTTTTGAACATTATAACGGATGATTAACTTATGAAAACGTGCATTTTATGGTTCCATCGCTGCTAGTAAGCGTGTGTCGGTGTGTGTATAGAAAGTACGACAAATTCAAACTCCCTTAACTTATGCTTTTAGGTTCACTTGTAAATAGAAAACTTGTTGTAATTCAAAATTCTCAATTAGTAGTTCTTACGTTGACAAGAAGGTTAGGTTAACCATTTTCACTTTCGACAAAAAGGAGGTTACTGAGTGCTCCAACCGACATTTTTAATTTTTTTTTTTGCAGCATGCACGGAGACCATATGCTACTGTGTATTAGTGGAATGGAAAGACAATTAATTTGGAATAAACGCACAACAGCACGAACTAGTTTGTTAGTTTGTAAACGGGTTCGGATTCTCTCCGGTCTAAGTTTTGGATTGGACGGTACAGTCCAAATCTGGACGATATTGGTACAATCAATTGTTTGAATTTGCTTTGATTGCAGCAATGGACGATCCATATTTGGATGGTCTTGTTCAGTCCAAATTAGAGACTCGAGAGGATTCAATTCCTCTGTAAACACCAATGGGCTCCTGTCCCATTTGATAACTCGTGTCCTCCCCATGTGGGAGGCCAGGGGGTTCAAGCCCCTTTGTGGGTGTTTGAAATTCATAGTTATAGAAATCCAAAACTTCATGTGGAATAATCTACTAACCCCTATTGATAAAAAAAAATAAAAAATTCTGTGTAAACATTGAATTAATTATAAGAAGTGAAGATAATATTATGTGTTGACAAAAGTTTATCTCAATTATTTCCCCAGCTTACGTGGCTGTTTGTTTTCAACGGTCACAAATTACTCCCATATGAGAGTTGGGAGAGATTATTCAGTGCCCTTGTGACATCACGTGGTGGTGCCCCAAGTCTTTTCCCACCACACATTACACTGGGATCCACACATTTAGTCTCAGGTCCCGCAAAATTTTGTGGTTAAAGAAGACTCTGTGTAGAGCTATAAACGAACCGAGCAGCTCGCGAGTTCGGCTCGTTCGACAAAAGTTCGGCTTAGCTCGATTAAAGAGGCTCGTTTAGTAAATGACTAAATTTGGCTCGAGTCTTGAGCTGAGCTCGAACTCAAATGTTGGCTTGTTTAGTAAACGAGTCATATATGGCTTGTTTAGTAAACGAGTCGAGCTTGAGCTTGACAAAGCTCGGCTCATTTATAGCCCTAACTGTAGAGCACCACATTACGGTGCGCCAAGAGCAATGAATATGTTTCAAGAGTTGGGGTTCCTTCGGCTTTTTTTTTTTTTTTTGTCCTTATTTAATTTTTTTCTTTTACATTTGTTAATTTTTCGTCAATTTTCGTTTTTATTAAAAAAAATTAAATTTCGATTGTAATTTTTACTTTTTAGATTCCTCTTGTCATGACAAAGTAATAATTCTCAAAAAATCAACGAACAACTAACAAATGCAATTTTTTTTAAAATAAAGACAAAAAAAATAAGCCAAATAACTTTTTTAGCCGAAAGGCCCCTTAGAATATCCTTGTAATCATTGATCCCTCCTGATGAGATGTGCATATGGAATTTAATAATTGCATATTCTCGAGCATATGCTTAGATTGATTCACTCTGTCTCTTCTTTAACTCTAAAACTCGTTTAAGAGCATTTTAGTGGAAAATTATTCATGATAAAAAATTACTCCACTAAACTAACTACAAAAGATAAGAAAAACAAAAAATGATACTACCTAATTTCACGATCATTAATTACCCTAACTTACCTATTGTGTACGCAATCCGTGATTTTGAAAAACAACGATGTGTTGCTTTCAAGTAAGTGTGCACATCAATAGATTTTCGTAGTTCTTTTGGTGCAACTTTTTTTTTTTTGTTTTTTTCTGATAGGCTTCTTTTGGTGTACCTTCTCTAATTAAAGATTTTCATCAATATGTGAAAGTTCATCTTTTTTTTTAAAATAAAAAATAAAATTTCGATACTGTAAATATAAGACATGAGAAACCAAGCTAGCTTAGTTGGTTATCTTATCTCATTTTCCTCCTCATTTTTTTGAGCCCCACGAGAGGCGAGTTTGGGATTAAGGGTTATGGACAACCTCTGAACCCCATGTTGATTAACGTACTAATTATTGGAGGAAAAAAAAGAAAAAGATAAGACATATCCCATCTTCAGACCTTTTTACTCGGGTTTTACTACTCTAAATTGGGACCTTAAAATGTTTAAATAGATTTACTTTATTTTTATATAGGCCTCACTTTTATATTGAGCTATACAATTAGGGGCCCCAACAATAATTAATGAAAATTTGGGAGCCTCAAGCGGTGGCTTTACCGATTTTACCCCAAAGCCAACTCTGCTTTCAAGAAAGCTCTTTCGATGGGATTCATTATAAGTGGGTTTATAGCGATCTCTTAAAAGAAGAAAAAAAGAAGCTAAGGCATGAAATACCAGCAACATATAAAGTTTGATGGCATTTTTGTGTATTTTGTGCGCCTTTAGTTATATAGTAGATCTTCTAACGAGTTGAATAAAGGTCATAAAAAAGCTTGTGTGTCTTTATTAGTAGTATCAACTTTCAGCTTTGAGTATGCTATAAAAGAAAACCTTTCAACTTTGAGTAACTTTGCAACACCACCACCACCACCATCAAATGCCTAAAACCTAGGGCTCGTACGTAACTCGTGAAAAAAGGAAGAAAAGAAAAGAAGGAAAGTTTTAAAAAAATTCCTCCGATCCCCATTTTCGGTTTGATCAGAAAATGGCAAAATACACTTCATTGCGTAGTGAAATTTTCCTCTCAGTTTTCGCTCTTTTTTTTTTGTTTTAATCATTTTTCTTTCCTTTCTCCCACTTTTCACGAGTTTTGAACGGAGAGTTCCTTCCATCCGGGTCGGGGTCATGGACTCATGGGTTGGGGACGGACTATCCAGTAGGGCAGCTCATCACTGTTGGATCAACTTGGCCCAAACCCGAACAAAACAAGAGTGGATCCAGACCAGTCTTACTTATCCACATTATTCAACAGGCTATTTCCTTCTATCAGTTCTATGTTCTGTTCTTCTGGCAAACACCTCTATATACAATTGCTATCTAAAGACAGGTAGAGACGGATGCAAGATTTCAACTTCAAGGGCCAAATTATAAGGTCATTTTAGCTTCGGGGAGAACTTATATAACTTTAAATAATTCGTAAAATTATAGATTGCATAGGTTTGTTAACTCGGGATGGACGGGTCATCCCTACTCTCCTCGGTTCATCCAGTTTGATCACTTATAAATCATTCTAGCCTTGGATCAGTTCACATGAACTTAGCTTCCAATCTTTCGTTTTGGGTTTTACTTCACAATAACACAATAAACTAGGCGAGTACATCATTTCACTCCCTCCTTCGACTCGCATATTTTTTCTGTTTGCTCATCAAGTGTGAAAAGTTAGGTCCCGTTTTGCTAAGGTTTTTAATGTTTAAGTACTAATTTCTCGTTTCACGAGACAGATCATTCTCTTACAATACATCACTTTTAATTCAAAATATAAACTTATTTCTTTAGCAGAACGGGTTGTCATTTTGATTTTCAAGATTGGTATATGCGAAAGCCAGGAATATGCCAAACAAACTTCAAAACTAGGTGACCGTTAACAAATGAATGAAAGTAGATTAATAAAATAATCATTCATGCTATTTGGCAGTTTCTGATGCACTAGGGCAATTAAACTTAAAAGAAAAATCACTTTTTGATGCTCTTTCAACACTTTTCTAGGTCTGTTTCCATGTTTTATGGAAACTCATTGGGCTGTTATTAGCATTATTCATATAATAAGGGCGACAAATTAGAAAACGGACCACCAAGGGGTTGCATAATGGTCAAGGCTTGGGGTTTGCCCTTTTACAGTCTTAGATTCAAAACCTCTCATGCGCTAACAACTCTTTTGATGTCAGTTTACACAAAACTTTGTTTTAATTTTAATTGGGAACCCCGCAAGTAGGCAGTGGAGTTAATCCCCTAAGATTAGACGAGGTACGCCTAAGCTATCTCAAACACCTGAATTACAAAAAAAAAAAAAACGAATTAGAAAACGGGAAGAAAGTCAAAATACTCGGATCATGCACATCAAAGAGGCTCCTTTTTTTGACCCTTTCACCCCAAATGGTTCCAGATTCCACATAACGGCTCCAGAGTGCATCACGTGCGTATATAGCCGTTATTAAGCCAATATCTGCACCTTTTCCCTCCCATTTAAAAGATCCACCACCCTTTCTGCCATAGATACAAAAACCCAAAACCAAAAAACTATCACTTTACTCCTTTTGGGGCACAACAAAGACTCCAACTCTTCACCAAAAGTAGCACTACATTATGGCTAGAAAAGCAGAAGCTCTCTTTCTCCTGCTTTTGTCCTTGATTTCAGGTATTCTAGTATTCTGTACTCCTAGGTTTCACTGTTTCTTCAGGGCCCAGAAAAGCTGATTCTCAACTCTCTCTTTTTTGAGAACTAATGTTTGGGTCAGCTTGCGCGTTCTTCGATTAATTCCGTGGCCTTGAAATTAATGACTGGACGAACCATAATGGACCAAACATTTGAATGCTACTGCAAGTAAAGTACACATAATCCGCGGTAGTTTCTACAAAAAAAATTTCTTCTTCAGACTAATGACAATAGTCAAGTTGTTTTCACTAAATGATATTTTAGTCGAGGGAGCTGTATTAACGATTGTTGTATCTCTTAGAGCTTCGTGTCTACTATTGGCATGTTTTGTTTGATTTAAACCTCCCATCTGATTTTTGCAGTTGGCACTTTCAAATTGGCGGACGGACAGGTAATTTCAAACACCGGCCTGAACGGACAGGTAATTTCAAACGCCAGCCTCATCGAAAAAGGACGAAGAAAATAACTAGTAGAATTGATTTGATTCATGAAGCTAATTATCCCATTGTGTTTCAGAAAACTTGGTGTGTGGCCAAGCCATCTTCGAATGCGGCGACTCTGTTGGAGAACATCAACTACGCGTGCTCCCAGGTCGACTGCAGGATTCTCCAAAAGGGTTGCCCGTGTTCCTCCCCGGACAATCTTATCAACCGGGCTTCTATAGCCATGAATCTCTACTACCAGTGCAAAGGGAGGAACAAATGGAACTGCGATTTCAAGCATTCCGGTCTCACCACCGTGACCGATCCAAGTAAGTCACGCTTCCTGTTTCTGTTGATGTTTTCGGAATCTGTATTCTGTCTTCCTAGTAGTCAACATAAGAAAATGATTTTTCTTTCACCCTCCCTTCTTCTGGTAACATAACAAGCTTCTTGATACAAAAGAATTGGGACGTAAGGCTCGGTTTGGAATTTTGAATCAAATCTGATGGAAAATGTCGTTTTGTAAAAAAGACTTTATACTAAAGGAGTTCAATATTTCCATTTTTCAGGTTATGACAGCTGCGTATATGAGTAGAAGTTTTTACGAAATGTACTTTTTCAGTTTTCACGTTATGTGGATTCTCCATATTGCTGCAGAGGAACAGAGATATTGATCCTTTTTGTGTGTAGTAGCCACAGACAAATTGATAGCAATTTATCCAAATTATCTTCTTGTTTTTGTAATGTTTTCTTAGAGCAATCAAATACCTTGTTGTTAAAAGATACATATTGCGAACGGACAAGGGGATCCTGTAGGACGGGCTGCCCTACACGGCGGCCGATTTGGCCGTCCATTTCGGCAGTGGACTGCTCGGATAGCTCGGATCAATAGGAGTTCGGATTAATTCCGAGCCATTGGTGTCAAAATGAACGGCCGGATCGGACCTACAGGCAAACATGTCTAAATCATGTCTAAATTAATGTAAGTGGAGTTGGGGATTCATCACGATATATAGTACAGTAATAACTTGCTAGTTGCTGCTTTGAGGTTGCTACCATGCATTTTACTTGGCGAAAGTATTATGTAGCTACGTATAGAAATTGCAGAGAGAAGTTTCATAAATGCTTGACAACGAGTGATACTACTACTAATTATTCAGTGGACTTGGGCACCGCCACGTATAGTAAAATGGTACGTAAAATACAGAGTAGTTATTGGGGGCATATATTTTCTTTCTCACCACTTACACAAGTATCACGTGTGCCCCAGACGCTAACTGTAATTTAAACCGTTGATGATCAAGGTGTCGCTCTCTACAACGAAGTTCGCATGACAAAGTAAAATGGTCAAGGGCCAATTATTGAATCCTCCCAGAGCATCCATAATCAAACTTTCGGATAAATTAATTTCCATCTCAAAAAAATAAATAAAATAAGACTTTATTCGGACTTTATTTTGTGACTAATCTGATCACAAGCATATGTGTTTCACAAATTATGAGAAACTCAAGTTCCTAATTTATCACCACATGATACTCTCTGTAAATAAAATGTTGTCACCACACAATATGGGTCACTCGTTGTCTCCGACTACTTAACGAAAGTGATTAATCATGTCGTATGTGATAATTTATTGCCCCGTAAGTGGCTAAGAGTCGCGTGGTACTCCGGAAACGTTGAATAATTACTCGAGGTCAAGTGGTCGAAGACTATAAAGATGACCCCCCCGTCTTGTAACATCTCTCTCTCTCTCTCTCTCTAGGCAGAGTCGCCGCCGCTGAGTGAATAATGACGGTATCCACAATCCCTTATTCCTCTGATCTTCTTTCTTCTTCTTTTTTATCGGTCCTCTCATCTGCTTTCCACCTTGTTACTTGTATTATTGTATACATGTATCGTGTATATATATGTGTGTTTTCACTGGAGCTAGATCAATGGTCTTTTTCAACTTTCAAGGGGTCAGGTTTGTTTTTAAGGACGGATTATATAGGGCTTCAGGGTGTCTATGTTGAGATATCAATCAAACCAACAAACACACAACGCGCGAAAACGGCTAATTAAGTCTAGCATTTTTTTATCCTTAGTCAAAATATTTTTATGTTGGGCGGGCAAGCGTTTTGATGGGACGAGACATGGCCATGGGTATTTTGGTTACTTTTTTGGGCCATTATGCATATGACACTAGTTGCTGTTTGTGTGAAGTAAATTGGTGTGTTTGTACAGTATTGTGTGCAATGTGTGGGTTAAGGAGAAAAAAGACAGGAGAGAAGAGAGTGAGACGTTGGAAACCCTCAAAGCATCTCCAACCCATCTCTACTCCATTTTGGAGAGTTCTCGAAAAAATATATTCTATTCAAAAGGTAATTTTGAAGAATTAACAACTCCAATCCAATTCTTCATTTTCACCTCCAAAACTCCCCCCAATTCTTCCTCCATTTACTGTTTGATACTATTGTTTTTTTTTTCCTCCTTTCATTAGATGAATATTTTTTTCTCATTTCAACTCATTATTCAAACCAATATAATGATAGGATAGTGTAAATGAGAAAAAAATAATATTATGAGTTCAAATGGTTTGAATTTACATTTGATGTTATTTCAAAATGCATTTACATATACTTAATATTATACTCATTTTGAAGGTATTATTATTGTCTTTCCAATAATACCAATTTTGTAGAAAAATGATGCGTAATGTAAAAGTTATATGTAATTGACAAAATTCAAGCAAAAAAAGTAAATAGAATATATATTAGTGGAGAGAGAAATGGATATGGGTCTCCATTTGGGAGGTGATCTTCCAAATACGAAGAATGAGAATTGAGTCTCCAAAATGGAGACCTCAAATGGAGATGGGTTAGAGGGCATGGATTCTCCAAAATGGAGTTTTGGTGCCCAAATGAAGATGGGTTAGAGATGCCCTGAGGGTCTCCCCCAATGATATGTATTTATGTGTGTGAGAAGTGTGAGAGAGTGAGGTGAATTGAATTGTACTAATTTTTTTGATTGTGTTTGACTCAATAAAGATTCTGTGAGTTTATGTGTGTGAAATTCTCTATTATCCCACCGACAAACTACCCTTTTCCTTTTTTGTTAACTACTTTTATTGTACTTGTCGGAGCTTATGCTGGTGGTAATCGTTACCTATTGACAGGACTGGACTGGTGATGCGGAGGATATTGTGTCTAGTGATAAGGATTAAGGAGGATGAGGATATTGTGTCTGGTACAGAGGATGATGATGATATTGAGTCTAGTGATACGGGGGATGATGATATTAAGTCTAGTAATACGGGGGATGATGATATTGAGTATAGTGATACGGATGATGATGATGATATTGAGTCTGGTGATACAGATGATGATGATATTGAGTCTGGTGATACGGGCGATGGTGATATCGATTCTGGCATTGGTTTCCATTATAGATTCAAGAAAAAAAAACGTTAGTTGCCATTATGTATCGAATGAAGGATTATGAATTATATTAGTTGCGTATGATAGCAATTCTGGCGTTGGTTTCCATTATAGATTCGAGAAAAAAAATGTTAGTTTCTATTATGTATCGAATGAAGAATGGATTATGAATTATATTAGTTGCTGATGAGCACCCAATATTGTAGATATTTGGTGTGACTAGTCCCGTAGTATGTTGGTTAACTTGCGTTTATTTAGCTTTTATAGTGATATCGCACGGAATGTGTGTTTTTGTTTATTTCAGGTAATTCGTATAAATAAGGCGCGTTTGAACGCCAAGGAATGCTCCGGGCGCAACCAAGTACGCAAGGCCACATGCCACCCCGTTGTGGTGCTCGAAAGATGGTTTGGAGGTTGCTTGGGTCGCCCAAGGGTCAATAGAATTGAAGGAGAAGTGAGAATTTTACCAAAGCTACTCATCTTCCGACGTGCTGAGGGTAGAATAGTCATAACTTTTGGTGTACAAAGTACTTTTGATCAAAACCACTTGGGTTAGAAAGTAGACTCAACGAGTTTTCCAACGGTTCAAAGAACGCCTAAATCCGAGTTCGGGAGTGTCCGGAGCGAGCCCGCGAAGTTGCCCAAAAAAGCTGTCAAGCTTGTACCGGTACGGGTTTTGGCCGTACCGGTTCATGCTGTCCAGAGTTTGTCTTTTAGCATTTTTTAAGACATGAACCGCTACGGATTTTGGCTGTACCGGTTCATACTGCAGAACTGAGCCACGTTTTTGCTACTTTCTCTATCTTCCATTTATGGAAAGTTTCCACTTGTGGAATATTTTTGGGATATTTTGGGGACTTTTTGGTCCTTTGTAACTTAACTTTAGTTGCCTATAAATAGGCTTATATGCCATATATGGGAAGGATGGCCATTTTAGTTAGATTTAGGCCTTAGTCTTCCTTCTCTCTAGGATTTACTCCATTAATGTTCTTCAAGCTTTTCTAGTCATTTCTTCAAGAACTCATGTAAGTATTTGTCTTATGTTAATTTCTCGTTTATTAATGTTGTAGCTATGCTTCGGATCTTTGCATAAATCAAGTTTATTTACGTTTTTATCGGTTAAATCTTTCGCTCCATTTTCTTACCATGTCTAGTCTTTTAGCTATGTGTGAGTAGTCTTTTGGCTAAGTCTTGGGCTAATCTTTCCCGATGATTTAGGTAGTTATTTGGTTCTCAAACCTTCGGGCTTAAAATCATGGTTTTCGGAATTGGATTAACCTAGCCATTTTGGTCTAAGCGAGGGGTGTTAACTCCTTGGTATGTTGTTTAGTCAAGCGGTCTTGGCAAGTGGCATATTGAGGGTTTGTGGCCTCCTACGTGTTAGATGCATTAGCAAAAATAGGTTGAGTTAATTCCGTTTAATCACATCTTTTGATAAACATAGTCGTTAAAGCTAAATCTTTCGGGCGTGAGCACGCGATCGTGACTCTCGCTTGAGTTATAATCGAGAACCGGTAACGGCCTTTGTCAAGGGATGGACGATCCCTAGACTTGCCTCTTTTAAGTTAATTAAGCTCATTTCTAGTCTTTTCCTTAATTTTCACTTTTAAATGCAAAATCAAGTTGGCCGTCTTGAACGCCGGATTCCACCATATAAAACCTACAATCCAAACCAGCTATATTTCGATTCTCTGTGGGTACGATCCCGGACTTCCGGATATTATGCTATCGACGACCTAGCCCTACGCTTGGGGTGTCCCAACCTTATTTGAAGGCGAGGTTCGGAGGCTAAGTAGTTGCGTATGATATCGATTCTAGCGTTGGTTTCCATTATAGATTCGAGAAAAAAAACGTTACTTTCCATTATGTATCAAATGAAGAATGGATTATGAATTATATTAGTTGCGTATTGCAAGTTTTTTATAACCTAGGGTTTACATGAACTGTTATCGTAATACAACTGTCAAGGTTCCCGAATAGTTTGCGAAGCGCGAACCAAATCGATTCAAGCTTCAAAAAAAGCCCAATAGGTTTAGTGGGACGAATGAAAAAAGAAGTGAAATTTGGCCACCGCCTACGTAGCACAGACATACATACGGACTCGGACACGAGATTTCTTAAAAAATGGTGACACGGACACGACGTGGGGCACGGAAAAAATAATTAATTAATTAATACTTGTTTTATACCAGTGAAAATATAGTTAGATATAAGTTTGAAGCTTCAATATATATAATCAGGCATTATATATAGATTGTAAAACACTTTTAATCCAAAATATTTGAAGTAAAACATTTACCCCCAATTTTTTTTACAAAATTGCATATTAGCTCTTGTCGTGTTCCCGTCGTGTCCCCCTAAAAAAATTAAATTTATTAGACACGCCACGTGGCCTGCCCCATACATATTTTTCCGTGTCCCCCTCGTGTCGGACACAAGGACACTCTGGCCTCAAGGAGTGTCAGTTCTACATAGGCCACCGCCATCCTAAATTTACAGGAAAGTTCTAATTTCGAAGTTGCTTTCAATTATGTTAACAAAGTGGGTTTTTGTTTGATAAAATTCGTCAAGATACTAATTTCAATTTTATGAATACCAATTTCAGTTTGAGCAAAAAGTTTAGGGAGAAAGTGATCATCTTGCCACAGGACACTAACAACCGGTTTGTAGCATTTTTTTTCCTTAGTAAAAATATTTTTATGTTGGGTGGGCAAGCGTTTTGAAGGGACAAGACCCATGGGGATTTTGGTTACTTTTTTGGGCCATTACCCAAATGATGTGGTAGCATGAGGTATCGAAGCCAAACGTTCAAGCACACGCCCAGAATGAGTAGAAGGATAAATTAGCTCCAATGCCATGAGGAAAAAATTTCCATGCTTCAATACCATCTTTTCCTTTTTGTTAACTACTTTTATTGTACTTTGTTGGAGCTGATGCTGGTTGTAAACGTTACCCATTGACAGGACTGGACTAGTGATCTGGAGGATGATGATGATATTAAGTCTGGCAGGTACGGCGAGATCACTACTGCTCTTTGCCGTGATGATGCTCGGGGCTTGATCTCGTGTCTCAGACACGGCAATGCCTCTTATCCCGAAGAGGAAATCTTGGAGAGTATATGTTTATATGACGCTGTGAACTGTGCCGTTTCATTGCTGCGAGGGGAGTTGAACTCAGACCAAGCATTACATTTAAACGCGCCAATGCCGGGTGTATGGCCATTTTTCCCCCTGCATTATGCTGCTGATTTTGCATGTCCTCGAGTGGTTGAGTTATTCCTTAGACATGGAGCTCGAACTGATATCCGATTACATGATCCACTACTTGTGCGGGGTCGCAACGGGTTGCTCCCACTCGAGATAGCGCTCGATGTTGCGAGGTAACTGAAGGGCAAAAGGCAGAAAGAGAAGATTTCTGATGGAGCATTTCTTTCCCGTTTTGGCATTATGTTTTTTTCTGTTATGTCTGATTTTTCCCTTCCTTGTGACTGATTTTGCAGAGACCACTTGTTGGAGCGGACTGTATACTCCCCGGGACAATCTACCTTTCAGTTGATAGTATCCCTCTGTCTTCCCGAAATGGTGTGTTTTCCTTCCCAGCCACCACCGACTGCCCCAAGGTCTCTGATATGGGGCACCGGAAATCTTGATTGTCTTCTCACGCGTGATTGAGCCTTAAATGGCCTTTTGTTGCTTCTGCTCATGTAATCTGTGTATATGCATGTGTATTTCATAGAGGAAGAGTGTGGAACTGTGAGAGAGAGAGAGAGAGAGAGAGAGAGAGAGAGAGAGAGAGAGAGAGTTAGAGAGAGAGAGAGAGAGCTGCGTGAGAGGTTTCGTAAGATTATATTACGTGGTGAATATTGATTGGAAACTTCCTCTTCATATGGTGTGTGTGATTGATGTCGATTCTGAGAGCACAACACAGACGACTTGTATGAAGCACAGATACTTCTAGATGAGAGTCGCATTGGTATCGGGTTTTTTTTTTTATCGATGCAGATAATCTGCTGATTACTCACTTATAAGAACAGTATCTGCAACGTTTTAATTTTGTCCTTAAAGGATCACATATTCTAGGTTACTTATCCGAACATAAGGTTGTGCTACTTCTCGCGTGGTATTAGTAAGATTGTTAGAATGTAGGAATGCATAGATTTATGCTATCTTACTCTTTAGCGACATGAAAAAGGCATCATTTTTTCGATAGTTTCTTGAATATGCTTATTGTTTCATACATGAAAAAGGCACCATTTATTAAGATTCTATTTAATCTAATGTATCCTAGTTGTAACCATATTCTAAGTCTCAAATTTTCTTGGATGGCTGTATGAGTATCCATTTTATATTTGTATCTCGTGTCAATACTCATGCTTAATCGGTCAACATTCTCGGATGTGATAGGGATTGAAAAGTTATTATGCTATTTTTTTTTTGCAATTTATTTTCGCAGAAAAGTGCTTTGAAGGCTTGTAAGTTGCTTGCAAGGTCCTCCAAGAACGTTGAAAAGGAAGCTTACTATTATGCCATAGAAGGAAAGCTCACCGAGTTTGCTATCTTACTAATGGTGGCTCGCGAAAAGGTGTTAGTTCCTATCACATTTTCATATCAAGACGGGGATGATTGGGATGGAATTATGACGCTCCAACAATGCCTTCAAAAAAAACTTGTGTCAATATCTGACGAGTGGTTAAAATCACCGGGAAAACTTGGGAGAAAGAAGACGACATGGATTCTTAAGAGTAACGCGGTTTTGAGGTCAGCTGCACTAGTGCTGGAAGTTGTTGAGAGGGCCGGCAATTCTCTTGAGGACTATCTAAAGTTTGAACAACACAGTGTATGTAGATTAATACGAGCTCCATGCTTTGTTTCGTCCTATCTTTGCTTCTTTGTGTCATATTTTCGATTTAAGTTATGTGTACCAAAATAGATGGAACTACTTCGAGTGGTTGTGAACAGAACTGTTACAGAACAAATGCATGATTCGTAGGTGCACGATATCAATATCAGTAAGCCTTGTCTTGTCGAGCATCATATATAGTTGTCTGATCCTAGATCTACACCCGTAGCCATGTAGCATAGAGTATGCTGTGAGCTGTGTGCTTGAGCATTGAGGTGCTTATGGTTCAGGCAGGTAATGCATATCTGGGATTATTTCATCTGTTAATTGTTTGGTGTTCACTCCCTCACAGGCATCGAAAGAGCAGGTGGAGAGGGATGTTGCTTCAAGGCTTGCGAAAGCTGGATTCACATTGGAGGCAAGAGACTTTGAAGTTAGCGTCGGAAACGGGTTGGGGAGTGTGATTTCCAATGTCCTTTTGTTTTTATTGATTTTCTTCTCTTTATGCTCTTTTATTGATCTTCTTATATCGATTGTGTTTTTCCCGCGACAGGATGAATTCTTGTGATCCCGCAAGTAGCCATACCAAGAACCAAGGGACTCCATCAGGTAATTTGTTGATTTCTTCTTAACAAATGTTAGTATCTGCATTCTCATAAGTTATGGTGAATTTAGAAATGGTATGCGAGCTCCTGACGTTATCTCTTAAAACAGAGAATTGGTCTCAACTGTCGCATCCTCCCTTCTCCTGGCAGTAGCAAAGGAATTTTCACCCAAGGGTTAGACTTCTTAGATTTATTATGTTCTTTTGGTGTTGCATGTTGTTTGGGGGAAGTGTTTTCAACTTGGATGCGTTGTGCCTTCAAGAACACCAACGTATACAAAAACAGAGATATGATAAATAAAGTACTTCCGTGCATAACCTGCGTGTTGTCTCTTGCTTGAGCAGAACGGAATCATCTCCGGAGACGGGTATTGGTCTTCGCGGTTGACTTATCCTTTACGAAGAACCCATAGTTTACTCTCCATGAAGAAGTCAATCAACAGGAGTCACATCCCAAGATCCACCTCTGGTTGTCATTACTCGACATGTTTGGATGTTCAAGCAAACAGGCAAACGAAAACAATGGAGGAGGGTTTTCCCAAATATCTTCCAAGTGAGAAGCTTGCGTGCATTTCGACGTTGATCAAGAGGGGGATAAGAAGTGCTCGGTTCTTATTGTAGGTATCGTCTTTCAAGATGTCGCTTAATTTTCCCAAATATCTTCCAAGTGCTTAATTTTCCCAAATATCTTCCAGGTGAGAAGCTTGCATGCATTTCGACGTTGATCAAGAGGGGGATAAGAAGTGCTCGATTCTTATTGTAGGTACGGTCTTTCGAGGCATCGCTTAATAGTTAATACTTGTTAAGGCTTATTGTTCTTCAGTTTGGTAAATAACTTTCGTTGTGTTGGTTTTTTGCAGAGTTTTTGTATGTATTCTCCGCAAAATATTAGCTTTTACCAGCAAGACTCGCTTTGATTTTTGGAGTTTCGCTCTGATTCATCTCTTATACAAGTGTTCGAGAATGAGGCTATCCTTTTTGCCTTTCTTTTGGTTGTTCTTTTTCAATGAAAAAACTTCCCAAAAAGACTAGTAGAAGGCTCAAAAGAGCTTTGAAGAAGAGCAACTAAACCTGGACAAATCTACTTAATTAAGAGCAGATTGGTAAGGGAACCGGGGATCCTGTAGTGCGCCCTGTAGAGCAGAGCCGGAAGTTCCATCTTGACAATCAACAATTCAGATATGTACTGGTAATGGTTAACTTTGACTTGTTGAAGATAACAAACATATTTGAACCGTTAATTGTCAAGATGAACAGTCCGGATCTGCCTTACAGAGAGCGCACCCTACAAGATTTCCAATTCTCCCGAAAGGGCTGGTGGAGTGGTAGCATGGTCAGTTGGTCACCATACTATGTGTAATGAGCTTACCTCCGTTAGCAAAACCCTTACCACCGCTGATATGCAGATGTTTAACTTTAGGACTCTGACACCAGTCGACGGGTGCTTGTAAACTAACCTGAACACTCAATTATCAAAGAAAATAATCAAAAAGACAATTAAATGGATTAGTTAACCTTCAAGTGTTTGACATTAATGTTTCCAGTGAATTGCTTCAATCATATTCTTGTGAAAAGACACGTGAATTTTCTCAAAACATAATGCACGAGAGGAAGTGGAAGCTCTTTTTCCATCACCCCCCACCGACAGCTTTCTTGAGGTTTTTTAGCACAGTAAGTTCTAGCAGTATATAGTTTGAATAATTTGTTTCTTCCGTATTTTTAGCACTGTAAGTTTTAGCGCAATCTATAACCTCATCTTGAAAATTTAGTTTTGCTCGGTAGAGTCGTGCCATGCCTTGCCCTGCCCGGTGACACATAGGCAATCGTTGCATCACTTCCCTAGAACAAACAAAACCATTCAACACAAGCAGCTTAGATTAAAATCGCAATCACAGAAACCTTGAAATATGAGACAAATTTGCAACACTATATGACTATGTTTTCGCTCCAAGTTCCATACCCAGTCAAAGCACATCATCTCCCTCGATAATATAACCACTTACAAATTACTAGAAAATATTGGTGCGATACAAATTACACTTGATTCGGTTCCAAAAAGTAAAGATAATACATGTTGCGAACCCTGGATAGCTTCCAATTTGCAACCTATAAAACTTTCACCCAAAGATTTACCATTCCTGGCTTGATACCCCAAAGATGACAGCAATGGCAGCAAGAACAGCCTGCATATAAAGCAAAACGGTGAATATGTTTGTCCATTTGGCTTGATACACCAAAGATGACTGCAATGGCAGCAAGAACCGCCTGCATTTAATAAGGGTGAATATGTTTGTCCATTTGGTTTGATACACCAAAGATGACTGCAATGGCAGCAAGAATAGCCTGCATTTATGAAGCAAAAGGGTGAAACATATTGCACTTAATGTTTGTCCAAAAATACGGGATTATTAGACTCCACGACGTTTGATTACCAAAAAAAGGGAAGCTAAAATGCAGAACTTCCATGTTTAGCAGGAAGGACTCCATAAACACACAAGGAGTAACTCCAGTCTCTTATTAGCAACCAAAAATACATGGATGCATCAACAACCCCTTGCACAACACCACGTCATTCACTTAGCCTATGTCACAACGACTCAAGTACGGGTGCCAGGCTATGTTACATGGACTCTGTACGAGTGTTGGATGAACGAATGTGTCCAAGTGTCATCATGTCATGTTCATCTAGTACCTATATCCAAGGAGTTGTGGGAGCGACAAGATAATAGTTTTGTTAAATGCAGTTCTCTTATTTTTTAGGATAGAATAGTGTTTGTATGGTGTTGGGTGGATGTAAAATCACTCATGTCAGATAATATCCCAACAACTTGACTTGACTAGATGTTGAGTGTCCGAAACAGGTGCTGCATCCATTTCAAAGAGTTCATGGAACATAGGTAGCAGGTGTGGTCCAATAAGGAAGCTTCTGCCTGTTGGAGCAGTCCTTTTTTTCTTTTTCTTTTTCTTTTTCTTTTTCTGAGGAAACTGAAAGACAACATACCGACCATAGGTAACTGGTGTGGTCCAATATGGAACCTTCTGCCTGTTGGAAACTTCTCCCTGTAGGAGGAGCCCAATTTGACAGTTTTGTAGCTTGTATATTTTGAACAGATTGTTGAAGACAATCTTTTCGATTCTTTGGCATGAGAAACCAATACGAAATGAATCACATATGCATTTCAATAACTAATTTCAGATTTATCTAGTTTCATGTCTATCACCCAATACCTGAATTAAACTATGCTAATACTCCCTCCGTCCCTTTTTAAATGTCCTGCTTCGTAACTCCAACTTATTAAAAAGACATCATCATTATACTTTTCACATCAACTTTTTCCTCCACTTTCCGTACTTACCCATCATCATTACACTTTTACTCACTTACTTTTCAAAAAAGAATCTACTTTTAGGGACAAAATAGACAATTCACCAACTTTTACCCACTAACTTTACAAAATGGACACTTATTAAGGGACAGCCCAAAATGGAATACCGGACCATAAATAAGGGACGGAGGGAGTAATACATACTACCAAGGCATATCAGTAATTTCCTAACGATTGAGGTGCCATTCCATTTCTACAGTAAAGTTTAGGAAAAGGAAGGTATTTCAAATTCAAATTTTTGTGTTTACGCAAATAATTTTCCTACCAATATGGACCTTGTTTAATAGATCTCATTGAGATCTTTTAAACAATGCAAAAAAAAATTGAAAAATTATTTTTCATTTTCATAATACGTGAGTTCAAAATTACCTTCTTTTTGAAAAGGAAGGTTTAAAAGAAAGCGGAACAGGCCTTGATTATTTTTTTTTATACGATCCCACATCTCATCCAAGTTCGACCTGTCAAAACATGACAAAAACCAATGTTCTAAAAGTCAACCTAGGCACTGGGCCCAGAGCCTAGATTTTAGGGTCTACGAGGTCTAGGTGTTGATTAGGTGCTTGGCTTGGTACAGTAGTTGGGGATTAATTGGCTAGGCGGCGGCTAGTTGGCTGAGCTAGGCCGGGATTAGTAGGGGATTACTCAGATAGGGGAGGAATAGTTAGCGGGGCTATGTTGAAATTTTGAAAAGTTCTATGGTTAAATGTGTATAATATTAAAAAAAAATGCAGTTGGTTAAGTTATTTTCGAAAATCAAAACTTTATACCATTTATCCTTTCATGTGTAAAGGGGTTTTTTTTTTTTTTTTTTGAACTTTGAAAATCTAACTTTGGATTTGACTAGTTATATGTAGTAAACTTATTAGGTGTTATTTTAGTCTTCATCAATTTCTTCCTAATCTTATGTCAAGGCCCCAACTTAGCAGCCTGGGCACCAGGCACGTCTCTTTAGCCCGGCTAATGTCTAGCTATTTTTAGAACATTGAAACAAACCTACTAGCCAAACAAAGTAGAACAAAATGTTTTTTTCTTCCCAAACGCTTTTGGAAGCTCGAGGTGAACGAAATATAATGAGACTCACGTGCTGAATATTCAGAACAAAATCAATTACTGGGGAAATGCGATAATGTGTGCAGGGACTGAAAATTAAGGGAAACCAAAATTTTTCAATTTAAACTCTGGCACCGAAGACAATGCAAGATATATCGGTGTTTTTCGTAACACATGGACTGAAAAAATTTTTAAACAGAAATGATAGATAAGAACTACTCACCGCAACTGTGCAAGCAATATATCCCGGTTTCTCTCTGTAATCAACTGATCTGACACAAAGCAGAATGATTGCCCCAACATACCAGGGGATAGCAGCAAGGAAGAAACCAATGATAAACCTTCACAAGACAGACCGCTCATTAGAATCAACCATGACGAATAACTGGGAAATCCCTATAGAAAATCAAAAGGACACCAAAACCTGAGTACGTCAGGTCTCAGAAATCACATACCCTGGCATATCATGATATAAGAAAAAGTAAATCCAGACCATTCAAGCATTAACACACTGACACGGCAGCATGAAACTGCCAACCCTGTTGGATCACTTGCTTGATTACCATTCAGAGCTTTTAGAGGACAACATGAGCTCATTAAGTTACACTCGGTGGCTGGTGCAAACATTTAGGAATTGTGAAGTATCTTATTTGACCAAAAACTTGAAAGAACTCTTTCAAAATCAGAGCTTGGGTCTGACTTTTCAAAGGTATCATTTGTACTCTGACTGGGAGAAAGAACTAGAAAAAAGGAGGCAAAAAATTTAAGGACCTGAAGCATCCTAAACTCCTACCATCACAATATGAGCAGAAAATAGGACATTAAAATGTGATTAGAAGGGAATTGAAAGGCCAACTTTCTTCATAATTGACCGACCAAAAGTACACAAAAGTGCAGACAATGCACACACAGATGTTTCTGGAAAGAAATCTGTCTCCAAACATTGTGCAAACAGTGCTGAAGATGGACTTAAAAGGAAGACCGGAAGAGTGAGTGCCCGAAGAAAGATTAAGGTACAGAGCAAGAAAGAGAGAGGGAGGACAAATCCAAACAGATATAGGAAATAAGAAAACACCAAGAAGTTCAATCTCATCTGCCAAACAAACATAGGTCACATAAGTCAGTGAGTCACAAATGAGTCATTCCGGAAAAAAAATAATACTTCACAAATAAGTGATGGCCATTTAAATAAAGCAGAAGGGCATGGTCCTCAATACACTTGTCTTCCAATGGAACTTCATATTCTTGGAGAAAGATGCAAAAGTCACCAAGCAAATTCACAAACCAGGGCCACAATTATTCAATCGTAGCCAACATTGACTCATCAATTACGCAAATACTGTTACACCATCAATTTGATAACTTACAAGAACCAGCCAAACCCAATCCCACAGCAAGGAAGGCGTCGCTCTCTTACAGGTCTTCCTTCAGCAACAGCATAACCTGAAGCAGAACTACAATATTTAAACCAGAAGTGAAGACTATGTAAATAGTACATGACAACCAAACAATTAAAACTTTAGCCAAGCAAAGACAGTGGAAACTCGTAGATCAGGATGAGTTTGTCTCATAGAAGTTCAGGAGGAATATGCACCGTCAAGTCTTACATAAAAACAAGTAATCACTGCAATTTGCTACCTACTACCGAACAATGATATCTCTACACATGCACTTTCAATCTCTTTGTCACAACTACAAGAATAAATAGATAACTTTAGGGTCCTATTGGATAGATGTAGATTTAAATGAAGGAATTTGACATTATAGCTCAAATTTAGGTTTGATATGTCACTAAGGGATTTCAATATTGAGCTTGAGAGCTTTATTCTGATTAATTTGAAATACTTATTTACTTCGGGTTAAGAATTGCAGTAATACAAGAGCCTCAATAAAATGCATCTTCAATTCCATATTTCACCATATACTAGGTTTTCTCCGAACAAGATTCTGTATTTTCATGTTTTTGACTTTTTGGTGAGACACCATTTTACCAAGGTCAACGAAAAATGAGTGGTTGGCGAAAATCTTTTGCCCGATCAACACTGCTACAGTGCTACCACATCACCACCACCACTGCTCAACAACAACCACCACCATGCCACAACCACCAGCGCTGCCACTGCTACCACCCACCACATCACTACAATAACCCCTACCACCATCATTTCCCAACCCACCTATAACTAACCTCTTCCAATTTTGTAAAGGCAAACATCATATCCCTTCATTTGAAATCCACGTCCATTAGTTTAGATCCATGAAGTATGGATACCGATAAGGGATAAGGATATGATACGATATGGACACGGCTATAAGAGAAACCGTAGAAAAATAGGATACGGTACGGCTAGGATATCTAAGATTAAAATGTAGTTAATAATTGTATAGCATTATCTTTTCAATAGCATTGTATCACGCATAATCAAAGGAAATGGTGATAAACTGTTCCATATTTCGTTCTTTCTTATGTTGTCGAGGCTACTTGTTTAATTGTTAAAATACAAAAGTTAAAACACATATAAGATAGGATAAGGATATCCAATACATTGTAACAGTGATGATCGTAGTTCATCGCACTACATCTTCCTCTCTAACGAGCAAGTAAACTGTCAAAAATTCTATACTTTTCTGTACTCCAAACAATTTTACTCTAGAACTACGCAAACATTGCCCCAATTATAACTTCATAAAAGTCCGGATACGTGATCTAGAGTAACTGAAAAGTATCCGATACTTCAAAGGTGCAAAAATATTGACTTTTTATTGGCCATAATTTTTGGGATACATATCTGCCAATATCGGGGGTTTTACAGGTATCCGATCGGATACTATACGAACACGACTACCATCTAGAAGTATCTATGCTTCATAGGTTTAGATCCACCGAACCCAAAAAAGTTCAATTTGATCAACACCAATAACCCAACTACCACCTCTGATTACCAGACCCAATCCGTGTTCGACTATACAAAACATCTTTTCCAACAACTCACATATTGGGCCAGCTTGCGTGCACCTCAACTAATCTAAGACCAATCCCCCTAGTGAACGGTCCAATTAAACCCGCATTGAAAATCGGTCTCCCTATAGAAAACATGTTCATATACACAAGGAAAAGGATGGGGAATTGGTACCTGGAACGGCCTGATAACCCTGGGCGTAGTACTGCGGCGGCTCGGCGGACCCGGGCGGCGCGACCGGCTGGGGGAACCCGATCACCGGCTGCGGCGGGTAGTTTTGAACGCCCTGGAACGTGCCGTACTGCGGCGGCGGCGGCTGCTCCGGCTGCTGCTGCTGGTGGTGGTGGTGGTGAACCTTCGATTCTTCGCTCATCTTAACTGTTAAAGGAAAATTGTAGAAATTCTAGGATTTGGGATTGTGATGATCAGGTATTTTAGGGTTTGATTGTTTCTTCTTGGGTAAGAATTGGGATGGAGTTGAGAAGGATCAATCAACGGGGGATATAAGTGAGAGAAAATGGGTGCGGCTATTCGCAGCCCTGTATTTTCTCTCATAACCCACCATATTTCAGTAGGCTTTTTTGTACGAATGGTCCCCAATGTATTTGCAAAATGTCAATTTGGTCCCCAATATACAAATCGCATCGATTGCGTCCCCAATATTTACAATTTGTATTTAAAAGGTCCCTGAGACTAACTTTGTTCATACTCACCGTTAAACACAGGGGTATTTTCGGAACTTCATCTTTCGACAAGTATCACCCCACACAACTCCATCTTCAACCTCAAAACCCTATCCTTATCAAACCCCAACCCACCCAGGCTCCCAGCCCATCGTAGCCTCTTCTATCCTCCCCCCTCCTCTCTCTCTCCACTACTCACACGCCGGCGACAGTGGAGCTTGCACGCAAATTCAAGACAATACCCGAATCCAGAGGAGCAGTTTTGGAGTGGATACATTTGGTTTTGATGTCACAGATTTCATTTTTTATTTTTTGGTCTGGAAAAACCTTTAGATAGAGATTTAGCAGAAAGAAATATGATGTACACCAATTTTTTTTGATCTCATTGTTATTTATTGGGCAGATATTGATTAAAAGAAATGAAGGGTTCTAACTTCAGTGCCAATTTATATTTTGTTAAAATATTGGGGATTCCAAATCAGAGGAGAACAACGAGGGCTTCGGCGACACCACCTTTGCCTCCTTTTTTCCACCTTCGATCAGATCATCAGCCCAAAACCCACCCTTTCCTCCTCCTCCGATGACTGGGGCAATTTCGTCGAATCCCCGCTTTGATCCGTGCTCCCACTGGGATTTTCAACGCTTAGTCTTCTAAACCTTCGGACCCATTTAGGTTTTTCCTAGATCAGTCTCGATTGACGACTGAATCAGCGCCGAGTCGGGAAAGACGCATTGGGTGAAGCCCAGAGGAACTCTGCCGCTTTTGATTTTCAGCGACATGGAGCAGGAGGGTAAAATCAATCAGAGCTTTGTTTTGTACCATTGAAATTCGGAGAGAGAGAGAGAGAGGGGTCGGTTATTGTTCTACTTCTACTATTTTTGGGGGTTCATTATTGTGCCATTTAAAGTGAGTTTGTAGGGAGAGAAATGAAGTTTGGAGAGAAGAGGTGGGGAACTGGGTTTGGGGGTTTGACGTTGAAGATGGAGTTGTGTGATGGTTGTCTATAGATGAAGTTCCGAAAATACCCCTGTGTTTAACGGTGAGCATGGACAGAGTTAGTCGTAGGGTCCATTTAAATACACATTGTAAACATTGGGGATGCAATCGATGCGATTTGTATATTGGGGACCAAATTGACATTTTGCTAATACATTGGGAACCATTCGTACAAAAAAGCCTATTTCGGTAAATGGTTCTTGAAAATCATAAATAACATTTTGGTAAATAGCTGTTGAAAATAAGATTATATTTCGGTAACTACATGTCGAAAATATGCTCAACTTTCGATAAACAATGCCAAACATGCATTTTCTGTAAATAGTTATTGAAAAAAATATCATATTTCGGTAACTGGATGCTGAAAATGTATTTCAATTTCGGTAACTAACTAACGAGTATAATTGAAAATTTTTAACGGGTTATGAGAGAAAATAAAGGGTTGCAAATAGCGGCGCCCGAGAAAATAGATATTGGATATTACAAGAAGACGTAAATTACACTTAGTTCCTTGTCGGTTTTGCAAAATTTACCCATTTGACCATGGAAAATATTTATTTCCGGTTCATTGATGAGGTATCTATTTCTTTTCAACCCCAAAGGTTAATTCGGTTGATTGGTGGATTTGCTTCCCGCACAATTAACCAATGTTCGATTCTTGGGGTTAGGTCGTAAAAAAATCATTTTTTGTGAATTTCGTCTTCTCGGCATGGATGGGTGGGTTGCCTTTGACCGTGCGGTCCATGCCGGTGTAAACTGGCATGAACACCTCTAACTGTCTTTTCAACATGGCCTAATTTGTAACTCCTGTCTATCTTGCTGAAGAAAATAGAATTTGTCGCATGGCAACTCATGGAATCCTTGAGTTGCGCGATCGTATCCCACGTCACATAATGAGCGTGTACGTGAAAGTATAATTTTGAAAATATTTGCAAGCTACCGAAATTCACGAGGGCGACAATTGAAAATGTGAGTGAAGAGCAAGTATTAAGAATGAGAATGGAGAATCATACTAACGTATGTAACTTAGGTTGCACATATTGAAACCCTACCCGTAGGCCAAATTTGAATCCAGACCCAAAATTCAAAACAAACAAGCGTCTTCAATGGTTTGGTTTAGGATTGTGTTTTCACGTTTGCGTTCAGGATTTTCGAATTTGGATCTTGGTTGATTTGAGCAAAGATATACTTTCATACGACACCACATACAACCACTAGTTGCAATGTGAACTTTTTCTATAAACGTAATGGATAAAAGTTGGGACATTTTATGACAATTGAAGGAAATAACATAGTTGAGGGAGAAAATGAAGAATATAACAAACATTAAGACAGAAAAGTTTAATTTATGTGCAGAGCAAAGTGTTTAAGCAAGCGAAGGTGAAGCTTAGCTGTTATCTGGCTTTGACTAACCAGAGCCGTCCACCTGTAGCGTTGGGACATTGACGACTTGACTTAAATGTTGGCGCTTTCGTTGTGGCTCCACAAGCCTCACTGACGTCGCGTTTGGTTGTAAATTAATGGTAGATGGAATGGCAGAGCTGCCGACTTCGTCGATGGTCTCAGTAATCTACAGTTCAAATTTAATTGAGTAATGGACGGTTCATATTTGTATGCACTCAAATTTAATCCGAGTTATCCATGTCAAGATAAATGGCTGGAATAATCACTCGACTCCGCTTTATAGGGAGATGTTCGGCAGCATTCTCTGTCCTAGCGATAGCTGTTTTGGGCCTTTTGGCATTAAACGTGAGAAATTGGAAGTACGAAAATAAATTGCATGCATACTCACAACCAGGGGCGGAGCCAGGATTTTCGTTCAGTGGGGTCGAAAATTGAACTATGTATGATTCAGAGTGCAAGAATGACGTTTTGAGAATTTTTGTGGGTAGAAATTCTATTTTGACTCCTCTTTTTCCTAAGTACAAAACCCTTATATATGGGTTGGGGCGAAAATGAATTTTAAAGGGGGGTCAAATGAGTAAAAATTGGGTAAAAATTATACCAATCTCTAACAAAATTTGGGAGGCAGCGGGGTCGGCTGCCCCCCCTTGTCCCTTGCTCCCTCCGCCCATGCTCACAACTCACGAGGTGCTCGAGTAACAGGTTGTTTGGCAAAGATTTTAAATGAGACGAATAAAGAGAAATATGAAAGTAAGGTGGAGAGAATTTTTTGAAAACCGTACAACGTAAGTGAGAGTGGTTCGTAAACATAGTAATGACAAAACTTGAGCAGAATATCAAATCCGCCCTACCCATTCTTTATGGAGAGAAATTTTTTGAAAACCGTACTACGAAAGTGAGAGTGGTTCGTGAACAAAGTAATGACACAAAACTTGAGCAGACTATAAAACCCGCCCTACCCATTCTTTACCGGGCTCAGGCAACCCCGGCGAATGCTTTGCCCAAACCCATCGGACTCCTGCTAAACTAGGGACCACCCCCAAAACCCCTGCGCCAGCCGAACCCATGGAGTCAAGTGGACCTAGGGTTGGGCCACTTCCAATACCACGCCAGGCTATAAACAAACCGGGCATCCAAACCACCACACACAACGTGCAACACGCAAGAAACAAGGGATGCAAGACAGATTTTACGTAGTTTCCCAGTTGAACAATAGTCAGCGAAACGTAAACCAAACAGGATATGTTATTAGTATAGAAAGGCCTTTTCGCAACATTCCTGACTAGTACCTGCAAAGAAGGCAAATGAGAGTTTTATTCGCAAGAGCAATTTGCACGATAGAGCAAATTTGCAGCAGTGTCCTCCCATAATTCCAATGGCATCATTCTGAAACCATATCAGAGAAGCCACTTTTATACGACATCACACACCTAAACGCCAACATAAAACTGCTATGACACATAATACTGGTTTCCAATCATAACAACATTCGTTACATGATTTCCTCCATTTGGCCTAAAACAGAGAATTACTTGGCTATAGGAGCCACATCTTGCAACCCACAAGCCATATTTGCAGGGACAGCTACGTCAATCATCCTTGGATAAGCCAGGTCCAAATCTGTAGAATTAGGAATAATGTCAGGAACGTTATGGGATTTTTTGGGCTTGTCATGATAAATCAATGTGTAAACTGGCAATTTGGATCTTGTAGCAGGAACTACTTACTCTTCATGATGTTCTTGAATGTTTCCTGCAGAAGGTGGGCCAAAATAAAATAAGTATTCACCATCATGGAGAATAAATCAGCAGCAGAAAACGAAATGTTGAAAGGGGAAATGGAATGCAACATTAATAGGTTTATGGGTTCAAATGAATTGCATCAACCTCTCAAGTAAGATGGCTAAGAAGCAATCTCCTTTTTTATCTTTCTTCTAAACGTATTTGAACTACACTTGATGTCATGGATAACCGAGTTCATACTTCAAAAAAACAAGCCGATATTTACCAACACCAAATCCGATTTTATACTCTTTTGCTATTCAACTAACAGAAAAACGGTTTAAAGAAAGGGAGTCACCTCATCTTTTGCCAACCGAGGATTATACAAAATTTCCTCTTCTACTGTTGTAACCTGAAATTATGGGGGTTTGTATCAGCAGTTATTTCCGGAATATGCAATTGACCAAGGGATGAGAGCATTGAGCATATCCTTAGTTCTTACAGTGAAACCTTTGTAGTCATGAGCAGGATACAACAATGTGTCCTTGGGCAGTGTAAAGATCTGGTTCATAATATAACATAGAATGAGCAACAAGGGAGATAAAAGGGAAAGAGTAAAAAACATACATAATATATCAGCGCTATAATTCTAACTTATTTTTTTCGCTGCTTAAGTAAATTAGGCTGATTTTCGTGTCCTTGCCTGTGAATGAACTGACTTATACAGCTGCTCCGAACTTCCATCCTGCAGAAAAAGTAAAAGATAAAAAAAAAATAGCTTATTGAATTCTTTCCAGCAAAAAGGAGACTGCAGATGTGTAATAAACCCTAACCCATAGCACAAGGCCAACGCATTGAAGAGAATTACGCGTGGTAGCCACAAATGTCAATATTAGGTCTTGCATAGGTGAAGAACACATTAAAAAAGCCCCATCCCATAAGCAACCAACACACCCAAGATACCCATGTTTATGTTTGAATTTGACAATGTACAGAGTAGAAGTTTAGTTTTGAAAGTTGAAACAGAAGAAGAAATAACTAAGTTAAGCAGGCCCCTTAGCTATTCAATTATTTCGAGAGTTCATGCCAAGTTCAAGGGTCTAAAAGCAAGAAAGAAGATGTTAAAATACAAAACCCAGTTACATTGCAACGGTTTGACAATTGGCATACCACCATTCAGCTACTGGCAGTGGTGTAGCCATAATCTGGCATCAGTGAAGCACAATCCAACCCATGCAACTTGGTTTTGAAAAAAAAAAAAGTTATCTATCTCCTTTCCAAGAATCTGACAATACACCTAATTTGTTTTGAACAGATTTTTTAGAATTCTATTGACTCAAATTCTAATGTTTTATCACTTATCTTAGAGCTAAAAAATTTGTTCAACTATCAGATTATCATAGAGTAGCAATTAAATTTTTAGTTCTAAACAAGTAATCTTCCACATAAATATCTAGAGAGGAGTTGTTGATAGATTTAAGAAGAGAAAGAGAGAGAAGGGAGAACATGAAAAGGAGCCTGACTTGACTCGAATTTTGTGATAAGATAGTAACTGTAATTCTGTAAAAATGTGGAAGTTTGGGGGCTAAAGTTTAGTGAATGGAGGTTTGCCGGGAGTAATTATTTACTATATTAGTCGTCTTGGAGCAGCGTCGCATGGTGCAGCAACACTCTTCTCCATTACATATTTAGGTGAGATTCAAAATATTAAGTCTTGTGCTTTACATGAATACATAATGGAGAAGGATGTTGGCACATGTGACGGAAATACTCAATAATTTTTTTGTGCTTTGCCGTATGAGGTTTCTACCTAAGATATTAAGTTATAGTTTTCTACCTAAGATTATCAATTACAAGTGCAAAAAACATTAAAAAAAAAAAAAAACAACAACAACAAAACAAAACCCAGTGGGGTCCCGTACCCACTGGTCTCCAACTCCCTCTGCTATTGGCTACTGGAGTGGGTGGGTTAGAATAAATGTAGGATGCCTAGCCTAAAATTTTCATGACTATAGTATACATGCTTCATAAGTGGAGGATCTGTAAACCTGTTTAACTATTCCCACCACACAAAAAAACTACACCTGAAAATCTGTCCTCCCACATCCACGTATTAATAGTGCATCACCCGTGAAAGCCATCCTTGGTCGGGCCTGATTGGGCCCATCTCCTGTAACATAGGTAACACATCCTAAGGTATGACCTGGAGTAGCACGAACCTGCAAGCAAGTTCATAGCTTATTATCTCAGAAGATTGATAAAGGGAAAACCAAGATATGTAAAAAGACTGATGTTATGGCTACATGATATTCACATATGTCCATGTATATTAACCAAAACATAATGCAACTACTTATCATATCGAGTAAGTAGATCTTGTTTCTTGATTCGACTCAATCAAGGGCCATAATGCAAGCTACATTGCAAGATAACATATGTTCCTTTACTGCACCGACTCTATATGAAAAAAAAAGAGTTATTCTTTGCCTGGCCTCCTCGACCCCTAGCATTATCTCAATGGGGAAGTTTCACTATTTATAATCACAGCACTAACCGGTCTCTGTTGTTCATGCCCAAACCACCATAATAGATTCTCTCATTTCATCATCAATATACTACCTGTATCATCTCATGAATTTGTTCGTTCCAGCGTTATCTGTCCTACTTTTTATCGCATTCACCTTAACATCCTCATCTCAATTATCTCCCAATTTGCTATATATATGCAAGTATATATAGCATATAGCACAAAGCTTGGTTGGTCTTATATCTGACTTGTGAAATTTGCATTTTGATCTCATAGGTAAGTGTTGATGACGCAAGCCACACCCAGCATCTCTCCACCAAGTCTAGGTACCAAAATACTAAACTCCTGTTAAATTCACAAATTATTCTTCACATGAAAAATGTTTACAGCTCCCTTCATATCTCCGAAGTACTTCCTTTCAGTGTAGCAACCATAGTTGCACGAAGCGGGAGCGGAGACAAGGGAGCGGGCGATCATATTAGTGTGGGAGCGCTATTGGGAGCGGTTAGGAAAAATTATTAAAATTATAATTTTTTTGATAGATTTTTATATAGTTAAATCTCAAAATAGAAATATTATTCTACCACATAAAATATTATTAAAAGTATGAGTTTCTAGTTAAATTTCAATATTTTTATTGTAGCACATGATTACAGTATAGAGCTGTTGTGCATAATAAGTAGGCGTAAAAGTTGAAGGCATTATTATGACTTTAGAAGGTTAAGATCAGATGTGCACACCAACAAGAACAAAACAACTTTAAAGGTACCAATTGCAGCTCAAATCATAAGTTTTTCAACCGTTTTTTGGGTGTAAGTTCCCGTATAGGTTAGGAATGAGTTTCCGTCGTCATTGGCATGAGTTTCTCAGAGTTTCCTCCGACAGGGACACGGAAACGCGTTTCCGTCGAAGAAACGTGGGCATGGTTAAGGGTTCCTGCAACTAAGGTAGCAACTAATAACATCCCTAGAAGTTTAATTCCACGGTATTAGGTTTCCATTTCACTAGAAGTAAAATGCACTATTCTCTTGAGCAACTTCAAGACCTTCCTTTCCTTACATCATCAGCATGGGAATTGGTGACTAATACGAGAAGTTGTATGTTCTCTCATACCACAAGGAGAATGGTATTTACATTTACACCATTTTGATTGATTTTTTTATAAGTACACCATTTACCTTGACAATGTCGAGACATTTCTTTGTTTTTCAAGTAAACTGGACTAAAAGAGGCATAAATGAATGAATTGCTAATTTACATGTGTCACACTCTACTCTTCAGCAAGAACCAATACGGAAGAAGCATGTGTCTGCCTACCTCTAGAAAGAGATCACCAAAACAAATTTTATCACCAGCTTCAACGAACAGATCTGCTTTTGCATTGCTTGCTTTGGAGATGATAGATTTCACACCAGGAGATTTAGTCTGCAAGACATCAGCGCAAACAAATAACATTAAGTAATAGATGCTGACAGAGTCTTTGACCTGTTTAATGAAAGTAAGCATTTGACAAAAAAAGCAAAAAAAAAAAAAATTATCACCCCAAGCATATCATTGTAGTAGCAAAGACATTATGAAATCACCATATAGGAATTGAAATTAGAATCGAACTACCTTAATCAGGCCAGTTCCAGTGACATGATCAGCATGGACATGGGTGTTTATAGCATAAATGAGCTTCAATCCCAAATCTTTAATAAGAGAGAGATCTCTATCCACTGTCTTGTCTACAGGGTCAACCAACTGCATATAGATACTGAATAAGCATATACTGAACTTGGCAAGCAAAGCAAATACATATTTACAGTCCAAATAAGAGGTAGAAACAAGACTAACTGCAGTGGTAATTACTATAAGCTTAGAAATGTGCATGCAGGTTCTAGCAAATCATGCATAGCATGCAACCATAAATACAATAGTCAAACATTTGGAGGATTAAGAGGAAGCACCATAGAATGATGCGATCAAAAAGCATACAAAGAATCAAGGTGACTTAAAATTTGAAATATCCACTCCGACGTCATTCTGGTTGTGAAGTACTTTAAGAGTAGAGTTTTCCCCAGCGACAACTATAGAAGATTTCAATTCCTAAAATATTCAAACATTTACATCTTGATTGATTTTTATCCGTTGCAGAGTCTATTTATTTGAAGATGCCCTGTACTTCTTACGAATTTCATGTTATTCAACACCATATCAACTCCTGATAGAGCAATCAGATATAATTTCGTTTGTTACTTGCTCAAAAATTTCAGTTTTGGCAAAAACTATTAGTCCAACTAAGTTTGATCAATAAAAGCTTGAAATCATATGCCAAAGAAGAAGAAAATTCATGTCTATTTCCTAAAATAATCCACGGAAAAGTCGTATTCATGACTTAGCATTCCACGACATCACTTTACGCAGTCATGCTTGCTTAAGTTCTCCATTTGTCAGGCTACGAACCATTTTATGTTATTCACTCATTTCAACAACAAGAAGAAACAAGTCAATTCCAAAACAAGCTGATCTGAAAAAAGATCACTAATAATACCAGAGATCATCACAATGAATAAGTCGCAATGCCCACAATTTATACAAGCCTCAAGACTGACAAGAACACAACTGGGTCAAATTCTATACATACGTAATTATTATTGCACAACCCAGATTAGCTCTCACGAAACAGAAGATAACTCCCAAATAGATTACCTCAATATGCATAACACATACGTAAATGTTTCAACAGAAACCCCATGTGTCACCGGGTTTTAATCTCCATATTAAATCACATCTTATTTCTATTGTCGTGATCTAATAAACCATATAATACACGAGTGCCAGCATCAAAACGTCTTTCAAAAAACAAAAGAACATCCCAAACTGCTAAAATTCGCAAGAGCAAGAGCGGGAGGGTCCTACTGAAAGATTATGCGACTATCGTGACTAGTTCCACAAAATTGAGCAGAATTCCGTGATTAGTAAATCAAGGTGAATAACATTAAATCCATATGCGAAATAAGAAAATAGGGGAGGCAAGGGATCAAACCAAGGCGGGTTTTTCAGGGTGGGAGACATCGGCGAGGAGGTAAGTGTAAGTGCACGATTCCTTCTCGAAGAGCTGACGGAACAAGAGCTTCGGGGACTCAGAAGACGTCGCGTAGGAACTCATTCGCGACCTGGGTTTTCTTGCTAGAGAGAGGAGAGGGAGCAGGGTCGTGGGTTTCGGAGGGTAGAGAGTGGTAGGAGAGAGAGGGATGCGCAGGAATCGAGATTGTAGCATCTGGGTAACGACTTTAAGTCTTCTCTAAGTCTTTAATGGAGTTGAGAGAGGATGACGAAACCCGAAGGTAACTACTTGGTGGATTTTTGAGAATTTTTTTTGTGGGTTTTGTGAGAAATTTGCAAAAGCCGCTGATGACAAGAATCCGGGAAAATTACAGACAGTGGAGTTGACAGGGATTAATCACCAATACACCGTACCGAGTTTAGAAATCACCGGTACATGGCAGCTCCTATCTTAATGACCAATACATGGTAAAAATATATTGGCAGGACCGTTTTGCCCTTATATTTAAACGACGTAGTTTTGATTCATGTCCCTTTGTCCCCCAAACCCATTTTCTGGTCTTCTCTTCCTCATCTTGAAATGATATCTCTGTTTCCTCTGTTTAGGGTTTGCCCCTCCCTTACTTATCCTCCATGCTCCCCATCCTTGCGAGGCTTGCCTCCTACCCCGGCGTCGTACCATATCTCCAACTCCACCCGCTACTCGGTCCCCTCACCGGTGTACCTTGAAGCAAATCGCATACGCCTATGACAATTTCCCCTAATTTGTTTCTGGTGATTGGAGTCGGAGAAGACTGCGCCCTCCATCATTATATGGCTCATTCGTCATCAGGTACAGTTTTGAAGATTGCTCATTTGTCATCAGGTAAAGTTTTCTTAATCTTCAAAATTTTAGTGATGAGTCAACTGTTAGCAACTTAGGGTATTGTGCTTACCCTATTTGATGCTCCACTTGATATCTTTATATAAATATAGATTTACCATTCAGTTCTAATTCCCAACGGCATTGAATCATTCTATCGAATGCGAAAAGTAAATTAGATTTTTTTTTTTTTTTGAGATTTCGATTATGAATCATTCAAGTATCTAAAATATTGATTTGTGAGTTTCTCGTTTAGGTACCATATTTATATCTGTTCATAATCGACAATACTTCATAGTCCATTTCCATATGCTTGCCTGTATTATAGAATGACTTGGTCCTGTCCCATATTGTATTTGTTCTGTAACTTGCTAGAGTAAAAATCAGGGAATAATGAAGGACTGGCACCTACACCCGTTTATCCTCCCTTGATATGAATGTTATTTATTTTTGGGCTTTGGAAAGGATTGCATAATTTCATATTCTTGCATCTGAAGTGTTTAATGTGATGAATCTTGCTTTTACTTTTCCAATTATGAGGTATTTCTTTTGAGATTGTAGTATATGATTGTCAGAATTGGAAGTTCATGTATTGAATTCACTGAAATATTGAATTGCTACTACTGAAATATGCTGAAACTGTGAGTCAAGGCAGTGGAACTATGAAAAAGTTCACGAATTTAATGTTCTTTTGTTGTAAATCATCTAGTTTACTTAAAAAGTGGACCAACCTGTTGGGATGTGTGATTTTCAAATGTTCACGTATCTACAAATGTTGTTTTAATGAATTTCGATTGACCAAAAAGTATCTACAAATGTTGTCGTTTGGAATTACGTTCTGTTGCTTGGCCTACTACCAAAGTTATTGTGGACTCCTAACCCTGGTAATTCATTTTTGTTTACCTCTACATATTGAAGAGGAATCTAATTTTGTATACTCTGTCTATAAAGTGTATGAGTTGAAATTTTAAACCGTTCTTTCAATTTGAAATATTTTTTTCTTGTTCATGCAGGTTTGACTAATCAGGCCACTTCTCCAACAGAGTTCATCGTGTTTGACGGTGCCTAGAAATCTCACGCGATGAAGCTCTTCCTCAGATCAATCATAGCATAGCAAGAAGAGAAATTATCCACACCAACAACCCATAACTTGAGCAAGCAAAACCCTTGCCTCAACAAAAGCTTTGTACCATCAATACTAAGACCAAACAAACGAAACGAAATAAACAATTAATGAGATAGTAGAGCACAAACCCAAACATAGCAACCCACCAACATATGAGAGTAGATAGAGAAATAGAGAAAGGAGTAGAAACATACACAGAAAGAGAGAGAAACAAAGGTTATTACTCAACAATTGAAACCAAACATAGTGAGAAGTGACAAAAAGATAACTTATTAACTTGAGCAAGAACAAACCTTGCTTCACAGAAGCTTTAAACCCGTTATTAGAGACTAAAAAATAAATATAAAGTCTTCATATAAAAAAAAAAAAAAGGGATTGGATTGGTTAAGATTGGATTGGCTTCCTAAAAGGGAGACAGTGACCAACTAGTGAAATCAAACGAAATAATCAATTAATCCAAAAAATAGCACATGCCCACTGAAAAAAATTAGCAACCCAATTACAGATGGAAAGAGACAATGAGATATGGAGAGAGGAAAAGAAATTCATAGAGAGATAGAGCTTGCGGATTCTTTAGAGATGATGCAGAGTTCACCATGAGAGACACCTCTCCTAGTGAATTCAACAACAACGTAACCAGCTGCAACCCCTCCCCCTAGTATCACGTACATGAGAGAGAGAGGGAGAGAGAGAGGGAGAGAGAGACCTGGTGTAGTGAGAAGGAGAGGTAAACGATTGGGAGAGATTTGAGAGGCTAGCGCTTTTTCTTGATATATATATGAGGGTAAAATTGTAAACGCAATTTGTCCTGCCATGTGTTGGTCAATACTTTTAGAAATACCATGATGGTGGTGATTTTGAGAGTGGAGATCATGTATTGGTAATAAAACCAAGTCCACTCCTCTTTTCGGTAATTTTCCGGATCCTAATGCAACCTGAGCCTTTCTAACTCGTTACCCCTGAAAAATTAGTCAAATATCAATAATTGGGCGGAGAAACGAGAGTCTTGACATCGTCAACACGTTATGGTCTTTGAACATCGTCGACACGTTATGGATCCAGCTAGTGATAGTTTTTGCATGGAGAGATTGCCGACTAAAAAATTGCATCGAGAAACTGTACTTAGTTAGTTAGAATAATAATAAATTCTATTTAATTCAACGGTAAAATTATCATCAATATTAGGTGCCAAATTGTTCTCTCCTTTTTTGCATTCATTTTCTCAAGAAAAAAAGCGCAATGCATTCTGTGGGCACTCCGATTGAGTCCACACCTCTTACGGTCAGAGCAGTTCGCACCTTCTATTTCTCGATCTAATTTCAATGATTCAAACTGCTCAATGTGTTCACAATCGTCCGCACCTCCCCTTGATTTGAGTAATTTTTTATTGAACCGTTCAATAAAAAACTATTAGGATAAAACCCTTTTCAATCGTTTTTTTTGCTGATTCCTAATAAATACCCTAAAATTACATTTTGATCACGTTGAACGGCTCGAGATCATCGAAATTCGATCGGAAAAAAGGAGGTGCGAACCGGAATCAGGTTAGGGTTCCCTGACCTGATCTAGATGTATGTGTGTGTGTGTATGTGTGTGTGTATATATATATATATAAAGATATATATATATATATATATATATATATATATATATAAAGTCCCCTTCTCCTAAGGACCACATAACTTAATCAAATAAGGATCTCCCTTTCCCAATAGAATTTCAATGATCCAAGCCGCTCAATGTGTTCAGAACGTGATTTTAAGGGTACCCACGAGAAATCAGCAAAAAAAATGACCAGAAAGGTTTCATCCGAGCAGTTTTTGTTTATTTTTTATCGAACGGTTCAAATAAAAACTCCTCGGATGAAGCCCTTCCCGGTCATTTTTTTTGTTGATTCCTCGCTGGTACTCTTAAAATCACGTTCTGAACACATTGAGCAGCTCAAATCATCGAAATTTGAACGGAAAATGAGAGAAATTGAGAGGTTCTTATTTTAACTAAAATAAGGACATCGTCATTTGAAAATGACTGTATATATATATATATATATATACACACACACACACCACGGATCCAATGAGGGATCCCGCATTGTGCTATAGTGCGGGACGCCCCTTTCTCTACTGAATTTCGATGATCCGAGCCGCTCAAAGTGTGCAGAACGTGATTAAGGATTTTTTAGAGAAATCAGCAAAAAAAATGATCGGAAAGGGCTTGATCCGAACAGTTTTTTATTGAACCGTTCAATAAAAAACTGTTTGGATCAAGCCCTTCCCGATCATTGTTTTTTTCTGATTTCTCGCAGTTATCCTTAAAATCACGTTCTGATCACTTTGAGCGGCTCAGATCATCGAAATTTTATTGGAATAGGGGAGTCCCGCACGGTAGCACCGTGCAGGATCCCTTATGGGATCCGGACTGTGTGTATATATGATATATATATATATATATATATATATATAAAAGATTATGTCAATGGAGAACTCATCCTTCTATATTTATGAACTTGAGAGAGAACATATATATTACTATGATGATTTGAGCATGTTGAATACGTATATGAATAGTTAATTAATTCATTTTCAATAGCTTTAGAAATTTACAAGTGTGGATATATTCGTCTATGATGATTTCACGAGCAACCAAATGTCGTTTATATACCGAGTTTAATATCTCCATTTACCTTTTATAATATTTGTCCAATTTGTAAATCAAGAAATCGGTCAAACCAACAAACACGTAGCACGTGAAGAATAATCGAGCAAAAAAATAAAAAGAACAAAAGCATAGAGATCTCGGAGCTAAAAAGCCGCACTTTCAAGATAAAAGCCCCGACTTCTCAAGCGTTTGTGTTGTCAATTCTCTTACCTCAAACGAAAAAGATTTTCCTTAAGTATTGACTAATGAGCAAACAACTAGTAAAACAGAAGATTAAAGGACAGAAAAGGAAAGTACAAATGTTATTCCTTCGATATGAGTTTAATTGTTAATAACCACTTTTCTTCCCTTTGAAACGACACCGTTTGAAGGTCAACCTCGTTGGCTTATTGAGTATGCACACACCAAATTAGTAATGCCACGTGACATTCCCTCATTGGATGGCTAAATCAAGGCGTGAATCAGAACCACAAATCAAACCGAATCAAATAGAACATCAAACTCCCGACAATCCATCTCCAAATTAGTCAACACTAACTAGTTCTGCATGCAACAATGTTTTTTTTTATCGAAAATTTTGTTTCAACCCTGCAGCGACTTCATCATGAGCAAATAATCATAAGCTTTCCCAACAGCAACCTCAAACCTCGTCTTGCTTATAATCAGAGAATACAAATTGATTACGACAACACCAAATTCCCCACATACTAAGTAATCGACTCAAAAATAGCATCCTTGTCCGGCACATCTCACCACCAGAACACAATCCAACACCACGCAGTCAAAGTCAAAGACGTGCGTCCCCACCGAAAAATCAAATCCCAAATTAGACGCTCGCCGGCACCTTCGCGCAGCATCACATTGGAAAAAAATTTAGCGCTCCTCGCGATTCGGTTCGGTTCGGTTCGGTTCGGTTCGGATTTATAGAAATCCGAGAACCGAACTACTAGTCACGGTTTTTACAAAATGAAACTCGTGTCCGGACCAAAAGTCCCACGGTCCGGTTCTAATCCGATCCGTGACTCACGGATCGGTTACGATTTTGTCTATGAATTTTAGCAAAAATAAAGTTCAAGCATATATCCCACAAATCACAATAAAAAGGAAGAATGTTACATTCAGAATTAAGTTTTAATACCACCAGAAAGTACTTGTTATATAAACTACCAAAGGCTTACTTCAGAATCAAATTCAAAAGAATCTAAAACACTAGTAGGATTGTATTATTATAGTACATCACATAACATAAAAGAACCTGAAAAGAAATGAACTACTGAAACTCAACTAAGGTTACCTGTAATTTTTACAAAAAAAATTACGATTTACTCTCTATATTTTATGTACATATATACTATATCTCATTATTAAGATAAAATACTAAAATTGGTGGAAAAAGTGTTAACATTACTAACAATTTATTATATAAATACACACATATATATTATTTATATAAAATAAATATCTCACGGACCGGTTCAGTTAATCCACGATTTTGTAATGAAAATCCGTGAACCGAATCGCGAGTCACGGTTTTCTAATTCTTCAATCCGTGTCCGGACCATTAATTCATGGACAAAATTCAAAAGGTACGGATCGGTTCGGTCCGGACTGGTTTCACGGTTCACCGGATTTTTTGAGCAGCCCTAGAAAAAATAGGTGCTCTAAAGATTCATTGGCTTTGTTTGGTTGACAGTTTAATTTAGTTTTTGTAGTGAGTAAACAAAGAAATAGGGTAATGATCGAAGATATGGGTAGTAATTCGAGAGAGATGAGAAAATAATGATTAGAAAATAAAACTAAAATAGGAAACGAACACAGCCATTATATATATATATATATATATATATATATATATATATATATACACACACACCTTAAATATTGAACATAACTCATCCCAACCAGATTACACTTAAACAAAAATACTTTAATCGGGAGATCAATTCGATGCAACACCTCCCACAAAAATAGCGCAAATTTAGGAGGCAAATTTAAGTAGTTTGATAACTTTGATTCATCTGACAATAGTACTCCCATATATGCCTAGGGTTTAGACTACGGTACACCCATAAAATGTGCATACGCTTTCATACATAAAACTATTTTATTCAGATGAGATAACGTCGACATATGGAACACAACTTTGCATCTTACGAGATATTCTACGTGTCCCACATAGGTTTTTTTTTAAATATTTTATGGTCTCCAAACCAGCTTACGCACACCGCTTATAACAAAATATTTTAAGGCTTATCTATTTATTTGGTCCTTATAAATTAGTCTCAGATTCATTTTTGTCCTTGTAAAATTTTTTGTTTCAATTTTACCCTTGCAGCTTATGACGGATTTCAATGTTACCCTTTCCGTCAATAAGTGGATGGAAATTGCTTACGTGGCTAACGGAAGTTGATAAATAACTCTAATACCCCTGTCCTTTTTTTTTTTTAATGTGTACCCCCCTCTTTACAACAAAAATTCTACTCATACTTTTTTTTTCTTTCTATAATTACATTTGCCTTTTACACCAACATTTCGGACATTTCCAAATCACAAAATCTATATATTAATACCCTCCAAGCCACTCTTCACTCCCTCAACCACCACACTTCCATCAATAGCAACCATGGCTACCTTGTTTCCCTTATCAATTGTAGCAAATTGCAATTCAAATCAAATGGGTTTATCTTTTTCTCCATCAATCACAATTTTAACCAAATGATTTTCCCTTTTTTCCCATTCAATTGCAATTTTAACCAAATGGGTCTACTGTAGACACCCCATTCTGGGCTTCCAGATTAGTTTACTTGCGGTTTTTGATTCCCCGATGATGAAATGGATCAAGAACACCCCGGGAATGATAGCGTGTTTGAGCTTGAGTGTTTGCAAAACCCTTGAACCTAACCTAGCCTAAGCCGCTTCAAAAACCAAAAACCCAGCTGGTCCGCGCCAGGGCGCATCCATCCCGCGCCCGGGCGCACCATCGCGCGAGGGTTTCACTCCATCGCGCGACAGTGCGCCGGGGCGCACCATCGCGCGCCAGACTCACTCCGTCGCGCGACGGTCCAACCTACCACCAATCTTTCCTGAGATGGACAGTTGGCCACCAATGCAACTTCAGCCCAGCCTCGTGGACTGGCTGAACTCCTCTCCTGGCACCAACCAGATTCACCCCCTCTCCCTATTTATACCCCATTTGTTCATCCATGTAAAGGGTTCCAAAAAAATGTTCAAAGGGTTACACCTTGGGTTATAATATCACAAGCTACCTTGTTTCCTTGCTTCTATCACCCACACAACCTCAAGAACATAGCTTGTTCTTCCACCTCAACCTTTTCAAACACCTCAATCAAACCTCAAAGCTCAAATTCGTTTCAAACTCAACCAAAGGTATAGCATACCTACTGTCTTTCTGTTCTGATCCCTGAGGGGGGCTGGCAGGGCCAAGGCTGGTAATCAATACCAGTCCTGGTCCTAAAGCTGGCGAGGTTTCAAAAACCGTCATGGTAGGAACCAGCGCGCGATGGTCCCACTCTCTCGCGCGACACTTCGGTGCTGCACGCGACGGACCACGTGGGGATTGGTGTCCTACTGTTTTGTGCTTTATTTTCTATATAGATCACTCTGCAAGCATGTTAAAAACCAGTTTATTGTTTTCCTTAGTATAAACTGTTAGCTTTATAGTTGATTTGTATTTCTGCTATTTTGGAGTACCACTGGGAACATTCTGGATCTGTCCCAGAACCCAGAAAATGTGAACCAAGCACTGGTCTGTCCGCGCCAGGGCGCAATCATCCCGCGCCAGGGCGCACCATCGCGCGACGGACTCACTCCATCGCGCGACAGTGCGCCGGGGAGCACCATCGCGCGCCAGACTCGCTCCATCGCGCGACAGTGCGCCAGGGCGCATCCTCGCGCGCCAGACTAGCTCCATCGCGCGACAGTTTGCCCCTGACCAGTGAGTGGCCTTGCACGGGTAGCTCGGCCTTAGGCCATTATTTTGTCCCCACACTGTTTATGGGGTGTTTTATTAATTTGTAGGGCTTTTCAGCCTTTAAACTGTATATTATGATGCCTATAAACTGCGTGGTTTGTCCTGGGTGTGCACTGGTCCTTCCAGAGCCCAGAAGGTTTGAGAATAAGAGTTGTGGGTTTAAGCTCACCGGCGCGCGTGTGTCTTGGAGTTGTGCGCGCAGGAGTAAACAACATGTAGTGACTTGTTCAGTGCATGCTGGTTTCTTCCTGCGCACGTCACTCCAAAATAGGGGCCCTCCAGTTTGTTTAAACTCCCACAACAGTCTGTTCTCATCCTATACTAACTGTTCATCCATGCTATCTATCACATCTTGCAAAGTTGTTACAGCTTTAATCCCCATTAAACTGTTTCCCCGCCCTAATTGGCTAAAAAAATGATTAATCAAACAGAATCGCAAATAAACAAACACTTTTGCAAATGCCTAAGTAGAGACCGATCTCCGGATTGGGCGAGAGGGGTGCCATAAAACCCTTCCCCTCTCGTAACCTGGCTCCCGAACCCAGATATGGTTATGACGGACTGGTTCCTTAACTTTTTCAAATCAAACAGCGCGGCAGGTGCTTCGAAATACGGTTCCTTGGGTGTCGGACCTTCAAACCCGAGTGGCGACTCTGTATTTTCGCGAGCGCTTGTCGTCCAGCTAAAAGCGCTCCCGCGAACCGGCAGCATCTCTCCTTTCTCAAAAAGGGTGGGGAACGGAATCCCTTCCCTCGGAGGAGAGAAAGAGTCGGGGCAATTCGCATTGCCCACAGTGGCGACTCCGCTGGGGATCGAATCAATATTAGTCTATACTTAGAAGTTAATACACTTGGGAACAATCCCACAAAAGCCTGTCAAAACGGTGAGCTTCGCGCTGCCGAAGAAAGGATTGGTGATTTAACAGGACCTCGTGTCCGGCCATCCAATCTGGGGCTTTTTCGATTGTTCTCTCGCGTAGTTTCTTCTAAGTATTGATCAATAAAGAGAGCCAAATTTGAAAAGGCATTTGCGAATTTGCGATTCTGTTTCATTAATCAACTTTTTAGCATTCTTCATTTGCATCGATGTGGGATAAGCCTCGTTGGATCGTTTTGGCAATCTGGCACGGTTTACCGGAGCCCGGGGACCCCGAATGACCAACAACCTTCGACGATGATGAGTCATTCTACCGTTCGACTGTTGCTCTGCGGTTACGCGAGCAGCGGGAGGTATATCTTGGCTCTAGTCCGAGGAACCTGTTACAAGCCAAAACCAGCCTTTGCATATACAAAGCATTAGAACTCTCCAAAACTAGGACAGGTACCTACAGGGTAAGATTACTTGCATCTAACCCCCATATACTGTCTACGTGTTACTGTTTTCCCTATCGCATGTACTGTACATACATTATTTTGCGTAGGAGCATGCTTAGAGTGGTTCTTTCTTTCAAGTTTGTCTTGCGCAGTCTAAGACGTTGTTGGACCCGATGAGGAGTCGTTCATTCTGTCGAATGTTCGTTATCAATCGCAAAGTCCTTAGTTCAATGAGACTTTGAGAAATCAAAATTTACTACATCCTTGGCTCATGCCCGGTTGAGAATTCAACCGAAAATATGGAATAACAACAGTAGTGATGCCGTGTCACTGGCGCCACCTAGGTTGAAGTGCGAAGTCACTATACACCGCCGTGTTCAAGGTTAAGGTGCCATGTCATCACCACCGAGTTGTTCCAAATTCAAAGTTGAACCTTCAAATGGGACTAGTCGAAGATTTAGTCTATTTTGACATCTTTTAGGATCTGACGATCTACTCAAGGACACATGGCCGAAAAGAATTCTAAGGATTCTGGCAACGTCTGAAATTCGTGAGGCAAACTCGTCTCTGTTTTTGTACATACATACTGTTTTGCGTAGGAGCATGTTTAGGGCGGCTTCTAGGTTGTCTCTCTTTTGAGTCTGTCTCATGCCTATTAGGACGCTGCTAGGCCCGATGAAGAGTCGTGCATCTCGATGGTGCACGTTGCTAATTTTCAAAATCCTTAGATCAGCGAGACTTTGGGAAATCAAACCTTTTTAAGTCCTTGGCTCATGCCTGATTGAAGTTTCAACCGAAAATAAGGAACCACAAAGTATGGATGCCATGACACTGGCACTACCCAGGTTGAAGTGCGAAGTCACTATACACCGCGGCGTTCAAATTTAAGGTGCCATGTCATCAATACTGAGTTGTTCCGGACTCCAAAGTTGAACCTTCGAGAACGAAATAGTCAAAGGCTTAGACTGTTTTGACATCTCTTAGTGTTAGTCGATCTATTCAAAGGATACACCCTCGAAAAGATTTCCGAGGATTTTGGCAGCGTCCAAATATCATGAGACAGACTTGTCTGTAGTTGTAGAGTCTAGGAGGACACCGACGATGATGTGTACATTGCATTGTTCTTGTACATAGCATTCTAATTGCTGCAGGAACGTCACTGAGCTTTCAATTACTTTACTGTCTAGTTTGGAACCATTGCACCGAACAAGAGAGTACCGAAAGGAAGAGCCAAACCTACTTGGGAACGTCTGCACCGGAATCCGATTCAAAGGCTCGTCAGGCTAGGACCCCAGTCAGTTACAACGGAGGCTTCTCCAGATTCACTGTTGGCCACCCTGCAGTCGGGTTCGCCATCGATATTGCAAAAAGTCAAGCCGCCGGCTTCCCCATTTTTAGCTTCTTCATCAAGCTCCATTGAAAAACCTGCAATGGCAGATCAGCCGCAATCGCTCACTTTGGAAACCATGCTTATGAACCTCCAGAACAGTATCACTGCTATACAACGGAGAGCCACTCAGACTGATGCCTCTATCTCCCGTTTGAATGACCTTATCAACACTCGTCTTCCATCAGCAGTCGAAGAGGAAGGCGAGGACGATGAGGATGTTCATGCAGAACCTGTCTTTGTCGAGGATCCAAACCATGCAGGGCGTCTCATTGTTCAGCCCAACCCTAGAAAGGCTCGTGTGCCTGCTCCAAATCCAAACCCCGCTGTTGTTAGGCCTGTTCAAAACCCTGACATAGCTGTTCTTATGGCCAAGATGGCTAAGCTGGAAGAAGCTGTTTCAAAATCCGAGAAGATCAGTGCAGGGGGAATTGACCTGGATCGTCTCTGTTTGTACCCTAATGCTAGGCTTCCTGACAAATTCAAGATGCCTGACTTGGTTAAGTTCGACGGGAGCAGTGATCCCAAGACTCATCTCTTTGGCTACCATGCTGCAATGAAGTTGTTGGGTGTAGAAAGTGAGGCCATGTCTCAGCTTTTTCCTCAGACTCTCTCTGGGCCTGCCTTCCATTGGTTCATGTCGCTCGACATCTCCAAAAGAAGAACTTGGGAGGATATTGGGGCTGCTTTTGTTGCACAGTACAACTACAACTCTCAGCTCAGGATGACTACTCGTGAGTTGGAGTCCACTAAAATGGAAGCAAAGGAGTCCTTTGCGGATTTTGTTAAGAGGTGGAGAGCCAAAGCCGCATTGATGACTGATCGCCCGAGCGAGAGGGATCAACTTCGCATCATCTCCCGCAATCTCCAGCCAGATTATGCCAGGCACCTGGTTCTTGTTCAAGCGTCTGCTAACTTTGAAACCTTCTTCGACTCTGGCCTGGCCATTGAAGATGCACTGCAGAGTGGAATTCTGCCTAGGGGGGAGTCTTCCTCACAAAAAGCTAAGCCGAGGGCTTACTCTGGAAATAGTAGCGCACTATTTAGTGGCAGCAATTACGCCAATTCAACTACAAATGGGGACAACGCTGCTACTTCCCCCAACCTTACAGCCGATGTCAATCAGGTTCAAAACGCCCAAAGCTATCGGGCCCGAACCCAACCTCGAAGTTTCTCTGTCTTTGAGGCACCTCTGTCCGCAGTGATGGAAAAACTCGTCAAGTCTGGGCATCTCAAACCTTTAACCCCAACTTCTCCGCCAAAAGTCCTACCTTCTGGTTACAAACCTCACCTCTTCTGTGCCTTCCACCAAATGCCTGGCCATCCCACTGACGCATGCTATCGTCTTCGACATGAGATTCAAGATCTCATTGATAATGGCACGGTTCACGTTCCACCAAAGCCCAACGTCATTTCCAACTCCTTGCCTCAACACAACTCTGACCCTCTGGTTGGTCAGATATCTATCACCTCCACTCAAATTAACCCTAGCTCCACTATATTCAACCCTAGCCACTATATCATCCCAGAAAGCCAACCCAAACCAGTTGTATCCATCCCGTTTGAACCGGAGATTAACATGATGGCTGTAGGTTGGGCAATTGAGGTCTTCACTGCCGACACCTGGATTGACAGTTATGAGAAGCTTGCAAAGGGGAAGACTGACCGTCTGAGGTCCATTGATCAAAGGAGCACCAAGTAGGTTTGGTCAAAGAAGCTAAGGAAGCCGAGGTGCTGTTGCTTGGGCCTGACACCCGTTGGATCCTACCTATTTTTATAGAAGCTATGGATAGCTTTTTAAATATTGCATTTTCAAACCGCGTCTAGTTTGCATTGGCGTTTTGTCTGAGTCTGACACAGAGTCGTTTGCATTTGTCTAAGTCTAGCTCTGAGTCGGAGGTTGTGCCTCTTGGCCCTCCATGTCGTAGCTTCTATTCGAGTCTTTTGCTGTACTTGGCAACCCCGAGGGGCTTTCTTTATGATATGCACTATCTTGCTTCTAAGTACTTTGCTGGCTTTTGAATAAAATATGTCGACCCTGACGACGAAGGGATAGATTTCGATGGGATCATCCCCAAGGAAATGTGTTCCCTCGCCGAAAGGGAAGACAAAAGGCATGCTCAGCCTATTAATTGAAATAGTAGTTTTCAAATAAACTTGAAAGATAAGGACAACCTCCCAATGGTTCAAATTTGGTTCAAAGCTGTTCTTAGAGGAGCATTGTGCCCGATCAGACAGGCTCAAAAAGTTCATCGATGTTTTGTCATGGTCTCTCAAATGACATGTCCAACGTTGACCCTGAGATAAAGGAACATCAAATCCCCTGCTACCAGGCGCCAAACCATACAAAGCAAAGCTCAGAAGGTCCAGCACCTCATACCATCCTCAAATTTACAGGAACAGCGTTCCGCCAAGCGCAAATTGGAAAGTTCAAAAGTGGCCTGGAGCCAAGCATGTCAACAGAAGCACTTTGTTCCTTGCATCCATTTCATCTGGGGGTGCAGCCATTTCATCGACCTCAATGGCAACAAATTCAAATACCTTGGTCAGCATGGATCATTTCAAAAGCCTTTTCCCTGAGAGAAGCTCGTTGGGCTGAAAACCCCAAGGGTGGGCAGTTCCAAGCAAAAATTAGAGCAGCCTGCTAGACCAAAACCTATGAAGGAGGTTTAGGCAAAAAAAAAAAAAAAAAAGGCAAAATTTGAAAGCTCGCTAGACCGAAAACCCGAATGGGCGGTTCTAGGCAAAAGTTAGAGCGTAAAAGGTGAGGTAAATACTCGAGTGAACCTTGGCCTGAACTACGTTTTGACCTGATTCCCTAGCTTGGGATACGTAGGCAGTTTCTCCTTGAGACTCGGTCGCAATCTATCAATTGGATCCATGGTTGACGTTTGGTACACATCAAAGGTCGAAGAGGATCAAAGATCAAGCTGCATGGGAGGCGTCTGAAAGGGGGAAAACCTTTTGTCTTTCAGTTTTATTACAAACTACTACTTCAATTTCAAAGCTGAGCATAAAGCCTTAAAAGAAATTAAGTATCAAAAACAGAACGAAATGCTGGCGAGGCCTAACGGCTCACAGTTTATTCTAAGTTCAGCGAAGTCTGATATGAGCAGATGCAGTAGCTTTGCATTTATATGCGCTAGTTTGAGGTTCACGCACACTTGTTCATAGTTATGTGCGTTGGTCTCAACCTTGCGCGCACTTTTTCAATTCGTACAGCAATCGATAGCAGTCAGCTACTGCCTTCGAGTCCTGTTCAAGGGGCTTTTGCCAAGTTTGGTCATACCGTGTAGACTTAATGTGACTGCACGGGGGTGTCGGTTTCAGTCCGGGCCTATATGTGTCATCATTTGTGTCTTATGTCCGTCTTTGTGACATCTTTCCAATTTTTCAATCCATTGTCATGTCGAGATGCTTTTCTCAGTTCTATTTGTTCATTCAGGTCACCGTACATATGTTTGACCTTACAAGTGTCAGTTTCACCTGTCTAAAAGGATATTGTGAGTTTTGGCACGTTAATGCCCAAAATTTCATTGTATTCCATGTGTCTAAGGGTTCGCATTGTTCCCTGGGGCTCTTTCCCCCTTTTCGTTCGAGCTAGGCACGTCTGTACATATGTCTGTGTCAACTCAATTCATTTATCAATGCAAATTAGATATTAGCGGTCAGTTTTTGTCCATAAACTGCGGAAATGTAATTTTTACATTGCTACCCTAGCTTCTATGATCTACAAGCAGTAGAGTCCCATCATCAGCAAGGGCATGTCAGCCCAAGGCCAAGCAAAGCATATCTCTGGGGCTCATCTGCCCAAGCATCAAAGGAAGGGGCACGTAGGCCCACTGCCGTTACTACATGTCAACTGGGCACGCCGGCCCGCTCAAGAGTCTCTCTATCTGGATGTGCATCTCAGAAGCAAAAGACAGTAAAGTACTGGGGCTCAGTGGTAGTCCTTAGGCATCATTGTCCTCTTAGGAGCCGCCCTTAGCTTGCATCTGCACTTTCAATTTGTGCATTTTGTTAGTATACATCTTTGCATATTGTATATGTCAAATGTTGAAAACAGGAAGGTGGCCAGAATGGTCGCCATCAAAACTTTGTTTACCGAAGGATGCGATGCAATCTCCTGCGGTGTTGTTCTGTTTGTTAGCGGAGGCGATGGAAATCTCCCTAACTCTCGATTTGTTGGCCGAAGGATGCGATGCAATCTCCTGCGGTTTTGTTCTTTTTGGTTACTAGAGGCAATGGAAATCTCCATAACTCTTGATTTGCTTGCCGAAGGATGCGATGCAATCTTCTATGGTTTTGTTATTGTTGGTCAGCGGATGAGAAGAAATCTCCCTGAGTCCACGATTTGTTCGCCAACGGATGCGGTCGAAAATCTCTTGCGGCATTGTTCACACGGCAGGATGCGATAAAATCTTCTGCGGAACAAATCAACGACAGCCGGTCCTGTCCATTTCTCAATGGCTCGATCATTCTGCACACTGATCCGCCCGTCTCAAATCAACGACAGCCGGTCCTGTCCATTTCTCAACGGCTCGATCATTCTGCACACTGATCTGCCCATCTCGAATCAACGACAGCCGGTCCTGTCCAAACTCAACGGCTCGATCATTCTGCACACTGATCTGCCCATCTCAAATCAATGACAGCCGGTCCTGTCCAAATTCAACGGCTCGATCATTCTGCACACTGATCTGCTCGTCTCAAATCAACGACAGCCGGTCCTGTCCATTTCTCAACGGCTCGATCATTCTGCACACTGATCTGCCCGTCTCAAATCAACGACAGCCGGTCCTGTCCACTTCTCAACGGCTCGATCATTCTGCACACTGATCTGCCCATCTCAAATCAACGACAGCCGGTCCTGTCCACTTCTCAACGGCTCGATCATTCTGCACACTGATCTGCCCGTCTCCAATCAACGACAGTCGGTCCTGTCCAAATCTCAACGGCTCGATCATTCTGCACACTGATCTGCCATCTCCAATCAACGACAGCCGGTCCTGTCCAATCTCAACGGCTCGATCATTTATACTGATGATTGTCCCATCCTGTCTGCAACGGCTTGGTCATTTATACTGATGATCCTCCCATCCAGACTTCAACGGCTCGATCATTTATACTGATGATCCTTCCATCCTGTCAAATTCCTCAACGGTTTGATCACTCAGCTCATTGATCTCGCCGTCCGCACCCACGACAGCCGGTCCTGTCAAATCCATCAACGGTATCTAGCCATATCGTCCATACAATCCACAACGACGATCAGATTATCGTCCGATGGCTTGTTCAATGGTCCACCCATCCGCAACTAGTTATTCCCCAGGAGAGTCCGCCTCGGCCTGCCCTAAACGACTACCGCTTCATCAGTCTAGCTTCAAGCACATCTTCCAGCAGCCTTATTGCTCTGTCTCGGATGGTCTTTGATAAGGAGATTGGCTCTGATTCCCAACAGATGGAATTCAACCTACCTGACACGACCTACCCGTGTTTGTTGGAATACTTTGTGCCGAGGATAGTTTGATCCCCAGCAACGACGGCCTGTCCCGTCCAAAATCTGCAACGACAGCCTGTCCTGTCCAACTTCGATCAACAAGCGGCGATTCGCTCGTCCACTTCTACTTCCATCCCCGGCAATGGACAGCCAGTCCATTCCACCGATCAGGTTCCTTAAGTTTACTTGTCTACTTTGCTAGTATGCTTTGCTCTGGATTGCCTTGAAGGGTGTCTAGAATTCTTTGACGTTACTTGTACCAAGTCGATGGTGCTTCAAGTGCCGTCAAAGAGGGGCTACTGTGGACACCCCAATCTGGGCTTCCAGATTAGTTTACTTACGGTTTTTGATTCCCCGATGATGAAATGGATCAAGAACACCCCGGGAATGATAGCGTGTTTGAGCTTTGAGTGTTTGCAAAACCCTTGAACCTAACCTAGCCTAAGCCACTTCAAAAACGAAAAACCATGCTGGTCCGCGCCAGGGCGCAACCATCCCGCGCCAGGGCGCACCATCGCGCGAGGGTTTCACTCCATCGCGCGACAGTGCGCCAGGGCGCACCATCGCGCGCCAGACTCACTCCGTCGCGCGAGGGTCCAACCTACAACCGACCTTTCTGAAGGAGGACAGTTGGCCACCAATGCAACTTCAGCCCAGCCTCGTGGACTGGCTGAACTCCTCTCCTGGCACCAACCAGATTCACCCCCTCTCCCTATTTATACCCCATTTGTTCATCCATGTAAAGGGTTCCAAAAAAATGTTCAAGAGGTTACACCTTGGGTTATAATATCACAAGCTACCTTGTTTCCTTGCTTCTATCACCCACACAACCTCAAGAACATAGCTTGTTCTTCCACCTCAACCTTTTCAAACACCTCAATCAAACCTCAAAGCTCAAATTCGTTTCAAACTCAACCAAAGGTATAGCATACCTACTGTCTTTCTGTTCTGATCCCTGAGGGGGGCTGGCAGGGCCAAGGCTGGTAATCAATACCAGTTCTGGTCCTAAAGCTGGCGAGGTTTCAAAAACCGTCATGGTAGGAACCAGCGCGCGATGGTCCCACTCTCTCGCGCGACACTTCGGTGCTGCACGCGACGGACCACGTGGGGATTGGTGTCCTACTGTTTTGTGCTTTATTTTCTATATAGATCACTCTGCAAGCATGTTAAAAACCAGTTTATTGTTTTCCTTAGTATAAACTGTTAGCTTTATAGTTGATTTGTATTTCTGCTATTTTGGAGTACCATTGGGAACATTCTGGATCTGTCCCAGAACCCAGAAAATGTGAACCAAGCACTGGTCTGGTCCGCGCCAGGGCGCAATCATCCCGCGCCAGGGCGCACCATCGCGCGACGGACTCACTCCATCGCGCGACAGTGCGCCGGGGCGCACCATCGCGCGTCAGACTCGCTCCATCGCGCGACAGTGCGCCAGGGCGCATCCTCGCGTGCCAGACTAGCTCCATCGCGCGACAGTTTGCCTCTGACCAGTGAGTGGCCTTGCACGGGTAGCTCGGCCTTATGCCATTATTTTGTCCCCACACTGTTTATGGGGTGTTTTATTAATTTGTAGGGCTTTTCAGCCTTTAAACTGTATATTATGATGCCTATAAACTGCGTGGTTTGTCCTGGGTGTGCACTGGTCCTTCCAGAGCCCAGAAGGTTTGAGAATAAGAGTTGTGGGTTTAAGCTCACCGGCGCGCGTGTGTCTTGGAGTTGTGCGCGCAGGAGTAAACAACATGTAGTGACTTGTTCAGTGCATGCTGGTTTCTTCCTGCGCACGTCACTCCAAAACAGGGGCCCTCCAGTTTGTTTAAACTCCCACAACAGTCTGTTCTCATCCTATACTAACTGTTCATCCGTGCTATCTATCACATCTTGCAAAGTTGTTACAGCTTTAATCCCCATTAAACTGTTTCCCCGCCCTAATTGGCTAAAAAATGATTAATCAAACAGAATCGCAAATAAACAAACATTTTTGCAAATGCCTAAGTAGAGACCGATCTCCGGATTGGGCGAGAGGGGTGCCATAAAACCCTTCCCCTCTCGTAACCTGGCTCCCGAACCCAGATATGGTTATGACGGACTGGTTCCTTAACTTTTTCAAATCAAACAGCGCGGCAGGTGCTTCGAAATACGGTTCCTTGGGTGTCGGACCTTCAAACCCGAGTGGCGACTCTGTATTTTCGCGAGCGCTTGTCGTCCAGCTAAAAGCGCTCCCGCGAACCGGCAGCATCTCTCCTTTCTCAAAAAGGGTGGGGAACGGAATCCCTTCCCTCGGAGGAGAGAGAAAGAGTCGGGGCAATTCGCATTGCCCACATCTACCTTGTTTTCCAATCAACGGCAATTTTAACCAAATGGGTCTATCCTTTTCCCTATGTCAATTGTAATTTTAAGCAAATGGGTCTTACCTTTATCCCCTGTCAATTGCATTTTTATTTGATGATTAAAAAGAGGGTTAACAATTTTCACAAATTAGACTCAAAATGACTAATGTACAAAAACTGGATTCCTCATTCCAGCCGACGGAGTCCGACCGGCGGCCATAACCGTGGCTCAATAGCAGAGAGGGGATGAGAGAAAGAGGAAGAGAGGGAGAAAGAGATTCAGCTGAGACAGTACGGGATAAAGAGAGAAAAGAGGTATTGTGCATGTGTGCGTGATATATATGGGTATACTCTCTATGTATATGTGTGTGTGTACCTATTCGTTATATGTTGTATAAAAACACAATGGAAAGGGAGAGGGAGAGATGGAAAGAGATTAGAGAGGGAGAGAATAAGAGAAGGGAAAGAGAGAACAGTGGAGGGAAGACCCCAATTGGGATTCCTTTTCCTCTTTTACAAAATTTTAGTAGAATTTTTGTTGTAGAGAGGGGGTACACCGTACGCGTTCCAAAAAAAAAAGGACACGGTTATTAGAGTCATTTATCAGCCTCCATTAGCAACCTAAGCAATTTCCATCCACTTATTGACAAAAATGGTAACATTGAAACCTGTTATAAACTGCAAGGGTAAAATTGAAACAAAAAATTTTACAAGGACGAAAATGAAACTGAGACTAATTTATAAGGGCCAAATAAATAGATAAGCCATATTTTAATCGTAAACTCCATTTTAAAAGTCAATATTTCTCATATTCTCTAAGAATGATTTGAAATTTGGGACCACGAGAGGGGTTGTCTGGCCGTTAATTTCAGAGTGTTGCAATTAATCAAAGTATGCACAAGTTAATTCGGAGATTCGATTATAAGAAAAGATTTGAAATTGCACGACAAATAGACACATAAATAAGCACCACTTGTTCACAACGTGATTTGGTTATAAATTCATATTTGGATGGCCCGCGCGACAACTATGCCAAAGCTTCAACGCCACCTTGATTCATGACCGAATACTTTACTAGTATATGATTGTTTTAAGAAATGGCTCGTCTGCAGTCAAAATTTGGACTACAAAGGTGCAGTTTAAATGATCACAGTTATTGGATATTATTTTTAATGGTCTAAATTTATTTTAATATTTTTACCAATAAAAATATTTTTTTATTAGTAAGTCCATTTAACAGATCTAAACTATAAATTGTCAATATAAACAGTCCAAATTGAACTGTAGACACTTCTTTGTAATTGACTGCAGAGTAGCCAGATCCTTGTTTTAGTAGTTTAATAGTAGTAACTTTGATTCATTAATCTGAATAGAGCACTTTTGATTGTAACTTCCCTGCATGCGTACACCTCTGAATTTAACTGGTGCTATTTAAAATAGAGTTGGAAAACCAACTACTCCAATATAAAACCAAGTTAATTAATTGGAAACCCAATTAGAGATTGATTAGGTAGGTCTTTCGGATCATGTCAAGTCCCCGGACGATCATGTTCGGTATATTATGAGCCCCTTTTGGACTCACTTCGATGATTTGAATTATTCGCTTTTATATAATTTATTAAGAAGATCAATTACGTTAAAAACACATTGATCGGATATCATATATATTTATCTTGAGATAAATAAGTTTCAATTTAGTGTCGCAAATTGAGAATCTGTCAATCCAAAGATAAATGTGTTCTTAAAAAAATACTAACTTCAACCAAATCAACGTGATTTATGACTTGATTATTATTCTTGACGAGTTCTAAAGAATAAACAGTTTCACACATTGTAGTAGATCAAAAAGGGCTCGCAAGTCGCAAATGAGCTTAACATGATCCTAAATCTCTATTTCCTTATATTAAAGGGTTTGGATAATTTCCAATCCAAAACTTGGACCAGAGGAGAAAGTCCAAATCTAGATTATACTTACATGATTTTGATTTGCTTAGGAACTTTTTCCAGTAAGAGTTAAAAAAACCCAAATCATTAACTGCAACAATAGTCCATATGTTGATTGTCTCGTCCAGGCCAAAACTTGGACATGGAAGGATCCGATTCCTATACTAAAACGCTCATCGGTTGCGCTATCCTCGTCCTAAGGTCGGGATATTCCACTCCCCATCCAGTTTTGGTCCCGTTATTCCGAGAAAACGTGCTACTGCCAAATTACACAGCGAGGACTTCGATTTAACACATTTTAACATATCGGCCAGCAGTTAAATTTCGTAACATTACACGAAACCCCGCGAAAAATATCCAGATGAATAGCAATTGGCTGAGGTGGCGCGTCATTAATGGACTACGTTTTCCTTTTTTCCTTCGGTGACTTCCCGGTTTTGTTTTGATCAAACGGTCAATGGCTCCCCATCTTGTGTCAAACTGCGGGTACGTGGTATCAGATGATTGAGAGTGGGGACTTCAATCTAACTTGCACTTCTACGAAGGCCTAGTGACGAATCAATATTTCTTTCCGTTGAGTCGGCTACGGCTTAAGTCCGAATATTCTAGGTCAATCCAGCCCACCGTTTTCCTTTAAAAAGAAGGAAAAAAAAAAATACTTAACACGAGTACTACGGGAATGATTTTAAAATAGAAGTCTAAAGTTCTTATTTTTTTGTAAGTACTTATTTTTCATTTTACGAGACAAGTCATCCTCTCACAATGCACTACCTTTAATTAAAAAATAAAAATTACTGGCAAGAAGAGTGGAGTGCAGTTGGTGCCTCCCTTATACTCCCATGTACATAAGCATGGTTCGATTTCCATAATCACTCATTCTCCTCCCCAAGTTTATAGAGTAGATTAGGATTAATGAATGGCCAAAAAAAAAATTTGGGTGTTCCACTTAACTTTAAGTAAAATAAGTTGTTTTGTCCTTATTTAATTTTACCCCAATATTTTAAGAAATAACCATTTTTCAACCAAAAAAAAAGGTTAAAAAAATTTATATTTTTCAAAATATTTGGGTAAAAATAAAAAAAATTATTTTTCCAATTCCTCTGTCAAGACTCAAGACGAATTAATAATCCACAAATGTTTAGCACAGAACAAACAAATGCACAAAAAAATTCAAGTAAGGGCAAAAACAACTTATTTTAATTAATGAAATTAGCCTTACCATTTTGTTGGATTTCTCTTTATTTGTTTGACTATATAGTATATAGCAACACTGAAGATTATCTTCTCCTTCTCTAGTGCATATCCCCTAGGACCCCTACTGACTCTATATTTTTTTAATCATCAATATATATATATATATATAAACAAAAGGAGGCGTAAATGACGTGGTAAACCACGTGGCCTATAACTGCCAGCCGAAGCAAACCGCCGTTTCAATTTGTCAAATACACGAACGGGTCTCCCCACGTTTGAACATCACACCAGTTGCGCCTGCCTCTCTCTCTCTCTCTCTCTCTCCCCACCCCCGCGTCTCCAAGGACACTGCCCCCGCGTGATCCGGTGGATTCCAACAAGTTCCGGCCCTTTCATCAAATTCAATTCGAATTCCTCTGAAATCGGATGAACTAGTAATAGTCTCTTGCACGTAATCACAATACCAAACGCAAATGCAGTGGAGGTTTTAGCGTTGCCTTCAGATTCAGTTTCATTTACTCCCTCGAGACTTCTGATCATAGCAAGAGGTTTGACTTTGGTCGAAAATTAACCGAATCCACGATTGGGATTTGGATTTCGGGATTGAAACGGAAGAGAGAAGAAGAGGAGATGGAAGTATTCGAGGCTACGATTTTGCATCACGTTTGCATTGTGCTCTCTCTGCTGTGGTTGCTCTCTTGCTTCAATTGCTCACACCCGGTTTTCTACTTCGTCTCTTTAATCTACCTTTATCTGGTAAGTAGTAAACGTTTCATAAACAGTTTTTTTATTTTTCTCTTGGTTTTTGTTTTAATACTGTTTTATATATATTTATTATATATAGTTGTTTGTAATGGGTTGTATTCAATTAGGCTTGTGTGAGTATGGTATTTCAGATATGGCTGACTTGTTGTATTCTCTTTTTTTTCGTGGTAAAATTAATCCAGTGATGGTTTAGGATAGAAGCCAAGCCACCTGTTGGAGAAGCTTCAATTGTCCGAAATGAAAAACTAGACTTGCGCATTTATCAACATCAATCAAGTTTGTAAAAAGAAATTCGGGTTATGTACGATCAATCAATGACTTATGATTGTCACGAACTGAATCGTAATCGATATGCTTTGGGTCGTTTATCACGTAAACCTCGTATGATTGCTTTATTTTTTGTTTTCATTTACATTTCTGACATAACACACTCACCCAAATGTATATGTGTGCTCTTGTGTTTGAGATTGTGACATGTGTAACATCTGGATTTTCACACTTGTGTATCTGTTTTTGGAGGTTCATGAGCGGTACGAGATGAGATTTAGGAGGAAACTGCGATTCGAGGAAAGAATGCAATCTAACCAACGACGGGTGAGTCTTGTTCTATTTGGTTTTGAGCATTGCTTAAACTAGCTACTGTGGTATTTTCTCTGTGTGGCTGACGAGAGCGAAAATTGGAGGCAATGGAAAGGAAATTCATTAGACTACTGTGGTTAGCTTACCCATTTGGATTACGAGTTCGGAATTACATCTTATTTGCATCTTTTTGGTTGTCCCTATTTGTGCGCAATATACCATTAGTTCATAGTCCTTTTGTTAGTGTTGATACCTTTGTAGATTGTCTTTATTGCCTGTACACATTTGCGTTAATGCTTAGTTTCCTTTCATTTATCCCAGGTACTTACTGATTCCGAAAGTGTGCGGTGGTTGAACCATTTAGTTGAAAAGATTTGGCCTGTTTGTATGGAGCAGATTGTTTCACAGAAAATTCTCCTCCCCATCATACCATGGTTCTTGGACAAGTACAAACCATGGACTGTGGTATGGGTCTCCTCTCCCCTTCTCATACAGATATCTATTCTCTTCAATGCATTTTGTCTTCTTGTGAAATGAAATTTTCCGTAATTGCCAATCCTGTTGAACTCTTGAGCAATCTTGTACATTTGAACTTCACATTAGTTGGTGTGCTTGGTTCTGATTCTTAACCTTTCAAGAAACTGAGAGTTATTTTTGTATAAAATGCAGAAAAAATCAGTGGTTGAACATCTGTACATGGGACGATCACCACCTATGTTCACAGATATGAGGGTCCTTCGTCAATCCACCGGTGATGACCACTTGGTCTGTAATCTTCTTTTACTCCTAGTTGATTCATGTCAATTGTGGTCATATAATATGTTCCATAGCAAAAGGAATTTTGAATTCGCTAAATTCAGGTGTTGGAGTTGGGAATGAATTTCCGGACTGCAGATGATATGAGTGCAATACTTGCAGTGAAACTAACGAAGAGATTGGGTTTTGGGATGCGGACAAAGTTACATTTGAAGGGCTTGCATGTTGAAGGGAAGGTGCGAATTCGATGCTTTATTTTCAGTCCTTGCTGAACTTGAATATAAATAATCAAGGTGAAAAGCTATAGAGACATTTATTTTCAAGACTTGACGTCGTTTGAATTCAAACATTAGTGCATACCTTAGCTTCCAGGAGCAACTTAATTGTGCTTGCTATGCCTCTGTAAAGAGAATTCTCACTGATCTGGTATATTGTCACCATTGTTTTCGGAAAGTGCCAAAAATTACTGGGGCAGTTTGAAAGAATGATTCACTTGAAGATAGAGATTCATTCTATAGCTTTGGAGTGAGCTGGCAGTGCCAAATTAAGGTGCGAGTTAGAACAGCGGAGGAGCAACATCAGTTAATTACTGAAGAAAAATGGAAATTCAGTTATTATTTTTCAATAACAGTATCTTCAACTATAAGGTTTGTTCTTCATGTTGGAGAGGTTAGAAAGGGTCTGGATGACTCTGAAAGAATACTTGGTTACTAATCGAAGAAAAAGGATTGGGCACTTGAGTTAGTACAGTGGGCTGGTTAGGTCCTTTGTACTAAGAGGAAGAGAAAGTACTGCATTGATCTTTGTGTTGCATTTTGGCTAATGGTGCTTGCAGCCTTGCACTAATGTTTCGCGTTACACCACAGTTCTGTCATTGATAACAAGGAGTCCTCATTATTCTGGTCTTGTATTATGCTTCCTTCACTGCATCTGAAATGCTGTAATCTGTAATGTACAGGACCATCCTACTAAACATTGAAATGTTAGTTGTGTTCATATTGTTCCTCCAATACTAATAATCTTCATTTTTTGGTTTATTATAATTTTGAAAATCAGACTCATTAATTTTTTGACTTCGTTGCTTTGTCGCACTGCAAAACCTTGTTGCACTTCACATAAACATCTTGTTTTGACCCTTATAGGTCTTGATTGGGGTAAAGTTTGTTCGGCACTGGCCTTTCCTTGGCCGTGTGCGGTTATGCTTTGTCGAGCCACCATATTTTCAGATGACTGTGAAACCTATTTTCACCCATGGGCTTGACGTTACAGAACTTCCAGGAATTGCTGGATGGTTGGTAAGTTAATTTCAGGCAGCATGTGCAAATAGCTACTTGGATCTCTCTCTCTCTCTCTCTCTCTCTCTCTCTCTCTCTCTCAATGTCATTTTCTGAATTACTAATGCACTTTCTTGTCCTTGATTAGGACAAGCTTCTGGCACTTGCATTTGAGCAGACCCTAGTTGAGGTGAAGTCTCTACTTTTGATATTCTTTTTTTTTTTTTGATCCACTCTACTTTTGATATTCCATTCTCTTCTTATTTGATTTAGATGGAAATTTTTACAATGTCTCGTCATTGAGAGGTTTTGACCTGAATATTCACCATCTTTGCAGCCCAATATGTTAGTCGTTGATGTGGAGAAATTTGCTTCACCACAGCCAGGTAATTTCTGTGGTTAAAGAAACTAGAACTACAGGACTACTGTCTTCATTTTCATAACAGACGACATTAGCAGGCAATTGGGATTGTGAGACATATTTGCATTGAAATATATGGAATGGCCTAGGCCAAATGTAGAGTGAACCCTTTGCAGACTGTGATGAGGTCATCATTCTCTTTTACTTCTGATACAATTCTTCTACAAAAGTAAATGCTGATAATTAGGATATGTATCTTATTTTGGTTTGGAGATGGAAAGTATGGACATTCCTGTTCTGAAAGTAGCGGTTGCTGTATGTCATAAAGATTAAAGAAGACATGGCTCTTATCCTTGGGATGGTTGTGTATGCCACCTTTGGTTGCTAGTCGTCGTCGTTGTTCTTTTTTTCTTTTTCTTCTGTTCATGTGTATTCCTCTGACCGTTTTAAAATTGGACCTTTCTTGGGAGAACCCGGGTTACCATTCACAATTTGACATTATTATTGGCTTTTTGCTGTTGAGCATCAACCATCAACTGCATTAATGATAGTGATTTAAGCTGCTGGAAGAATGGTTTAGTGGTGAACCATTATAGTGCTTATTTCTTAGATTAATTCTGCTATGTGCAGTGCAGTAAATAACATTGGTTTTATAAGTTTCTTAGAGATTTGGTTGACTGCTGTTGTAGCTTATTACATGCATTTGGTAGTGCAATGTAGACATTGTTTTCTTCTCTAATTTGAGGATTTCTAATACTTATTTATATTTATTTCCTCTTCCAGAAAATTGGTTCTGTATCGATGAGAAGGAGTCAATTGCCTATGCCTTGGTGGAAGTCATTGAAGGAGCTAACATGAAGCCATCAGATTTAAATGGTTGGTTTAAGAGACACTTATCGACCTTCTTGACACATTGGTTGTTCTGAAATTTTTTTAGAGCAACTTGGAACTGCTTTTCAGGTTTAGCTGATCCATATGTTAAAGGGCAACTTGGTCCTTATAGATTCAGGACTAAGACGCAATGGAAAACACTGGCTCCAAAATGGCACGAGGAATTCAAGGTCCCTATTTGTACATGGGAGTCACCTAATGTGCTAGCTATTGAAGTTCGTGACAAGGACCAGTTTATGGATGATACCCTTGGGTAAGGTTTCCATAACTGCAATGTGAATTAGGAAATCCGAACCAAATGCTGAACCTCATGGCAATTTTTTTGTTTATGCCAGCAAAAACTGCATTTTTCATTTTTGGTTGCCGTTTCTCCCAAATGAGTCATGTATTTTCTTCTCCATTTTACACTCCTTTGCTTTCCATGTTTCCTCATACTTGCAACTCTCTCTCTCTCTCTCTCTCTCTCTCTCTCTCTCTCTCTCTCTCTCTCTCTCTCTCTGTGTCTGTGACGCGCACACATAAAGAAAAGGAGGATTCTGCCTCGCAGAGGCCTTGAAAGACTGTTCTAGATCTACTTGTAACTAGTGGATGTCTCAAGTTTAACCATTATGATCTAGCATCCGTTTTGCACAAAAAATGAAAGATGTGAAGCTATCATATTGTATTGTTGGTTCATGTGGTGTAATTGGCATGGTGCTGGAAGTGCGACACGTTGCCCGTTGCCCTTTGAAACAGTTTTCAGACATATACAGAAGTATAAAATTCAAATTATACTGCTTATACTTAATCTAGTAGCCCCTGGATTAAGCCCTTATGGCTTTCAATGTTCCACCAATCTAGTAGCCCACTCCATGGGTTCCAATATTTCATTAGTGTTCTCAATCTACATTTAACTGATCATGGACTGGAGATTCTGAAAATTTGGGAAACAAGTATTGTTTTGAAATAGGACAATACGCAGCTTCTTTGATATGTTTATATGCTAGTTGACTTGTTCAATATGTTTATATCAATCCGCATTTGATGTCTCATATTTGTAAATGGTTTTTGCAAATTCTTGTTGATGTACCAACTCTATACTCTTATGCAGAGATTGTTCTGTAAACATTAGCGACCTTAGGGGTGGCCAGAGACATGACTTGTGGCTGTCTCTTCGGAACATTAAAATGGGGCGATTGCATCTCGCCGTTACTGTAGTTGAGGGCAAAAAAAAGGTACCTCTTTTTTTATTTTTTTGAAGTTTTACTGAGTTAGAAAGGAAATAATTGTGAAATGCTTTTGTAGAAAATTATCCCCAAAGCAATTGACTCATTTTATATGTAACAACACACTAGGTTAATAATCATTGTATGCAACCTGATTAAATGCTTACAAGCATCTGGTACACCTAATAGGAATAGTAACCTAATCACAATTCACGACACATATATGTGCAGGTGCCAGATCTTCCATGTGATGACGCAATACTCAATGATGACAATAAAAGTAACTCCATTGCAAATGAGAGTGCTAAAAAAGGCTCTCTTTCATCTGGAGGTTTAGAGAAGTCTCCCAATGTGGCAGATAGGTTTGAACCCATTGACATTGAAGGGCAAAAGGAGACTGGGATATGGGTCCATCACCCGGGAAGCGAAGTTTCACAAATATGGGAGCCTAGAAAGGGGAGGAGTAGAGTCCTTGATACACAAGTTCTCGGGAATGGTGGAAACATAAAATTGCCATCAGCTTCAGCCTCCTACAATAACGACAATAGCAGCACAGATGGACGAAGCCAAGAAAGTAAAAAGGGAATTTTGCGAAAAAACAAGGTTTTGAGGGGTCTAAAGAAGATAGGTACAGTGTTTAGCAAGAATTCCAAAAAGGAGGATATGTCGTGCGGGATTGAAGGTCCGATTCCATCTCAACATCCAAATCTTAAGGCTATTAATGAGAGACAAAGTCACGTGAAACTGATTGTAGAGGAAGATAACCTTTCTGCACCATCGCTAGTTAACGTCCTGATATCAGAAGGTAAAGTCAGTCCAGAGGGATCTTCCCAGGAGAGTCGAAGCACGGCACATGTAAAGGATATGGCAAAGAGCATTTTAAAGAATGCTGGGAACTCTGCTCGTGGGGTCAAGCATGCGTTTGATCGGAAAGGGCCAAAAAAGTCCCAAGGGGATTTCGGACTAGTGGTGACAGATAGAGACATTTTTGCAGTGTCAGAGTCTTCCGATGAAGAATCTCCTGCATCATCAATTTGTACCTCTGAAGGGAATCCAGTGATCCCGAAAGCCTTATCGAGCTGTGGTAATGATTCTTTTAAATCCGAAGAACTTCATGATCAAAACACTCCATTTGATTTTCTGATAAACAAAGATGGCCTAGACGGTACTGAGAAGATTTCTTGCGCTTGGCCGGGTAATGAGAAGATAGGTGATGATTACCGATCGACCATGACGGAAGAAAGCAATAGCCTATTGAACTAGATTAAAAGGTAGATTTGTTCATTGCTTATACAGTTGAAATTTAGATAGGGGTAGTTCAGTTGTACAGTGAATTCGTAGAATCAATACGAGGGTGAAGATTAGGAATACTCAATCAAGTTACATGTTCTATCGTATGTATATGCAGTTACAAAGGAATTCCCGTGCCATACATATTGTCTGTATAATGAATTTGCAGACTCATAGTTTTCATGTGAGATTCTTGGTATGGTTTTTTCATGTTAATGTAAAAGTAATCCGAAGAAGCTCAGAGCAGTTGAAAGTTTGTAATTTTGTTGAGGAAGGAAGTGGTACATTGAGAACATTTATCTGTCTTTTGCTTATTGTATAGCACCATTTTTGGGGCTTCATTTTTAAGTATGTCCTTTTCTTGTTTTTTTCTCGAGGATGAATGCTTTATGCTGTTCGATGAATTACGCATGAAACTCGAACAAGAAAAAAGGTTGAACCAAACCTGGTTTATTGAGTTTTCTTCCAGTAACAAGAATTTTCTTGGACAATGATCATCCTGCTGATTTCTACAACATTTGTGAACTCTCTACTAGCAGATGCGTACACGTTCCCATGTTAATAACAGCTCATATACTAGTGAAAGATTCAAATGCTTTCCAGAGACAAAAACAATAATACGCAGGCCCTAAAATTCTTCTGCTTCCACCAGCAGGTGTGCCGGATAGGTATAGATACCACTGGCTTGTTCATGGTTGACTTATGCAGCAACATCTTGTACCACATACATTGTCCTTACTTGTGGTTATTGAATCTAAACTGAACCAAGCTAGATTACGACAACCCCCGGGCAAGGACGAATTTTTAGGTTCCGGGTCCTTGTGTTCCGTATCTTGATCAGAGATGAGTCCAGATCTTGATCCACTATGAGCTGATCTTAAAGTGCCTAGCAATGGCTTTGACGGCCAGTGTATCAAGACAGGCTAGCATAATTAAAAACACAGTCGACAATCTCACTGCTTCCATTATCCTAGTTTTCAAGAATTTCTGCAATAGGAAAACAGGCATAACTACCATGCCCAGAGAACAAGCACCGAATAATCTGCTTCCACATTCCCCTCCTCGGCACAAATCCATGCCGAACCATTTGCTTCAAAACCCAATCGACATCTTCCATAAGATTCTTTTTACAAAGCCCCTTTATTATTGACTTAAAAGAATCAAAACTCGGACTCACACCCTCTGATATCATCCGACTCAGAAAATCCTTCGCCTCAACGGACTTATTGGCATCGATTAAACCATACAAGACCTCCTGATAAGTTGCCTGATTTGGGCCACACCCTTTAAGCCTCATCTTATGCAAAAACTCAATCCCCTCATCAACTCTCCCTTGCTTTCTTAGACCTGAAATCAGGATATTAAACGTGATCGTATCCGGTTCTATATTCTCCCTCTCCATCCTCTCCAACAACCCAAATGCTTCCTCAACCTTACCGCGGTCACACAACCCATGCATGAGTATAGAATAAGTCCTCACATTCGGCTTGCACTTCTGTTTGGGAAATTCATCGAGCACCTTGAATGCAGCATCGAAATCCCCACGCCAACACAACCCTTTAATCATAATGTTCAAACAACAAGCATCAATCTCAATACCCAACTTACAACCACCCAAATACACCTCATGAACAACATCGAATCGCTTCGAATTCACCACCAAATTCAGCACAAAGTTGAATGTTTTCACAGTAGGCCAGCAACCGTAGTTTGGCATATCAAAAAGGGTCTCGATTGCCCGGTCCACACGGCCGGCCACATTGCCATAAATCTTGATAACATTGTAGAAGAAAGTTTCAGATATTCTACAAAGACCCTTTTCAGACTTGATTCTTGCCAGTACAACATCGATGGCATCGAAGTTCTTGGCTAGGGCAAGCTTGGTGATGACCGCGGAGTAAAGGGCTTCATTGGGTTTATAGTCTTTTCGGTTTGAGATCTGAGTAAATACGGATAGGGCTGAATTAGGGTTTTTTAGGGTTTGGAAGATCTTGACAACCTCGTTTGGGCTTAGCCAGTCTTTTTGGTTGAGGGTTTGGGGGTAGTCATAATCTTGGGATGAGGATAGAGAGGAGAGTGAGTGAGAATGGATTGAAGTGGTGGATTGGATGATGAGATTTTGGTAGAGTGAAGGAGATTGAAAAGCTGATAGGTGAGTTTTGGTGATGTGTGCAGTTAGTGAACGTGAAATCATTTTCTTGTTGCTGAATCAAAACAAGGGTGGAGAGTGTCGAGGGGTTTACATCTGATCACTCACTCACTCACTCTCTCTCTCTCTCTCTCTCTCTCTCTCTCTCTCTCTATACATGCATGCACATGATCATACGTCTGGGCTTTTATCATGAATTTGGCGCCTGAACTCACCAAAAGCAACTCTAATATAATGACGATTCACGTGTTGAAAGAAATCAGGCGTGGATAATTCCAAAACTTTAAGGCCACAAATTGGTCCGAACATTCAGCTATAAAAATAAAAAAAATCGGGAGTGGACTAATTGACTAAATAGTTAGACTTGAGTGTTCGCTCTTTTTAATTTGGGGATGAGACAGTTCACTCTTTCTTATAGGATCAAATCCGTTTACCGTAGTAGTACTCTGAATTAGATATCGTGTCCTTTTGCGCTTTTACAGGACGGTAAAAATTTGTGAAGAAATTGATTCCTTTTGAGCTATGCCGTAAGTCTGGAGTTCCTATAATCATGCCCATATAAAATACTTGCGTTACGTCCGGTCATCCCTTCTCCCTCGTTTTGGTTTAACAAAAGATTCGTAGTTGTAGGACTTATAGTGACCATTTCCATTGTCAATGACTCAATATATTCCATATAATTTCTTGAACTTAATAATTTTGTAAATCCGTCATGTCCAGCATAATGTTTGGTTATATGACCAAGGAGTTGATGTTTTCGAGAGGGGGGGTCATCTGTACGACAAAGCAGATTTTATTTACTTTATTGAACTTGTAATTTTGTACTGTCAACTATAAGAATCACTTACTCATGTATCTGCTAGTGCCATTTCTGGTGTATCACAAATGAATGAGGGCAAGAATTTGACTATTTATGGGGGGGAAAACCATATATACATGATCGTACGGAAATCTATGTTTTCTTCTGCTTTCCGGCAAGAATTTGTTGAATTTGCAATCTTCGACTGAAAGCCTCGTTGAAAAGGAAACGAGTCTGGAAAGCTGAGATGACTGGGAGCCATGCCAAAGAAGCTATGGGTGTGAAAAGAACAACGCCCATACCATAATCATATGCTTGAGCAAACACCTGAGTGAAATCCCACAATCCCGTCTCCTCTATCTTTGGCCTCACGGCTTGCGAAACCTGAAAACAAACCAAAAGCATCAGCTTGCGCGGTTAGACATGATTCAGTTCGAACATGGAACCAATCATGACCATACCACTAAGCCATGATAAGACGGTAAAAAGCTCAGGTTATGTATGACATTTATTTTACGTGGTATTCAATTCAAACGGAAAAATAAATATGAGGGAAATATTTATTTGACTAAGCTTACCAAGATCAAACCCCATCCTGTTGGGAAAAATGCTAGACAGCACACAATCAGGTCTTTCAAAGAGAGTTCACAGATGCGGGAGAGAACGATTATGGTAGCAAGAACACCAATGAAGAGAACCGCTTTGAATAGCCTGAACGTGAGGTGGTAATTAGCACTGAGTAGTTGCCTCCCTATGTTCACTGCCTGTATTGTGTGGTAAGATCACAAAGATTACTAAATGCATCACAATCTCTGAAGCGTACAAGTAATGATCCGAAAAAACAAGCTAGTTTAATGAACTTTGCAATGGTGTAGTAGGTATCAATGTTGACATTTGAAGCCTATATCTAAAGGTCCTCGTAGGTTCAGAATTCTTGGTTACTTCTTGTGGCAATTCCGAATCAGTATATGAGGAAGGGAAAAACAATAAACGCGTGTCTACATGTAATCAAGTGAATGAACTCTGTACAAAACACCGAAGTTCATCAGAAAATACTTTCAGCGGTCTTTGTTACAAGCCCGGAACCCTTTTATTTACTGACAATTTCCGTACTACAATGGACACAATTCTGCTGAACAAGCCTTAGGTTAATTTCTTGACAGCAATTCATGACCTTATTCTCTGATACTCGTCTAAGATAGAATCGCTCAATATATAGTCTATACTACACATTAATATCGATAATTTACTATATCGGCCCCTCCAAACTTTAAAAAATAAAATAAAAAGTGGCAATGTAGTGCTCCCTTTTATGTGTATATGTATGTTTTGCAGAATATTAGAAAGTGGCAATATTTTTCTTGGGTAACATGATTCCTTAGATTCATGCTTAAATTTCAGACTATATTTAAGGAAAACTTAAAGATTCAGCAACCACATGAATATATGGAACTCTGTGTTCCAAGTTTCGGCCTCCCCTCTGTATAAATCCTAGCTTCGTCCCTGATAAGGATGTAAGATTTTGATGAATACCCTTTTTCCAATGAAAAGATGCAGGAAAGAGACTTTACCTTGACTAACAGAAAAATCGCAACGATGACCACCCATGAGAGCACATAAACTATGAAATTTTTACTTGTCCCAGATATATCAAGGTGGTAGACAAGACCATATTGGTAGATGAAAAATCGCAGAGATAGCAGTATTTCGATCAACTTTGAGCCCAGCCCAGAATGACGAAGATGGGCTTGTTCATCATTCCACCAAGACTGCCAGCTCTTATCTTGTTGAATTCCTATTCCACCCTGCTGTTTGATCCACTTGTTCCACTCTTTCCAATCGTCCACTATCTTACCCCAGTGGAATCCAGATGGATTAAAGAGAAAGGGTGCAAACAACCACGTCAATGACATGAACCAGATTGAATATGTGATCAAAACATATGCCATGTTGTTTTGGTAGGACCGCCTAAACAGATCATAAACAACCAACAGAAGCAGCAGCTCAAATCCTTTCACAAAGTGGCTTCTTGAATATAATCTGTAGTTCTCGGTAAAGCTGGCGTGAAACACCACAACCTTACGCCCTGTTGGCCTATATTTGGCACCCCCATGAAGAATTGTTCGACCATAATAGTGAGCTTTTGTTCCGAGGGAGAAAGTGAAGAAAACAGCAGCCAGCTGTAATTGCATGAGGACAAAGTCTTTGATGGCATTTAGAAATCCTCTCTCAAGTCCAATCTCCATTACCATAGGTAAGCCTGTTAAGAGTCCTAGTTGTATAAATGATTGGGAGCCCAGAGCAGTTTCCAACGATGGTAAATTGTGCATTCTAGCCTCAAGGAGGAGTGCTTTCTCCAAACCACTGAGAACTAGGTATAGCTGACCGTATAGGAATATATAAATTGCAACAATTGATATCTGCAAAGACAGAAAATACACGGCAACCTGGTAAACTGCAGAATTTGCCCGTATGTCAAACTACGAAGTTAATACTCATCAAAACCATCTTTGAAACTTATAATCATTCTTTAATTCGAGTTTACAGTAAAGTAAAAGCAGGATATAAACCTGATACTGTCTAAAAATAAAAAGAGGTTTTCTAGTTTGGTTTTTGGCAATTCAGTGGAAACCGTAGTCACATAAAGACATAACTAGATGCCTTCACATTCATACAATACTACAACAACAACAACAACAGAACCCATGTAGTCCCCAATCATTGGGGGTATGGGCGGAGGAGGATTGGAGACAGACCTAACCTTTGGCAGTATGCACAAAGTGGCTGCTCTCAAAATACCACTGAAATAGTGGCCCCCCTATACCTATTTTGCTGCAGAACCATGCCCCCAAATCAAAGCCAAATGGTATTAGAGAGGGCAGGCCTAGAGACCCAATTCAATTTATGCGCAAACCGGATTCAAACAAATTACCAGGCTATTAAAGTAAAACCCAACAGTTGTGTAGTAACAGGATAGCATCCGAAAGAAATCAAACCGACGTCCGAGGCGGTATATGTCCCGGCTTAGAGTTTGTTCACTGTTTCCATTTGTCACTTTGGCTTCAAACTTCGAAATCTGGTTAAGGCCTACATCACGACCTTTGCCAACTTGTATATATTCATGATAGGTGACATATCCTCTTCGTAAAGTAGAATTAAATCCTGTAATATATCAAGATTGTATGTTGTTTCACATTGGACCCAGAAACATTGTTTGAAATCAGCAATAACTTTATTAATCAGTTCTTACCTGCAAAAACATCTTCACTTAGGTTTATTGTTTTAGATGCTTTGCTTATGCCACCTCTTGTTAGGTGAAACACCCTATCAAAAAAATCTGGATGCCCATAATGGAAACGAACCCTGAATGTCAAACATATGGGATGCAAGGTTAACTGACTAAGCATTAACACATACATGTAGATCAGTTAAGTGTAAAAAATTACAATAAGCAGCTTCGACATTACATGTAGTAGTATAACTATACAGGGATTGTGTAACTGTTAACATGTAACCAACTACAATATTGTCAAATCACATGATCATTGTCTACAGTTGCGAAGACTCATCCTGTCAGCTAGATGGAGAGCTATAAAGTCAAGGCCCTTTTAGAATTTTGTGCAAAGTAACATAAAACAAACAACACAAGGGATCTGATACCTGAGAGGATTCGCTAGAAGCCTTTGACCAATGGTGACAAAACTGGTCTCCTGATAAGACATGAACCACGCTAACGAAGAAACACTGCAATATGAGACAAACTAAGATTCTTTTGTCTTTTGAGTTCCAAAACAGCAAGTAAACTTCTTACAAACAAAAAGTTTCCAATCTACGTTTGCATGGAGTCCGGTATATCTTACATGGAGTCTGCTACAAATAGCGGAACAGGCTTCCGTCCAAGTGCTAGATTAATCTAATTCCTAGGTCATACAATGAATAATCCATATTTCATTGCTTTATTACAATGTTCTAAAAGTCGCTAGGCGCTAGTCGGGCGGTCGGCCACCTTCGAGCTATTAATCGGATTAATCATGCAATTAATCGGTGAATATTAATTAGTAATCGGCAATTAATGGTTAGTCGAACCTAATCGGATAGGCCCCTCCAGCGATTAATCGCCAACTAATCGGTGATTAATTCCTTGTTTTAGAACACTGCTTTATTATTGACCTTTATTTTGTTTTATCTTTTCTTTAGAGTTGATGATACTCAAGCTTCCATAAACCTGCAAGCTTGCAAAGAAAGGTTGATATATCGTAAACCATAATTAGCCTGATTAACCTGATTTACCCGTGAGAGCTTTCCTTCATTTTCCGAAGCATACATGTTAAAGCAACCAGCTCAAAACCAATTGGCAATGAGTGGAGAGGCTGCTCAAGCTCATATTCTAGTTTTGGAGGTTATAATTAACCAATTTGGGACAAGCTCTTACACTCCCCCGCACGTGCCCCCCGACCCGCACGTGGAGGGGTAAACTACGGATCCATAACATAGGGCTCATAACGAAATAAGGTGCACTTAAGGCAAAAAAACGGGGTAATCAACCAAGAGAGTCTTGGCCAAAAGCCTCTGAAAGCCTAGCTTTGATACAATGTTAAAGCATCCAACTCAAAACCAATTGGCAACGGGTGGAGAGGCTGCCAGGCTCATTCTTGTTTTGAAGGTTATAAGTAACCAATGTGGGACAAGCTCTAACACATGTCAACTGAGAAAGGACTAGAAAGTTGTTTTAAAGGTTCTCTACGCATTGTTGTTTACAAGAAATTCTGATAAATTCTTCAGCAGTTCTTCTATCATGAAGGTGGGTGATGTGCTAATCATACGTGGGTATCACAATCTAACCTTCCCGTGAATATGTGTTCTCTCAAGCCAAGAATAGTCGGAGGCCGCTTTCCTTGGTGCTTTAGAAATTCTTGTAATACATTTCTAACTTTGAGAGCTTCTTCCATGTAATTATCCTGCAAGACAGGTTTACTAAGCATATAACAAGAAAACACATAAAACCCATCTTTCAGGAGTTGGAATTGAGCATACTTGATTCATATCAATTGCCTGAAGAGCTTCACCGCGTGTGAAAATGATGGCATGATTTTGATTTTCAGGTTTCCCCTCTCCAATATTTGGTGGACCAGGAAGCTTTATGCGATATATCTCCTATAAGTATTATAGCAGTTAAAACCCATACAAGCATGTAAAATAATTTCGAACATCACATGAAAAGTGCCAGCCATTCTTGATTTAATATTTAATCATATCTCTGAGCAAAACTCACTTAAGCAGAACCTTTTAACACTTTCCCTGGTTTATGCCACTACTCCTGCAAATTTGATCGAGAAAACAGCCCATGTTTGAAGAATTAGAAGGCATCAATTTTCCTCCATTTAGATCAACAATCTAAATTCTGCTTTGGATTGAAGAAGTATGAATGCTTAGACTTCAGAGAGCACATGCATCTTACTGGAAACATCTACTATTGCTATGAGTAACCAAAGATGGATATAAAAAGGAAAAGCATGAATCAGCAACCAAGCAATTTAACCTATAGCTTTTGCCAGTATATTTCATCAAGAGATCAGGACTACCAAAATATTGCAATTGAAATCGAGAAAGAAAGATACGCTTGAACTCGTGAAGCTTCATCTAATCAATCCCTAAGATTTATTCCACAGTACTTCCACTCAATTGTGGAATCATGCAATCATGTTATTACTCATTCTTTCTTGAATTCTTTAGGCTGCAGAACAAGGATTCTCTATCAATTGAATGTCTAGGTCCTACGAATCCTATCTAGCATAATGGACCTGACTTTCCTTAGTCTGCGTAATAATACTCTAATGTTGACTTCAGTAATACGTTGCATTAATCCACTACCTGGTCAAAACCATTGACAGCTTTAACCAATATGGATGAGTAAACCTTCTGAGGCCGAGGCTTATTTGCCACAATATCTTCTTTTTCCTCCACATAAGCTACACGGAGAGATGGGTACCTTCAAACAACAACTTGAAGATTAACATCCCGAAGCTTTTAAAATTCATAGACTGCACATCTCTCTCTCTCTCTCTCTCTCTCTCTCTCTCTCTCTCTCTCATCATTTTTTGTCAGCAAAGGATTACCTTATCATTAAGTCAAGTATGTCTTGGGCTAGGGGATCTCCAGCTGCTTTATGTAATCCAAACCTTTGACACGAGATGACATATGTAAATTTCATATCTGCTAGTGCATCTAGTTGAGCTGATAATGTGTCATTCCCCCTTTCAATGGCTTCGTAGCGTTCAAGAATATCTGAATTTACCATTTTGGGCCATGCAACACAGAAAACAGCCAAATGAATTAGTCCTCTCTAGCCTTGTTAATAGGCCCCCAATGGAGCTTTAGTCGTCAAAAGGACAGTTGAATACCACAAGAAATATTAGAATGTCCAAATAGTGGAATTTCGGAACAAACCTTCATCTTCAGCCATGTCGAGAAAAGCTTGTAACTTTAAGGCTTTCTTGTAGTACATCATTCCTCGAACTGTTGAGGGCAAAGAACACAAAACGTGAAGGTATATTTAGAGGACAAACATTTTACTAATAGTTATCAATCACCAACAACATTAAGAACATACTGGATGCTTGTCACACACCTGTTCTGCTCAAAGTTTGCCCTCTAAAAGAAGCCCAATTCCTGAGATCTTCATCATTAATTTCAACGTCCAGTCCCTCAGAATTTTTCCTCCCCGTACGTTCTAAAAAGTTTTTCCACTCGTCTGAGAAAAAAATATGAGAGATGGAAACAGTCGAGCTAAGACTTCAATGGTATGTAATAAAAAACCAGTTTTGGCACTCTTAGTCATTTTTCCTGGGCAACCTGGATATATCTTTTGCATATAAAAGCTGATGGAAACCTCTTCTTGGCTTGAATGAAGTTCTTTTGCAGAAAATTTAACTTCTTCCTTGTAATGCGGAGTCAAAACACTGTAAACAAAAGACAACCCACTGGGTCAGGAGTTCAGGGCAATTGGGTTTGAGTCAGCTTTCTACAAAGAAAAATGTACCAATGCCATATAGAATAGAGTGGTTGAGCAAACTTAGTAGGATATCCTCTCCTCTCCACAAGAATAAATCTAGGACTCAGAATATCATCTTTATGCAAGTATTGCCAGACTCAAGACGTGAAACTGATTAAAGGTAGGGAACTTATATGCATTTTATAGTTGAAAGTAGTAATTGCACCTAGAGTGATACTAATGGAGATCTTAGTAGCTCCAAACTTCCATACAACCTGTCACGGAAAAGTACTTAAAAAATGCTTAATAATGCTCCTAATGTATTTCGCCAATACTAATTTGATAAACAATACACTAAGTTTTATTGAACATTAGTGCTGGAAAGGAATTTGCTCTTGTCTAAAACTACTTGAACATTATTCTCATATTATCTATACAAGCATATCCTTTCGAACCACAATTTAAAGCATGAGTTGTATCATATTGGAGCGCAAGAGAAATACTTGTACCTGAATGACAACATGTTACGCACTTTGGGAGCACAAGGGATATCCATATAGAGAGATGTTGCAAAAAAAGAAATCCGTCTCCGAGCTTCTAAATTTGACGGTAGGTCCATAGCTGTATCTTTAACAGTAAGCAGCAAAAGAAAACGCTTGATCTGCCATCCAAATATTGACAGCTTTATTACATGGATTATGCATTGCAAGAATCTATGAACATGTCTTAGGCATGCATTTGCTTGAGGGCATACACATAATAAGCACATGTGTGCCTTATCTAATAGCAGGTATCATAACACAATGACCTGTAAGAGCTCCAATCTAGATTCATTATTTTGACCCAATAGCAACCAAGCCCCTGACGCAAACACCTGTAATTTAAAGTCTAAAAGGGAAATAGCATGAAGATCCGTAAAAAGAATCACCCGCTCATTCAGAAGCCCGCTATCTGGCAATGGGAAATGGATCGAATCCTTTGATGCAAATAATGGTCGTTCAATGTGGCTGAAAAATTCAATTTCGTCATCCTCTATTTCTTGTTCGGAGTGAAGTGAATCCAATACCCTTCATCAACCGAAAATAATTTAGTAAATGGAATAAAAAAAATGCTCTCGGAAAGGGGATATGTCTTGAACTGATCAAACCTGGAACCATTTAACATCATATTGTCTGTCACAAGCTCAAACATATCTTGAAGTGCTTTCACAACTTTACTATGATGGTCTTCGTTTCCCTCAACCTTAAATGTGGAATACGGCATCAAAAAAGTGAAAAACATGCAGAAAAGTATAAGCAACACTTAGATTACAGATTATCCCAAAAACTTCCCAAAAATTTAAGCTTATTGGAGGTAGGCTAGAGTGCCCAATCCTATATGTGTGTATACACATATCAAGCTATTCAACACCCTCTCTCGCATGGAACGATATCTTCCACGTGGGGATGCAACCATGATGAAGAGAGGCATAATGTCAATGGGAAACCACTAAAAATGGAGACTTGAACCAAAGATTCCCAAAATACCACAGCTCACCAATTTTCCCAAAACGCATTAGCTATTAGGCAGTGACCCATCTACATATATCAAGCTATCTAACAGTATCTACTCAACAATAAACTAAGCTTTTGCAACAGTTACCAGCAGTTCTACTAACTCGATACATGTAGCCTGTAGAGCTGGTAGTTCACTCATCTTGAAATTTTCAAGAAGGCTTGATCTTTGAATGATTTCCTCAATCTCATCAATTAACTTTGTAATAACCCTGAAAACCCATGCCAAAAAATTAAAAAGCATGTTAGAAGCTTGAAGTACATAGCAGGTACAGTATTGTGCATTAGCCGTTAGAAGACACCACCACATAAGCTGTAAGAGAGCTTACCACACACTTTTGGGTCGACATACAGACTTTCTATAACTTTTAGTGCGCGTTTGGTTGGATGGAATAGAATGTAAATTGTAATGGAATTAAGAATGGAATGGGAAATATTGAGACTGGAATAATCATTCTCATTCCCATGTATGGTTGTGGCTAGGAATCCACAGCAAAAATGGAATTCGCATTCCAATTCCTGTGTTTGGTATGCTAGAATCACATCTCAATGGAATGGAATTTGGAGTGGCAATAGCAATTTTGAGAGTGGCATTAGTAAAACTTGGAGTGCCAATGGCAAATTTTGCAGTGACATTAGTAAAATCTGCAGTGGCAATAGCAAATTTGGAGTGACAATAGTAAAATTTGGACTGGTGTTAGTAATTTTGTGAGTGACATTAACAATCCAAATATGGTTGGTGGAATGGAATTGTAATTCTTTACTTTTCAATTCCTTTATTTGAATGAATAATAATTCCATGTGGAATGGCTATTCCTTCAAGTTTTTAGTGAACTTAGTAGACAGTCCATAGAAATAACCATTCTATCTGACTTCCCGTTCCATCAAACCAAACATAACCTTAGATTAGTGGGTACTAGGTAGTTAACATATTCAGCTGTGAGGTCTTGGGTTAAAGTCTCTTCATATGTGTTAGTTCCTCAGCATGATTTTTTACGTGCACTCCATTGCGTACATGCTTGTGTACAATGCCACGATGAATTTTTGTGATAGTCTGTCCCGGTACATGCAAGAGGGCTTCAATCATAAGGGAGGTTGTAAGAGCATGATTCATATTGTTGAGCCCATATCCAAAATAGCTTCTGCTTTTACATGAGGTAGTTCTTCAAATTCAAAAGAAAAATTCCAAGTGAACACAGACGAATGGTTAGTTTCACTACCTTCTCTCCAGGTCACCAACGACAAGCATCTCAAGGATATACTTCAGAGATTCGTAGCACTCCTTTACTGCACAATACATGTCATTATCTTTTCTAATCTGTCTATAAAGATTTTTATCCTTCCCAACAAAATCTCTTGCAATGCTCAATGCTGTTGTGAACTGTCAAGCATAGGAGACGGCACACATTCAGATTAATCACAGCAATAGCACTGATTTGCAAAAGGTTACACACATGCAGCACACCTTATTTGCAAGAAGGAAAACAGGCCACCGAACGACGCCGGAAAAAAGTTCCGATGAAACAGGTATTTTCATCAAATCCATCTCCCTGTTGTCAATATACAAAAACTTAAAAGATTCCAACTAGCATTTGGGAATGAAGAACTGTTTTTGAGAGAAGACAATACCTGTTGCTTATCAAGTCTTCTTCCCGAAAGCTGCTGATAATTTGGTTCCATACCAGCACAAACTTAACAATACTATTCTTCTCTGTTTCAGATGCCTAAAATAAGATCCAAACATTAATTACAGGAGAGCCATACAACAGGCCAAACAGTTAGCCACACATCATAAAATTGAAATGCACATAATACCTTCAGAAACCTCTGTCGGAAGAGACAGCTTCGCTTTTTGCCTTTATTTGATGGGGGTGGGACAAGGCAAGTATTGAATGCAGAAGGCAAGGACTGGAATCTGCTTCTCATCATGCCTAATGTCCGAATCTATATGCAACAGATGGGTGAGACGACTTTCATATTGCTTAAAAGAGAAGCGAGATGGCATACCTCTCCAAGATGATGCAAGATCCCATAAAAACAGCCAAATATCGCACAGAAAACAGAATACCATATCTGTGTGTCCATAAAATATACCTGAAGAAATACCGAATGATTATGTATGCTTGGATTAGTAAATACTCCACTAGTGCAAAGTTTGATTATCAGAAGATTCTCACTATTATTTTCTACTGTATGGGTGGAAATACGCCAGGTATTGAAACAAAGTTAAGACCAGCTCATGCTGTAAGTTCAAAATTTAAAGCGGCATAGGATTGATTAGGAGACATATTTAGAAAACTCACAAGAATTATGGGAGCCCAAATAGCCGCGATTGCACCAGCATTACTCTGGACTGAATTGAGCTAAGACACTTCAAGTTAGATATACCAAGAACGATAAAGATATTCCAATTTCTAGTGCACGGGGAATAGAATGAAATTGATATTACCTTTTGGGAAAAGCTCATGCCAGTCATAAGTTTTAACCCCAATTTTCATGATTTGCCTCGTTGGCGCAATAAGTGGTTTTATCTGCATATTTGTCATTGGGAGCCAAGAATATAAACCAGGTTTTATGCAAATGTTCCTTTTGAATAATATCAGCAAAAGAGACAACAATTTAATTCTGGGAACGAATAACTCCTCCTTCTGAGTGGTGAGAAGGAATCGCAATGTAATTACCTCAAAGTTGTAGCTAAAGGAGAACTTGCTTAACAATAACAGCACCCAAAACACTGTATACCTACAAGTAAAGAGAGCATATGCACCTCAATAGGGTTCCACACTCCGAAGCGAGAATAATCAAAAGAAATATTTATGGCAGGGATGAAGGAAATACTTAAGTTGGGAGTATTGGCTTTCCTGCATTCCTCGTCCAACATACAACCTAGGCTAAACCATGAAAAGAGCAAAAAGTAAGAAAAAAAAGTAGTTTATAATACCAATTAAGGAGAAGCAAACATGAACAGCTGACTACAAACGGGAATTGTATAGCCATGGCAGAGATAACTCTGATTCAACAGAAGTACCAGAGATACATGCTAGGAACTCAAAACAAGGGCTTCGGCTACATAAAAAGAATAAACTTCGTCTTATGCATCATGCTATAAGGGGAACTAATTCATAGGATTGGTAGTAGTTTCATATGACCAATGCAAAGAGAATTGCAGATTGAAACAGTTCATTGCGTGGAACAGATAATGTTAAGATTGCAAGGATTTTTCCAATTATCCAATCTACAGAGTTGCAAATTAAGATAAAATGTGTGCATTCAAAACTGGTTTCTTAGATAGCGATCTCAACCTTATCAATGGCTCATTAACTGTATAGTGTATATAATAAGACACCTTGCCGAATTGGTAATAAATGCATTACAATCCACACAAACGGCTAGACCGCAGGCAGAAACATTGAGAAAAATATAGCTTATAAAATGTGTTCATAGACCATTATTATCTGCCTTTACATCAAGTTGATCACAATGGTAAAAACAAATGCCAACTGCAAATTTGTCGACAGCTATCCAGTTTTCTAGTATTAAAACGCATTAGATACTTTATTAATGCCAGTTTCTCCACATGATCGAGTTAATTGATCTGCACTGATGCTGCCTTGAATTATTGGGTCCAAAAAATGCCGAGGTCTAGTTAATAGTTCTATGGAAAAGAATAGTCTACTACTATTAAGTGCAAATTATGACCTTTTGATGTGCCAGGCTCGAAATAAAAACATAGCTTAAAATCTGAGACACATGTTGATCTGAAAAAATTGGAAATGTAAACTGACATAGAGGTTGAATCTTACCTGAGTCCACCAAGACAAAATAGCACATACACGGAAATTTGACGTCTCAATGTATCTGCCCACTGCGGGTACAAGAAAAAGAACCATATGTATTGCATTGGTCATCAAGTAAAATGCAACTGCAACCATATAAGGGGAGTAACACCATTCTCCAAGCCAAGTGCCATATGCTGTAGAGTAACAAGTATATTTTCTTCTAGAGCCAGCATAACATACAGGAAGAACAATAATCCATATCACCGCAGCTGCAACCTTGAGCCCATGCTTTAGAATTTGAGAGGAGTCCATCGAGCAACGAGCTTTCCAAGTAAAAGCTATGTCAAGAATAGCTGTCAATATAGACAGTTCTTAGTCAACAGTGGGTACTCCCAAGCTCAACCTTATGACAGGAGGTCAGTAAGGAAACTGCCTGCTAAATACTTGGAAAACATCGTTCAACTTAACAATAGCTTTCTAAAGAACTGAAAGTTCAATCCACAACAAGCATGTTTCTCAAGTGCTTGTATGCATAGTGTCCACATTAATGCTAAAGAAACACCTAAAATCTTCGGAGTAAAGACAAATATTCTACTGGCCGGAACACATCGTCACATGACTTTCTATTGATGAGACGTCAGTGTCCCCTACATCAAAAGTACATTCCCCTCTTCAACCCAAAGTTCTCTCAGAGCTTTCGTACTTGAGCACGAACTCCTAAATAAGAAAAAAATTCCCATATTACTGTCACTTGGAGGTCACAACAACGGCTAAGGTTGCATTCCCTAGTAACACTATTGAAGCCCCATTCTGTTAACATACCTATAAGCAAATCATATATTACACAACAAATCCTTTGTCACATGTGTGGAAAATAGCTATTTTTCTGAATTCCTTGTGTCTTAAACATGAGAAATGAGAAATAGACGAATCTTACAACTTATGATTGTCAATGTACCATAGATCTGCGATGTAGTTCATCAAGGCCACTTGAACAAGTTTCTTTTTTTGTAAAGTACATTTATTCGTTAGTGTTATTACATGAAAATATCTCGTCTTGTAAGGATTATGTTATTATACCAAATGCTTTACTTAGTTTTTTTTTTGGTAAGCAATGCTTTACTTAGTTTATACAGATGCTTTATCATATTGGACAACACCTCACATAATATTGCATTTGCAAGTAAATAAAATGCTCAAGCTGTATACAATAGCAGACCTTGTATGAGTTTAAGAATCGCCAATGTAATAAAGATGCTCATAACGTCCTCAAGAATTGTTGCATCAAACACTTGGAATGGTGATTCCAGTTCATGAGATGCCATTATTATCATTGCCTAGGAAGTAGCAGAAAACCACTTAGCAGTGAGCCAAACTTTAGAAAATACAATAAGTAGCTGAATATTTTTTGGCTATTTCAGGCACCTGAAGGGAGAGGATTAAAAAGCTCCACATCCTATCAAAGCTCCTAAAAATCTGCCAAAACGATCGAACCTCTACAAAATTTGTCTTTCCTAACCATTTTTGTACCTTCTCTCCATCGGTCATAGCCTGAAAATACAAAAACATTTTGTAGCAATGAGATATGAGAAAACAAAATCATGTGGCATGCCTTAGTGTTTGCAGGAGTGTGTGACTGATTAAAGTGTCTGAGTAGACTCTAGCTCAGCAGGAATAAACTTGTGAGTGGAAACTATATGATATGGTTTCTGATTTCAAACACCAAGCTGTCAGTGATTTATTCCCTGTTGGGCACTAAAACCGCACCAAAAGTGAAATAGGAAGACCCCAAAACTTAACCTTATACTTAGCAATTCTGGGGGGGGGGGAGTGGGGTGTGGGTGGGGTGGGGTGTAATTGGTTGTGGGTGTGAAGGAAGAGATGTAGCTGTTGGGAAATTCAATGCATTCGTACAAACATGGACAGCATATTAACGCTCCAAAACGAGGAGGTCCAGGTATCCGCATGGCATGTACGTACAACACACATATACAGATAAGCAAGTCAGTATAAACCTGCCCAAAAAGGCATGCATAATTAAAGTTAAAAAAGCACATTTCACCTCTACTGCTTCATCTAAATTTTGTTCATTCTTCTTTTCCTGAATATCCTTAACTGATCTCTGACCCTTTCTGACCTTCGGATCAGTCAACTTTTGTACAAAGAAGAAATTATGGTCCAGACGCATGGGCCATCCTATTTCGAAACAATCAGGAGACCTGCAAATGCATATGATACAAGAAACATCTTGAAAAAGATTCCTTACTTAGAAGATAACTAACCAGAAGCCCTAAATGCAGAGCTAAACATGTTTCAAGAAGTATAAATCTAACCAGAAGTATTCGTTCAAATCGTCATAGTTTCTCCATGTAGAATAAGCAGCTGTCCCGTTTTTGCTCTTCATAGCTTCCTTGGATGATTGATGGCGAAGTATAGGATTTAATTTAGATAAAAAAAAAAATGAAAGATACACAAATGGGCTGTAGTTCGAAGCTTGAAGTACCTCAAGTATAACCTTGTAGATTGGGGTAACTACGTTGTTAAGAAAAGACTCAGAGCCTCCTCCATATGCTGGCATGACCTTTTCTCCTGTAGTCATGCTAACAGCACCAATCAACATACCATGCAGCTCATATGCCATCTGAAATAGAAAAACACCAACAAAATTCAAATGGTATGAATAGCACTGGTGGACCCCAGAATATCTCAAAAGGAGGGTTCCAAATTGTGTTTATATAGATTTTGGATGGCTTAAGTAAATCATTCAGACATTGGAGGGGCTAAGTAGAAGTATTAAGCTTTTGAATGGGCCACAGCTACAATCTTCAAGGAATGTTGGAGGTCTGACACAGGTACACACGTTTGTAGTTCCTAGACCTCGCACAAGAAGACATATCCAAATGCACTCATTTAATGGTATTCAAAAAAAAAAAAAAAACCACTAATAATTTCATCAAGAGCACAAGCCTTCCATCTTTCAATCATCTATGTTGGTCCTAGAGACCAGAAGAGGCCACATTTTCCCACCCTTTGAAGACAATATTGGTCCTTGCCTCCTTGCCGAATGATGCAAAAGACAAATCTTGAGAAAAAGGATCTTCCCCATTATTTAATGTGGGTTACCGAGTCCATCAAATTGCACCAAACAATACGCCTGCTTGGTGACGCTTGCTTGGTGAATTTAAGATGCATAAACACGTCTGAGATTTCCACAATTGTGTAGAAAGTTGTGAGGAACAACTTATAGCAACAGAATGTCAGCTTACATGGTGAAAAATATAACAGAGGCACTCTGGCATAAATCGTAAGTTTGAAGCTTCCCCCCATATGAGAAGATAAAGCCCTAGATACAGAAGCTTATGTTGTTGAGCCTCCTCTTTCAGGTATGGCAATCTACAGAAGAACAAAGCAAAAAGAAAAAGAAAAAACTGTGAAAAAAAAATGAAAACATATTAAGTATATGAAAAATTGTTCGATAAGGAGGAAGAATAAAAAAAAGAGAGTGGGAGAATGCATGATTTGCTCAAAAAATAGAACAGAAGATACGTCTCACTAGGAGGGGATATGAGTATTAGATATCTTGCCGAATGTTGCTCTTTCTTCCCAAAAATTTGCACCAGTTAGTATAGTTCTTGAAAAATTTCTTCATCATTATGTTGACAGCTTCATCCCCTAACTGAGATAAATGCATTCAGGTATCAACTTTACAAAACAAATCATTTAAAGCAAAAGGTTAAGATGAAATTTCATAAGTACCTTTGACATATTAGTTTTCTTAGCACTTTCTCGAACATGGATGTTAGCCAGCAGTAACATCAGATGCTCCCTCTGGTTGGCAACGTTTCCTTTCTGCGATGACACATTCAATACAAATAAGTTTTGCTATTTATTGTCTAAAAGAAAGAAAGAAAATTTGTGAACAATAGAAACAACAAATCTAGTGGGGAGGGAAATGTTGCCTGTATTACCTGAAATCCAAAACAAAATTGTAGCCAATCAAATAAATCCATGCAAGCCACTTGTTTCTGAAAATCCTCCACAAAAGGTAAATGATGAATGTTGTCGATAGCAACAGCAGCAGCTTTAATCTGTACCATTTTATTAGATCATCAACAGAATCAATTCCGTTCAATGGGGACTCAACAGTGTTTTGACATCAGACCTCAGGGAGTTGCATTATTGGTTGATGAACACCTCCTTGATCAAGGGGAAGGATATTATATGGCACAAACAATGCTGACTTGTCGTTGATGCTGTCCCTTTCAACGAGGGCCTGGTGAGTAGATAAAAAGAAGAGAAAACTAAATTATCCAAAATCATAAGAATGAGAATTGGGAAAAGAAAATTAACCAAAGGAGAAGAAGATACCTTGGAACCAGCCACTTTGTAAACTGTATTCAATACTTCAAAGAGAACAGAAGCAATAGTTCGTGCCTTAGTCAACTTTTCTCTGTCAAAAGCAGAATTAAGTGTTCAATTTTCCAATGGCAGAAACTATAGGTACTCCATGCACTTGAGATTGAGAGAAACACGCCATGATTTAAAGAAAGAGTATATTGCCTGTTTCTAGGAATACAGTCTGCAGACTCTGCACCATGTTTGATAATGTAGTCTTCATATTCTTGATAAACACGTTTGAGTTCACGTAAATCACTCTTTTCCTTCCTTCTTAAGATAGTAAGTTCTTCATCCTGTAATAACCAAAGCAGGGGCAAAGCATGAATCTGATACAGCTGAGACTGAATGAAAAGAGATCTCGGTAGTTGTTCCCCATACTGCAGATGGGATACATATGTATAGTGATGTAGAACACGTGGAGGCCCAATTTCATGATCAATTGGACCGGTCGAAGCCTTGGAAGCCCAAACGTTGTTTAATTGCAAATTACTCGATTTGGCAACTTTCGGACGAGCTCGGATTGGGCCCAAACTTGGTGGGCTGACTTATTTTCGTGCTGCGATCAATACTCACTACCCTAAGTTCGTGACTGATGGTGTTTTTCGGCCTAATTCCTTCGTTTAGGCCTCCAATTGGACGTTTATGCTGTTTTAGGAAATATTTGTTTCGTTAATAACTTTTAGCGTATAATTCCGTAGAAGTTAATTCTTTTTGGAAAAGTCTTGTTTTTCTTTCCTTTTTCCAATTTTATTATTTTCCCCAAAATTTGGGAATTTTCATTTTTGAGTTAGGGTTTTGCTAGGGTTACGCCTTTTTCCTATAAAAGGGGTTGTAACCTAATGTTTATGTGGCTTTTTATCAATAATATTCAGACTTTGTCTTTTTCTCTTGAGGATTCAAGAACTGCTCGTGGCTACGAGTACTTATCATTCGTTTGATTAGTACGCAACTAATCTCTTTGTTATTTCTGCTGCGTCCTATAGGCTGACAAACAATTTTTTTTTATTATCTAAACATAGATAAGGGAAATGGTTTTCGTATCAACTTCACGTGAAATGGTTTTAAACACGATAACCATCAGCGTAATGGTCCCGGTCGGAGGCAAGGGATATTTGGAACATCAGTGAATGTATAACACGAATCGGACACCACACCAATGAATTTTTTTTATTCCATTCACAAATGCTAAAAAAGCAATAGAAACACATGTTCTAACTTCTAACCTTATTCATAACAAATTGAATGATGCTTTTAAAGGTTGTTAACCAATATTTGACTCGCACAAGTAGTTTATGAGTAAAGATTTAATTAGGAATCGTGTTTTAAGGCAACAAATATTGATACTTTCTAGGGAGTGAGAATGACACTATCTAATGAACTAGAAATGGTACTGGAATAAATTATCTATACAAAACAGAAAGTGAAGCTTTTCCACATAAAGAACCAACACCTCCCAAAGACACCAAATACATATTGTAGAACAAAGCCGTCAGTCTGAGAAAGGAAGAAATGGGAGAGAAAAGTTCTTCCGCAGGCTTCGTTGATGTAAAGGTCCTTGTAACGTTGATTATCGGTCGTTTTCCAATATGCACCATGGTGAACCTTACCTATTGGCCATTATGTTATGTATCGGCCATTATTTAAAACCAACCTGAACCTTACCATTCATCGAAATCTGGTTGTTGTTGAAAAGGTTTTATCATGAAACTGAAAACATTCCTTATATGCACCAAGGTCAAGGGTACAAAGAAGGTCATTCATGAATCTGTTCCCAGAGGATGGTAAGGTATCATTACCAGCAGCTTTTGGGCATATTTATATTCCCCTTTAAAGCAACTTCAAGTAGAAATTTGTGAAGAACATCTCCGTTAGGCTTATCTATGAGGACTAATATCAAGTAACTACCTGTTCAAGTCGCTGGAGAAGAGAAGTTTTGAATTGCCGCACTCCCCGTCCATTTGAGTTCCGATCCAAATTATGTGCTACTTCAAAAGCATGAAAGCGGCCTGCCCACAAAACCCATCAAACAATTACCATTATACCACCCTTTAGGTGAATGCTAAAACCACAATGCTGCATGGCAGAATACCATGCCATCCCATGACCAATTATCACCACCCATTACTCTCATGCCCTGTTCCGTTCCAAATGAACTTGTTGGAACATAGAATACTCTACCATTCTTGCTTTACACTTCATTCTCTTTTGCCTCTCTTCATTTTTCATCGCCACCAACAGATATTTGTTTTTCAATCCCCAAAGCTAGAATTAAAAAACAAAAAAAAGAAACAAACAAAACAAAGCAAAACTGTGGAAAATAAACCTTTGCACAATCAATAACCATATATTACAGTTCACATACAGCACTACTACACGTGACAAAAGTAAAGATAGGATTAGAAGTGAAAAATTCGTGAATCATTAGGGTAAGCACCAACAGAAGATACATTGGTAGAACAGATTAAGCTGGTTTGATAACCTACATCGGATACCAGTCGAAGCAATGGCAATAAGATTACTGCTAATGGCAATGCTAAGGAGGGAAAGGCTTAGAATTAACAATGATAAGTTTCTAAGATATATAAATTAAGTAATTTCAACGAATTATGTGGTTGTTTACAGAGCAGAATGGCGAAAAAGTGTCTAATTCTAGTCTCTCCGACAACCCCAATTGATTGAGACACGGAGCTTGGTTGAGTAACGTACACATGAGAAACAATTTGAATCATCCAATTTCCTTATCTTAGAGCAATCTATCAACCAATCAATCCAAACTTCCTCAAATCCAATGCAAAAGCCTTTTTGGCAAGCAGGACCTACCAACCAGATAGGTGCAAACACCCACAAGCAGGAGCGGACACAAGGGCCTGGCCCAACACAACTTCAAATATTCCCACAAATTATACTAGTTTTTGACATTAGTTTGGAAAAATTCCATCGGATTGGCCCATGCAAGTACTATGGGTGGGAAAAAATGCCTAAAGTTTTTATATATGTGTGACAAAAAAACCTCTCAAACAATCAACCATTTTTTGGTCACGCGAATAATATGAGTGGTCGTAGTGTATATACACAAAATCAAAATTATGAAGTACCTAAAGAATTTAAGTTTTGCTATTAATGTGGGAATACATGTGATCAAGCAAGGCCCCGCTATCTAACAATCCTGCCACTGCCACTGCCACTGCCACGAGCTATACGGAAACACTGTTTATACCCAACATCAAACTTATCAAGTTGCAATATGGACTTATGAAATCCATGTTTTATTATTAAGGTTCCACATGTGATCAAGGCCCTGCTAACTACAAATCCTGCTCCCGCCACTGCCAAAAAGCTATCCCGTTCGCCCCAGTGACAACCTTAAATTGTTGAGCCACCCTAGTGGATTGACTCAAATTTATTTATTTATTTATTTGATAATTTTTGGTGTCTAGGCTAGCTTACACGCACTAATCCTAGATTGACTCTAATTTTCACCACCTATACAACAACAACAACAACAAAAAGGGCTTACAAAGATAGGCAACACGAGGCTCCTCAGTTTCGATCAAATTGGAAACCCTAAGGAACCTCTGAATCTCCGAAACCAAAGACACCGGCAACTTCTCGCTGTCGAACGGCTCGGGCTCAGGGTCATCACGGCCCCAAGTGATTGATCTCGTAAATTGTCTAGCGTTCCTACTGGTATACTCTCTTCTGTTGTGACTGTTATTAGCGCTTCTGCTGCAACCTTCACCTGTGGGCTCTGCAACAACGATTTCTTTGGACATCGTTCCTCCTCAGAAACCAAAGGAGTTGAGAGAGGAGGGGAATAGTGAATGTGGGTAGGAGACTGAACATGGGATCTTATATGCATATTCATTCTTTTCGTTTTCAATGTGATTTTTGCTTTTGGGAAAGCTTTTTTCTAATCGTTTGCATGGAAAGTGGGGGGTGTGTGTGAGAGAGAGAGCTTTTGCTTTTTGATGGGGTTTGGTCTGGTAGCTTTTTCTGTTGTGATCGACGAGGAGAAGGAATTGAGAAGGAAGAGAGAGAGAGAGAGAGAGAGAGAGAGAGAGAGATGGGTTTTGGACTGTTGGGGTTGGAAAAGGGACGTTGATGGCTTCTTTTGAAGGAGGGGAACGGCGGGAGCTATTGGTACAAAGTTTGTTGAGGAAAGCGATGAATAATACTAGAGGGTAGTCCGGCAAGGGCTAGCCCGTTAATGGGTTTCCTCTCCACATAATTTATGGGAGTTTACTTTCTAGTTCTGACTACAGCTGTAAACGAGCCGAGCAAGCTTTGTCAAGTTCGAGCTAAAAATTTGAGCTTGAGTTCGGTTTGAGTCTTAACGAGTCGAGCTTAGTTATTTATTAAACGAGACTTTTCAATCAAGCGGAACCTATCTTAACAAGCTTTTGGAGTTTGGCTCATTTAGTCGTTTACTAAACGAATGACTAAACGAGGCGAATCTCAAGCTCGAGCTCTAGCTAAGCGTTAACGAGCCAAGCCAAGCTTGCGAGCTACTCGATTAGTTTGCGGCCCTAGTTCTGATATAAATGGGATGCGCGTAAGTTGATCCGAACACTCTTGACCTTGAAAAACAAAAAAACAAAAGAAAATTAGTACTCCGTAATAAAAAGGGAAAAAATCAGGAAAATTTACTGCTAAGTGCTAAGTTATTCCTCCCCCCATTTACTCCATGTAAGTTCTGTTCAACCTTTCTCCATTTGTCTTTTTTTCCTTCTAATTTTCTTTAATTTTTTGTAACCAAAAAACAGGAAAATAACAGGTTTCCCTATTATTATGTTTTTGAATAATTTTCTTTTCCTTTTTCCCACAGGTTTCAGCAACATCCTAGTGAAATCCCTTGCCTCTCTAACTTTTTTTTTTCATTCTTATCTTCGTGTGATGTGTGGAAATTTCCCTTTCTTATTACTGATTGATCGGAAGAACTTGTAGAGCTTCCGGTCGGAGGATTTATTGCAATCTACAGATAATTTATCCTCGGTAGAGACCGGCGCAGCAATATGTTACTTCAAGGTTCCAAATTCGCGCTGAGCTCAGACCTTACACAAACTTTCATATGCAATTCTTGTAGAGGACTCAGAGACTATCGGTCATTAATTTCTGTACCCATCTGGTGAAATCGGGGATCCTGTAGTGAGCAAAGTCACTGCAGGGTCCCCGAGGGATTATTGATTTTTGTGTGTACGAATGACAAGTATGCAAGTTCATTACGCAACTCTTAAAATGTACTAGTTAGTTCATGACCTGTAAAGGTGTACTCCTATGCAATGTAAAGATGCATACGTACTAGTTAGTATGTTAAAGAAGTCTTAGTTAGTGCCTTCTTTTCAATTGTAATCTTTGTCTCTCAGTCAGCTTAAAAAAAGCTAAAGGTGAAAGTAGTATACTGCAGAATGAAAACTCTTATGTTAAGGAATGAAAAGAGAAGGGAGCAAAAGCAAATTAGGGTCAAAACCTTTTAGAGAATAAATTTGATTTTTTTGCATGGATACACTATTCTGTGTGGTCTACAAGATGAACAATTCAGATCAACAACAAACACACGGTAGAACCGAAAAAGACGGTGGTAGAAAAATGAGATTTTCCACCGGTGAAAAGAATTTAAACCGTTTATATTGTGAGGAAAGCTCCATAGTCTTTCTTTATTGACCCTGACAGAAAACTATTAATATAAACAGCAAGAGTAATCTAGCAGTTCAATGAGAGATCATTCAATGAATATCCTCTATCATTCTCTGTCCGCCGACGACATTGGTGTCGTGTGGATCGCACGACAATGTGTGAGGAGAGGCCCTGAAAGATTGCTGTAGCAGCATGTTATCCGATTCAAGATCGTATGGGGAATATTTACTTGTGAATCCGAAGATGTTAGGTTCAATATTTGTTGGTTCGCGAATCTTTTGGATGAGTTCGCGCTCGCGCATATCGGGTTTACTGATCATGGGTGCATGGGTCCCATTCCCACTTGACTATCATAGGATGCGAATTAGATTATGAAATGTTCAAGCTTTTTAGTCCTGAGTGGGCATGGGGCTAGAAAAATAGCATGTGTACTTTCCTCTTGGGGGAAATTTCTTGCTTGTTAAGAATATGCTGTGGAATCGATTATAGTGGCCAACTGTAAGCAAAAATGAGATTGACCACCATTGGGCAGGCTTCGACCCCTCTCCAGGTTGGTACCATAATTTACTTGACAGATCGGGGCAGTGGTTTGCTTCGGGTTGCATGGAGGTTTATACCCTATGAATGGGTCCAATTAGTGGCCCAGCTGTGAAGCGGTTCCAAGTTCTCCCGATCAATATCCAAATATCTTTGGATAGAGTTTAGCTCAAATTTTGTTAAGAGTTTATCTGGTTACATTTTCAAATTCAAATTTTCACCAACCTTATTCCCTCAAATTTCTCCACTCTTCTCCTCCCTCGTTCTCTATTTGCATCCTCACACATTGTTTTTGTCTCCCTTGGCCTCCACTCTCAAAACAAGCCGAAAATGGCTGAAACACCACCTCACAAAAAAACCCTCCTCCGCTTATGGATTTCCAATGTCAATGAGGCCTACTTCCACATTCCCAACCCCAAAATACTCCAACTCTTCATCATAAGCAGCACTGCCACTTTCTCACTGGGTGCCGCGATGATTGTCGAATGGTTTTACCACGGTCAGCACCATCCAAGCTATCGTTGGATCGTATACTATGCTCCCTCGGTCGTAATTTTCCCCATCATCATGTTGATTATTTGTCTCGTCTCCGCCCAAGTTTTCGTAAAGAAGGGTCATGAAGATAAGCATGGTTCACCGATTGTGAATCAATCGGAGCAATCATCATCACAAACCAAAACACAAAAGCGTTTGAAAATACAGGATGGGGAAGTGCTGTTTGAATTGGTTGACATATCAAGTACTGATGAAGAAGCAATGGTGCAAGTTGGAGACCAAGGGAGGAAGGGTAAATATGTCAATTTGGATTTAAGAAGATCTCTTTCTTGTCAATTTTTTAGTGTAGCTCGCCCTGATAACAAGAGCAAAATGAAGCGACGGATGAGCTTTTGATGTCTTGAAAATTTTATTAACGTTACCATATATGGGTGACAAACTTTTAATGTTTTGCGATTACGATATACACGGGTCACGACCATTTGAATACAATTGGCGGCGCTTTCGAGTCTCGTGATTCAATCAAAATGATACGTTTCGTTGACTACATAACCTATGGGAGGTCAATCACATATCCACTGGTACTCGAAAGCTACCGTTATTTTTTTTTTGGTTGAACAGCAAAGGAAAATTATTAATCTTTGAAAACAGATTACAAAGATTAAAAGAATTCATGGCAAGAGACATCAAAGCTACCGGAATTTGATAAATGAGCGGTGACAATCAGTGAAAAGTACTCAAGCATGCACCAGTATTGCAAGAAGTAGCGAGTCCTCAACGAAGAAATGCGGCATTGGCATTCCACATTTTTATAAATTTACTCGAAAAATTATTCTTAATATTCTAAATTAACGTTGTTCAACTAGCAAATTCCATGTGCCTACGGAACTGCCCACCCATGGGCCCCGAATCCGTTGTTTGATTTTGCAAGTGAGCATTATTGGAACTCTGAAACCCACAGAAATGGTTGATCAGGAATTCCCCCATGAACCAGGTATATATTAGCAAATCCTGTACGGGGTCCCTCGTGCCCTATGACGAAATTGTCCATGCTGAAACTAGATCATGACCAAACTAACCTCTATTATGTATCACATACCAGAAGCAAATCGGCCCCCCCCTTCAAAAAAAATAAAAATTTCTTGTTGCGTATTCTTGGATTTTGCTATTTTTAGTGAGAAACCGAAGAAGGCTTATAAATATGCATTTTTTTTTAAACCAAACAACTTAACTTATAATAATACAAAAGAGTAACAAGTCTGATACATTTTTACAAAACGGGGAGTTGCTACCCCCAGCTGATCCTTACACAAAGCTTGCAACAAAAACTCAGGTGCACTATAACAAAACGCCCTTGAGTTGTTGCAGCATTCTTGGCTAACGAGTCAGCCACCCTATTAGCCTCGCAATAACAAAACATGATCCGCAACGAGGAGAACTCGGTAGCGAGTACCAGAATCTCCTACAACACCCTGCGGAGCCAATGACCTGCTAGGACATGCCTCCTGCATAAAGCATTAAACACAAATGTAGAGTCAGTCTCAACTTCTATATTAGCAAAACCATAACGAGGGGCAACCCAATAGGCATGCTGTGTACATGTCATGAGTACTGGCATCTCGAATTCAACGTGAACGCTAATTTTAACATATTGGCGGCGAACCGCATGCCATATGTTGTTTTTGGGTATTTTTGACCTGATTCGTAAATATAGGGATTGATCCGTTTGAAAAGGGAAATTTGGGGCTCTAAAACTTTGTGCAACAAAGATTCGAATATCAGTAACTCGCGGTATTCTTCGGTTTCATTGTTGATGTTCTCCGTCGATCTTTGCCCCTAAACATAGGTTTCAAGCCGAACCGCGTAAATCATAGTTTGTATGTCCGATTGCTTTTGTTTTTCCCTTCGTGATTCGTCGTGATAACACAAACCATGTAACACTTTTTGCCTTTCTATTTATGATTCCTATGTTTTTTTTATGATTCCTATGTTAACAGGAAGTTCATGCAAAGGTCCATGGTATTTGGCCATGGGATAGAATCGTGGGAACTACTGGCTTAGGGACAGAAAGAAAAGGGCAGAGAATCGAGTTAGAAGGATCATGCCATACAAGAAGCGGAGTTGTGGCTACATTCCATTTCGTCCTCCTCCAACACATTGGAAGACAGATAAGACACCTTCTTGTCCTTTGGATGCCAATCTGGATACCCATAGAGTTGAAAGCATCTTGTTTATGTTGTTTGCATGATGTCTTTGTCCAAGAAGTCACCCTGTTCGGTTTAGGTTTTAAAGGAGGTTTTTGAGAGTAATATGTGAAGAGAGATAGATAGAGAGAAAAGAATTTACTGAAGGCCGTGCCTAGCGGTTTTGAGACCCCAAAACAAACAAGACCAGTTTAAAAGGCTACCCAAGTGAATAATCAATAATGTCATCTGGGAACAAGATGAAAGGAAGGTTCTGAGACTTGAACCTAATTAATAGGCACCACTAAAGTTGGGGAAGCAGCATATTCTTGGACATCTGAAAAAAGATTAAGATAACAGAAGCAGAATATTCTTGGACATCTGAAAAAGACAGCATGTTCAGTGGTACAGATAAACAACTTCTTGTTCTTTCCAACAAACAGGAAATGTAAATTTCTATGTTTTCTTCACACTCTAGATGCTGGAACCGTGCATGAAAAGTGTGTTTTTCCACTTTCTGTTGCTGGAAATAAATCCGTGCATGTGTAAATAAATGACAAAAGAGAAAGTGGAATTAAAATGACTTCAAATTTCTCAGTAGTAAAAGTAAGCAAAATTTGTCCTACATTCATTTCTAAGGTTTGGCCTGTCTTCATTAATCCTTCCAACCATACCCTATCGATTGAGTATTATGAAGACACTATAGCTGTAATTGTTGTATTGTTATTACTAGTATAAACTCAAACATTTGCCATCCGCTCACAAGGCGCACGAGAAAGCTAACGCATTTTAAATGATCGAGGAGAATACAAGATTTCTGATTGTATGTATATATGTAGTTAGTTTTCGATTGTATGATGGTAATGTTGTTGAACCACCCAAGTAGGATAGTGCTTAATACAATTCTTGTCAACTGTTTCTGTTTCATACTTTGGGTCCTAGGTGGCGTACGATTTTGATCATGTGTTTATCGTGTATCATAGTTGGGATACTTTCTCACGTTGTGATGTATATCACAACGTATACTTTCCCCGATCATTTAACCTATTCCTAAGTTTTAAAAAAAAAAAGGTGATGATTCTTGGTGGTTGTTTCATAGGGACATAAATCATGATAAGACAGCACAGGTTGAAGAGCATCTAATGGTCTAATGAAATCAAAGGATGAGAGGACCACCTTCCTCAAAGAAAGCCGGAATCTTAAATAATAGTACACAACTTGTCTCCCAAATACTAATAAAATGGTAATAAAGTTATTATGGGAATCATAAAAGCAATATTACTCCATCAGACCGCATCGAATTACTCTTGGTCGCATTCAATTGCACTTGACCGCTACGAATTACTCTTGACCATTGCACTTGGCCGCATCGAATTGCGCTTGTCTGCATCGAATTACTCTTGGTCTCATTTAATTGCACTTGACCGCTACGAATTACTCTTGGCCACTCCAAATTGCACTTGGCCGCATCGAATTACACTTGACCGCAACAAATTCCTCTTAGCTGCATCGAATTGCACTTGGCCGCTACAAATTACTCTTGGTCACATCAAATTGCACTTGGCCGCATCAAATTGCTCTAGGCTGCATCAAATTGCACTTGGCCGCATCGAATTTCTCTTTGTTGCATCGAATTGCACTTGGCCACTACAAATTACTCTTGGCCACATCAATTTGCACTTGGCCGCAACAAATTGCACTTGGCCGCATCGAATCGCACTTGACCACTACGAATTACACTTGGTCGCATCGAATTGCACTAGGCCACTTTCCATGTAATTAAGAAGAAACCCATAAATTTCCTAACATGATAAGTACTATGTATATGACAGCAGTCCAAAATAAAAATAAGCAAAAACAGACAAGATCTCTAAGATTGGTAACAAGTGACTCATACATTAGCAAATAAAAGCAAAGGTGGTGGAGAACCCACCATGAAGCGTCCCAAATTTCACAAACCAAACATTCCATTACGATGAAGCCGATGATCGGTTTGGTATTTAAGACTTGAGACTTTTGGGTTTGCTTTTTTTATTTTTAGGTCTTAGCTAGGTGCAAAATCTCATAGTTGCTATCAATTCTTAAGTGGATGGTAGGATTGGTCAGGACTAGCCGAGACCTCGAGGCGAGCGTGAACTGGAAAAATACATAAGTCAAGTTAGAAAATAAAGAAAGGATTTGAGTCATTTGACTAAATTATCTTGGAGTGTTTTCTTATCTCAATTAGTGGTGAATGAACCCACTCACATAATCTGGATTTCCTGATCTTTCATTGAGTAGTACAAATATAATCTGGCATCTGCCTGTCAAATATACTCCACATCTTGCCTTTATGCCTATTATACACCAGGACATGTTGCAACAAAAACAATAACATAACTGATTTAGTCCCCAAGCATTGGAAGTATTGACGGAAGAGGATTGGGGACAAACTTAACCTTTGACAATAATGCACAAAAAAGAACAAGGCACGGGAGGACAAAGCACCCGAAACCAACACTAATAACTCCACAATATAACCCCAGATAAATTAACTGAAGCACAGTCAATAACGACAAATGCGAATTGAATCTTCAAAGACAGGGCGGTGACTAAATTATAGGCTATAGTCTTAATTAATTAGGCCAAATCATCCAAATGGACCACATGTATAGTTCTATTTTACTAAGAAAAGACACGTTTAAAACTTAACCGTCTCCACTAAGCAATTACTATTATGTATCACATACCAGAAGCAAATCGCCCCCACCTTCAAAAAAAAAAATTTCTTGCTGCCTTTACTTGGATTTTGCTATTTTTAGTGAGAAACCGAAGAAGGCTTATAAATATGCATGTTTTCTTTTTTCTTTTTCTTTTTTTTGAAACCAAACAACTTAAATTATATTAATACAAAAGAGTAACAAGTCTGATACATTTTTACAAAACGGGGAGTTGCTACCCCCAGCTGATCCTTAGACAAAGCTTGCAACAAAAACTCAGGTGCACTAAGCAAACGCTCTTGAGTTGTTGCAGTATTCTTGGCTGACGAGTTAGCTACCTCATTAGCCTCGCGATAACAAAACATGATTTGCAGCAACGAGAATTCAGAAGCGAGTACCAGAATCTCCTGCGGAGCCGACCTGCTTGGACTTGCCTCCTAAATAAAGCATTAAACACAAATGTAGAGTCAGTCTCAACTTCTATATGAGCAGAACCATAACGAGGGGCAACCCATTGTAAATAGGCATGTTGTGTACATGTCATGAGTACTGGTATCTCGAATTCAACTTGAACTCCAATTTTAACATACTGGCGGCGAGCCGCATGCCATATGTTGTTATTGGGTATTTTTGACCTGATTCGTAAATATAGGGATTGATCCGTTTGAAAAGGGAAATTTGGGGCTCTAAAGCTTTGTGCAACAAAGATTCGAATATCAGTGACTCGCGGTATTCTTAGGTTTCATCGTTGATGTTCTCCGTTGATCTTTGCCCGTAAACATAGGCTTCAAGCCGAACCGCGTAAATCATTGTTTGTACGATTGCTTTTGTTTTTCCCTTCGTGATTCGTCGTGACAATACAAAACATGTAACACTTTTTGCCTTTCTATGTATGATTCCTATGTTAACAGGAAGTTCGTACAAAGGTCCATTTGGCCATGGGATAGAATCGTGGGAACTACTGGCTTAGGGACAAAAAGAAAAGGGGAGAGAATCGAGTCAAAAGGATCATGCCATACAAGGAGGAGTTGTGGCTAGATTCCACTTTGTCCTCCTCCAACACATTGGAAGACATATAAGATGCCTTATTGCCCTCTGGATGCCAATCTGGATACCCATAGAGTCGAAAGCATCTTGTTTATGTTGTTTGCATGACGTCTTTGTCCAAGAAGTCACCCTGTTTGGTTTAGGTTTCGAGGGAGGTTTTTGATAATAATATGTAAAGAGAGATAGATAGAGAGAATTTAATTACTGGAGACCGTGCCCAGCGGTTTTGAGACCCCAAAACAAAACAAGGCGAGTTTAGAAGGCTACCCAAGTGAATAATCAATAATGTCTCTGGGAACAAGATGAAAGGAAGGTTCTGAGACTTGAACCTAATTAATAGGCACCACTAAAGTTGGGGAAGCAGCATATTCTTGGACATCTGAAAAAAGATTAAGAAAACAGAAGCCGCATATTCTTGGACATCTGAAAAAAGATTAAGAAAACAGAAGCAGCATATTCTTGGACATCTGAAAAAAGACAGCATGTTCATTGGTACAGATAAACAACTTCATGTTCTTTCCCAACAAACAGGAAATGTAAATTTCTATGTTTTCTTCACTCTAGATGCTGGAACCGTGCATGAAAAGTGTGTGTTTTCCACTTTCTATTGCTGGAAATAAATCAATGCATGTGTAAATAAATGACAAAAGAGAATATGGAATTAAAAGGACTTCAAATTTCTCAGTAGTAAAAGTAAGTAAAATTTGTCGTACATTCATTTCCAAGGTTAGGCTTGTCTTCAATTAATCCTCTCAATCATACCCTATCAATTGGGTATTACGAGGACACTGTAGCTGTAATTCAAACATTTGCTAACCACTCACAAAGCGCAGATATGAGAAAGTTAATGCTTTTTAAATGATCAAGGAGAATACAAGATTTCTGGCTGTGTGTAGTTAGTTTTTGATTGTATGATGGTAACGTTGTTGAACCACCCAAGTAGGTTAGTGTTAATACAACTTGTCAACCGTTTCTATTTCATTTTTTGGGTCCTAGGTGGCGTACGATTTTGATCATGTGTTTATCGTCTATCATAGTTGGGACACTTTCTCACGTTGTGATGTATACATACTTTCCCCGAACATTTAACCTATTCCTAAGATTAAAAAAAAAGGTGTTAATTCTTGGTGGTTGTTTCATAGGGACATAAATCATGATAAGACAGCACAGGTTGAAGAGCATCTAATGGTCTAATGAAATCAAAAGATGAGAGGACCACCTTCCTCAAAGAAAGCCTGGAATCTTAAATAATAGTACACAACTTGTCTCCCAAATACTAATAAAATGGTAATAAAGTTATTATGGGAATCATAAAAGCAATATTATTCCTCCTGACAGCATTGAATTACTCTTGGTCGCATCTAATTGCACTTGACCGCTACGAATTACTCTTGGCCACATCGAATTGCACTTGGCCACTACGAATTGCCCTTGGCCTCATCAAATTGCTCTAAGCCGTATCAAATTGCACTTGGCTGCATCGAATCCCTCTTAGTTGCATCGAATTGCACTTGGCCGCTACAAATTACTCTTGGCCACATTGAATTGCACTTGGCCGTATCGAATTATACTTGGCCACATCGAATTGCTCTAGGCCGCATCAAATTGCACTTGGCCGCATCGAATTCCTCTTGGCTGCATCGAATTGCACTTGGCCACTACAAATTACTCTTAGCCGCATCGAATTGCACTTGGCCGCATCGAATTGCACTTGACCGCTACAAATTAAACTAGACCGCATCGAATTGCACTAGGCCGCTTTCCAGGTAATTAAGAAGAAACCCATAAATTTCCTAAAATGATAAGTACTATGTATATGACGGCAGTCCAAAATAAAAATAAACAAAACAGACAAGATCTCTAAGATTGGTAACTAGCGACTCATACATTAGCAAATAAAAGCAAGGGTGGTGGAGAACCCACCATGAAGCATCCCAAATTTCATAAACCAAACAATTCCATTACGATGAAGCCGGTGATCAGTTTGGTGTTTAAGACTTGAGACTTTTTGGGTTTGCCTTTTTTTTTTTTTTTTAAGGTCTTAGCTAAGCGCGAAACCTCATAGTTGCTATCAATTTTTAAGTGGATAGTGGGATTGGTCAGGACTAGTCGAGATCTCGAGGCGCGCGTAAACTGGAAAAAAACTTAAGAAGTCAAGTTAGAAAATAATTAAAAAGGATTTGAGTCATTTGACTAAATTATCTTGGAGTGTTTTCTTATCTCAATTAGTGGTGAATGAACCCACTCACATAATCTGGATTTCCTGATCTTTCATTGAGTAGTACAAATATAATCTGGCATCTGCCTGTCAAATATACTCCACATCTTGCCTTTATGCCTATTATACACCAGGACATGCTGCAACAAAAACAATAACATGACTGATTTAGTCCCCAAACATTGGAAGTATTGGCGGGAGAGGATTGAGGACAAACTTAACCTTTGACAATAATGCACAAAAAAGAACAAGGCACGGGAGGACAAAGCACCCGAAACCAACACTGATAACTCCATAATATAACCCCAGATAAATTAACTGAAGCACATTCAATAACGACAAATGCGAATTAAATCTTCAAAGACAGGGCGGTGACTAATTTATAGGCAATAATCTTAATTAATTAGGTCTAATCATCCAAATGGACCACATGTATAGTTCTATTTTACTAAGAAAAGACATGTTTAAAACTTAACCGTCTCCACTAAGCAATTACTAATATACAAGTAAAGGTTGATTGAATTTTTATAAATAAATCCCCTGGAAACAACATAAACGAAAACATAAGATTTTAACCGAACAGCTCCACAAGATAAAGGTGGAGTTGCGCCTTTCTGCAGCTTAATTTGGAGAAAATTTTGGAAAATATAATGCCAGCAATGCTACAAACACATACAGAAATGCAACAAATGTATCCGGAAAGTGACAATTCATGTGGGTCTCACAACGTAGATATGGGGTTCATGATAAGCACCCAATAATGCATATTCTTGGTGCTTTAGTCCTCTAGTATGTTGTGTTTGTACATATATGTTGTCGTTTTATGCGATATTGCTCGGAAGGTAGGTTTTTGTGTATTTCAGGTAATTCGTATAAATAAGGCGGGTTTGAGCGCCAAGAAATGCTCCGGATGCAACCAAGTACTCAAGGCCACGTGCCACCCCGTTGTGGTGCCCGAAGAGTCATGAAGAGATGGTTTGGAGGTTGCTCAGGTCGCCCAAGGGTCAAGGGAATTGAAGGAGAAGTTAAGATTTTACCAAAGCAATTCATCTTCTGACGAGCTGAGGGTAGAATCATCATAACTTTTGATGTACAAACTACTTTTGATCCAACCCACTTGGGTTAGAAAGTAGACTCGACGAGCTTTCCAACGGTCCAAAGAACGCTTAAATCCGAGTTCGGGAGTGTCCGGAGCGAGCATGCAAAGTTTGCCCAAAAAAGCTGTAAAGCGGGTACCGGTACTGGAAATTCCCAGTACCGGTACCGGGTGTCCAGAGATCAATTTTCCAGCCCGTTGAAGCGGGTACCGGTACTGGGAATTCTCAGTACCGGTACTGGGTGGGAAAATCTGCAAATTTTTGTTAGCCTTTTCAACTTTCCATTTATAGAAAGTTTCCACTTATGGAGTATTTTTGGGATATTTTGGAGGACTTTTTGGTCCTTTGTAACTTAACTTTAGAGCCCTATAAATAGGCTTGTATGCCTTTTATAGAAGGATGGCCATTTCTAGTCTTTTTTAGGCCTTAGTCTTTCTTCTTGCTTTCTAGGACTCCATTGATGCTCTCAAGCTTTCTTAGTTAATTTCCTTAAGAACTCAAGTAAGTATTTGTCTTATGCTAATTTCTAGTTTATTAATTTTGTAGCTACGGTTTAGATCTTCACTAATTTCAAGTTTATTTCCATTTCTATCGGTTAATCATGTTTTCTTCCTTAAGCAAGCTTTCTAGTCTTTTCATTATGTGTGAGTAGTCGTTTAGGCTTGGCCGTGGGGTGAATAACATCATGTGATTTATGTTAATCTTGCTTTTCCTCAACTTAAGACTTGAGGTTTGGTTTGTAAATGTGTGTAGTTCGCCCTTTTATGTAACAAAACTTACCGATGTTAATCTCTGGTGATCATATGCTCGCTCATATGGTTCCGTGAGCTATGTCTCGCCTCGTGTTTGCCGAAAGAACCAAAGAACTTGCTCGCTTTCCAAACTATGCTTCTAGTTCATGACCTTGATATCGAGTTTGAATGCAAGTCTTGGCGTTGTTAATCTCCGGTGATCATGGGCTCGCTCACATGGTTCCGTGAGCGATGTCACGCCTTGTGTTTAGCTTGTTATTCAAACTCTATATCAAGTCTAACCATTTTCATAGCTAAATCTTCCGGTTGATAGCCTATGCCACGCGATTCAACCGTGTTTTCGTTGAGAATTGTTAATTGGCTTAAGTTACAGGCGTTAGTAACTCCATTGCCTTGCCGCCTTTTAATTCTTAGTCCAAACTCATTTTCTAGTCGTTTTACAATAGTTTTCCATTTTCTAAAGCAAAACCGATAGTTGGCCGCCTAAACGCCACAAACCCTTACTTCTACAATCCGAACAAGCTATATTCGAACTCCCTGTGGATCGACTCGGACTTCCTCACTATACTATGCAAATCTTTAGTTGTAGTCCGGTAAATAAATAATTGAATTTGACGGCCATTTGGTAAACTTCAACGACTACTGAATGGACGCAATCAGTTCACCTACATTGGGCGCACATTTATGCCTGATCTGTGCACTTCCATCCGTGTCCATAGTGTTGGGGTCCACCCATAGTGGTGGGATTTTGTGAGAGATATCCATAGTGTTGGGTGTCTTGCGTATTTTACCCAAAATCCTTATTTATATAGCTTGTACACCCTATTAGGGTTAGAGTGCGACATAATGTGAGAGAGAGGGTGAGACAAGCATGAGGGCCAGTCTGTGGCTCTCCGGAGAGGAACCGGCGTTGCTTCTTGGAGAGTTTTTTCATCTGTGTATATTAAGTGTCATATATCAAAGGGAGTTTATCTCTAAAATCGTTGTGTGGGGTTGTGTGCGTGGTATCCCTCTAGTCCTAACACGTAGCATTTGTGATAGAATACAAGGTGCTTCACTAGACATGTCAATGTTTTATATTAGGGAAAATGATGGCCAATAACATATTTTGATAATTAATACCCGCCTTTTAGTATTAACAAATGTTTTTAGCTTGTCCTTGGCAGGTATTAATTATCAAAACACGTCCTGGGCCTTTCATTTTCCCTTTATATTACAAGTGGTACTAGAATACATGTATCTAAATTAAATCAAAAAGAGCATAAGCCCACAATCATAGTAAGTTCAACTGAAAGCCCATTAAAGGAAGTGCCATTAAGAGGAAGAGTAATCAACCTTGCTTTTGGCAATGATTGACCCTCTAATTAACCTCCTTTATGAAAGGTGTACAAGAGTGGCTAGTTGAACTAGTCTCAATTGATTAACATGTTAATGTTAAGTAACCATGGAAGTTTTAAAAAGTTACTTCAAAATTGAAGGGGAAGAAACTCCCCTGTAGGGTTCTGTGCAGTTCATTTTAGAAATGATAGAAGCTTAGATCCTTGCTTGAAAATAAAAATAAAAAAGAAGAAGAAGCTAAAATCAAACCAAAAGGAGGGCTATTTTTCTTTAATATAGCACGGGAGCACCTAGTCTGACATAATTTTACAGATGTATAAACACAAGAATAACAGAATCCATATAATCCCAAATCAATGGAGGTACAGGTGGAAAGGATTAGAGATAGACCTATGAAATTAAAAGTATCCAATTTGTTCCGAATGATATTTGCAACCACATCTCTTGTTTTGTGTGGCATAAAGTGCTAGATGCCTTTAATTGTCATCCAAGGACATGTTTGGATCCTAAATTTGTAGAGAGATTTACGCAAAAAGAATTAGACATTTTCACTTGGTATTCCACCAACATATTCATGATCACAAATCCATGATCCAAACATAGGTTAGGAAATAATGCCATTACAGCTGAGTAATTGTGCTGCTAACAAACAAAATACTTTAAGGATTTACATATTATATGACACATTCTTTTTCAATCGTACAGGTGGCAGAATCTTAGCCCTACATAACTGAATTGTGTGTTTCTTGCCACAGAGAACCATAGGCAAGCTCTTCCAAAGGAACCCCATAGTACATATTTGGAAAATCACCAAATCCAATAATACCATCCAATTCATCCCCACAGGGATCCATGTACCAATTATTCATCTCATCACTTGGAGAGGAGGGAGGGATCATCTCCACCTCCATCCAATCAAAGTCATCAAGATTATGTGAGATCGAGCAATGCAAATTGTCCGCTTGTGCAGCATCGAAGGGTTGAAAACCCTCCGAGTCGGTGCCCCACTCGAGTTCCACGGACAAATCAAGACCGTCCACGATCTTCGGATCAATTTCTGCCTCTAGCGATTTCATTACTCTTGTAAGTTTGTCATCGTCGCAGTCCTCCGGACTTGGTTCTTCGAGTAAGGACATGAGTAGGGCACCGTCAATTTCTTGGACTTCAAACTGATCAAAATCATGATCATTGCCATTGATGCATGCCCAATTTTCAGGTAGTGAACCAGCCATATTATGGAGGAAGTTAGGGGGAAATGATAGGAAGACAGAGAAAGAAGGGGAAAAGGCTTTGAGGCAATACAAAGTTGAGGGCTTATAAGCACAATGATTATATCTCAATAGAATGAGGCCTTTATATAGGTAATTTATAATGGGTACGTGCACCCACCAATCATGTGCACTTGTTAAGGACAGATATTTAAAATTTTGACGTGTGTGTTTTGTGCATGTACATATGGCAAGGGGGCATTTTTCAATGAAGAAATGATCAATTGCGTTGATAAATTAATGTCCCCTGTACATCCGGCGTTACCCTTGTGGTTCAGGCGGTTGTTCAGGTTTTGAGAGTATTTGTAGAGGTCTGGGGTTCGATTCTTCACCAAGTGAGAGTCCTGCAATAAGTGGGGGGCTGTGACTAGTCCATCTGTACTAGCTCTCCCGGAGGTTTGAGTTGCACAGTTGAGTTCATATAGTGGCTTGGTTGTAGCGCTGTTCCTCCATTGAAAAAAAAAAAAAATTTAATGTCCCCTTTTTCTCTTAGGAAACAGATGCTTTCCAGGTAAGCAAAAAGTCTGGTGCTGGTTCATATATGACCCATAGGAAGGTTGGACAGATAATATCTTCAAGATATTGTTGGATCAAATCTAACAGCAATAAAGTAGAGTGGGGAATCCACCAATGTTACAATTTTAAATATTTTGGGGTGGGGGCATGTGCTACTACAGTTAGATAACTTTTGGAAATATGGAATAGTATCAGTTCTTTTTTTATAACTCAAAAGGTTAGAGACATCTTACGCACTTTGACTATTCTCGGGGTTCAAATATTCCACAATCCACTAACTTCAAACTCTTTGATACTTGTCAAAATGTTTTTTTGAACTTTAGTACTTCATTGTTTTTTTTTTTGTTTTTTTTTGTGATCACACTTTTCGGTCTTAATCACGGTGTCTTGGCCAATTTTTGTGCGAGTTCTTACCGCTCTTTCCAAAGTTGTTTCACTCGTTCACGCGTGATGTGACCTTTAACAATTGTTTGCAGAGAGAAACCAAAACATGGGCTAAATGAGATACATTGAGCCCTGCTAATCTTCTTTGCGATTAGAATTTCCGTTATTGTTTCCCATATTTCTGACCGTCCAACTTGAGATTTGGGCACATGGTGGCACCAAACGTGTTGGGTGGGTGTAGGTTTTAAATTATTCTCAAAGAAAGTCCTTTCTATTTTTTTTTTCTCTTTCCATAATTGAGTCTGTGAATGAATCCACACCCATGTGAATTAGAAAGCAACTTCAATCCCCATTTTGACCCACCAATTAGAAAGCAATAGCATCACCTCAAGCTCTAGTGGATGTTGTTCAGTAGTTAGACCTCTTGTTTGGTTATTTACTCCTCTTGAGATGATATTCAATTTCGTTGAACTCGGCTGCTTTTGATATAATACAACTCTTACCATTTTGAAAGAAAAAAAAATTAGTACCACCTCAGGCAGTGGGCTAAGAACCTCCCTCTCTTCCACCAGTCTCATGTTCAGGATTTTTTTTTTTTCCTAGGCAAAAGAAATTTTATTAATGGAACAAGATGGTTGGTAGAAGGGGGTTTTCAGTGGGGTTCTGGTGAAAGCTTCCGCGACGGAATAATAGACAGATATTTTCTCTACGTGTCAGATTAGTTATGGCTCAAATCCGACCATTTCAGGATGGGCGAGTTCCCCTTTAATCTGGTCACCTCCAGAACGGATCAACTACGTTTGTCGCCACGCCACCGCCTAGCGCCCACCCTTTTACCGAGAAAATAACAAATTAGACAGCATCTCCTTATCTTATTGATCAGTTACCCGAATCGTTAATCATCTCCTTATTTAAGCATCACATTAAATAATCAAGAATGTTCATCGATCCAGTGACACAATATTTGCCTAACAACGCACTTAGCCACCCCTTTATTAAAGAATTTATTTTTTCCTTATCTTGAGGGTCTGGCGGTTCCCAGGATTATGATTGGGTTTTTTTTTTTTCTATTTTTATGGCCATTTGGTCGGAGGGGATGAGGACCTAATTAATTGAGACATTTTTTTTTTTATAATAACTTAGGCGTCCAGACCAGCTTATGCGCACACTTCAACTAGTCCTGGGGGACCAATCTCACCGCCCACTTGCGAGAGTCCTAATTAAAGCCAGAACAAATCTTTGAATGAACTAAACCCATAAGAGTTGATAATACCTAAGAAATTTTGAATGTTGAGACTTTGGGAGTGAGCATACATCACATTTTATATAAGCTCCTTAATCACTAGGTAAGCCATTACATATAATTTGATTTGAAAGTATGCGCGCATCACACTTTTAATTAGAGGTGGCAAATGAACGGATCTGGGTGGGTTCGGGCGGGTTAGAACGAGTTGCGGGTCGAATATGGGTCAAATGGTAAACGGGTTGAAACGGATCGGTCGAATATGGGTCAGGTCAAATCCAAACCTCTCTCTCTCTCTCTCTCTCTCTCTCTCTCTCTCTCTCTCCCCCCTCCCCCTTTTTTCCCATCCTTCTAATTTGTCTCAATAAGAGGAATCAAAAAAGTAAAAAATTATGGTTAAAACTCAATTTTTTTTAATAAAAAAGAAAATAAGCCAAAAAGATAGAAATTTTAACTTAATTTTGCCTTTATTCAAAAAATTATAATAATTTTTTATCTTTTCTATTCCTCTCAACGAGACGAATAAAAAAGTTACAAGAGTTTGATGCATAATTAACAAATGTGATTTTTTTTTCTTTGTTTGGAACACTTTTGAAAGAGTAGCAGGGGTAATAAGTGAAGAGAGATAGAGAGAGAAATGATTGGAAGTAGGGAGAATCTTTTGAAAAATGCTTTTCAAATGGAGAAGCAAACACAACATTTGTCTTTCAAAGTGTGTGCCTATGTGGTTGTAAAGGTTTGCCTCTTGGAGAGGGAGATCGATGAATGTTTACGGGAATTAAACCTTGGTCATGTGTATAAAGTAATAGAGATACAAACTGCACTCCACTCTACTTACGTGGTTTGTAAAGGTTTGGCTAGTAAAGGTGTGGACTCCATTTTCTCGATAGGTCCGGCTCCGGCGTTGTGGTTTTAAGCGGCTTTTTTGTCTTTTGTTTTGTTGTTGTTGTTGTTTTTTTTTGTTGTTGTTTTTTTTACTTTGGACCAATAGTATCCTTTTTATATTTATATATGATATATTTCTTTCGGGTTAAAAAAAATAAACAAAACGAAAAGGATTAGCACGATCGTTCAATTTAACCAGCAATTCATTACTCTCATTTTTTTAAAGAATAAAATTTCCACTATAATAATAGCACTCGTCTTCGGCAGAAGGTCAATCACGATCGGTCAACTGAGAGAGTGATCACACAAGTGTAAAATATAGCATTTATCTTTGGCAGCAGCAGTTTTGGATACACGTGCAAGCAGCAGCTACATCTCTCTTGTTTTGTGTGGCATAAAGTGTTCAGTTCAGTAAATAGCCTTCCAAGGGCATGTTTGGATCATACATTTGTAGAGCGATTTATGTAGGAGTAAAAATAGATTAGAGATTTTCACTTGGTATTCCGCCAACATATTCATGATCACAAATCCGTCATCCAAACATAGCCTAAGAAAATAATGCCAGCCAAAACTTTTACAGCTCATGAGTAATTTACTGCTAACTTACAGTTTAACAAAATGCTTCAACTTTAAGGATTTACACAATTATATGATATTCTTTTCCACATATACAGGTGGCAGAATCTTAGCCCTGCATCACTGCATCATGTGTTTCTTGCCACAGAGAACCATAGGCTAGCTCCTCCAAAGGAACCCCATAATACATATTTGAAAAATCACCAAATCCAATAATACCATCCAATTCATCCCCACAGGGATCCATGTACCAATTGTTCATCTCATTACTTGGGGAGGAGGGAGGGATCATCTCCACCTCCATCCAATCAAAGTCATCAAGATCATGCGCGATCGAGCAAAAATCCAAACCGTTCACCTGTGCAGCATCGAATGGTTGAAAACCCTCCGAGTCGGCACCCCACCCGAGTTCCATGGACAAATCGTCACCGTTGATCAGGTCCGGATCAATTTCCGCCTCTAGCGATCTGATTACACTTGTTAATTGGCCGTTGTCGCAGTCCTCCGCATTTGGTTCTTCAAGTAAGGACATGAGAAGGGCGCCGTCGATTTCTTGGACTTCAAATTGGTTGAAATCATGATCATTACCGTCAACGCATGCCCAATGTTCAGGTAGTGAAACAGCCATGTTATGGAGGAAGTTAGGGGAAATGGAAGGAACAAAGAAATTAGAAGGGGCAAGGATTTGAGGCAATTCAAAGCTGAGGGCTTAGCACAATGGCTATAACTCATTTGAATGAGGCCTTTAAATAGGTAATTTCTTAATGGGGTACATGCACACCCACCAATCATGTGCACATGCTAAGAAGATAGAAAGAAGACAATTAAAAATTTGGTGTGTGTTTGTGCATGTACATTTGGCAAGGGGCAATAGAATTCTTGATGAAAGAAATGATCAAGTGTTGATAAATGTCCACTTGTCCTTAGAAACGGGGATTCTGGGATGTTGTAAAGTAATTTCATGTATAGCGCTGCAGGGCGCATTCGGACTGTCTAAAAGTGTTTTCAGTGGTTCGGATTAAAAATGAACGCTCTCACGGAAAAGTAGACTCTTCCCTAACTCTTTCAGAGAAGAGTTTATTTTCAATCCGGACCATTGCCGAAATGGACGATCCGAATATGTCCTGATTTAGAGGAAGCTGCTTTGCACCACCCGGGTCCAAGAAAGATGCGCTCCAGCTAAGCAACAAGTCTGATGAGTATATGACCCATAGAAAAGCCTGGAATCGTTGTACACAACAGCACAAGGACAGACAATATCTTCAAGATAATGGTAGATCAAATCAAACGGCATCAAAACTTAGGTGGGGAATCCACTGTCACAAATTTTAAAGGCATGTGGTGTACAAAAATTAGATAACTTTAGGAGGGGATATCCAAATCAGTTTATATTCTAGACGCGTGTGAGATATACCTCCGTTAATATGGATAGAAAATATGACGGCAGGGGGTCTATCCGCACATTTTCAAAATCACAGATAGGTTATGTGGTCAATTTTAAACCATGAGAGGGATATCCACACATAACAATAACCACATGGGGTCAAAGTGGACTTTGCTTTTTGCCCTTTTAACTTCACCAACAGGCCAAGTCTTTGGGATTTCAGTACTTTTGTTATCTATATGCGTGTGATTTGGATGTCTTTTTAACTTTTAAACTCTGTTGGACTCTTTTTTTTTTTTTTTTTTTAACGTTTAATGTCCTTTTTTAACTTATAGTGATTAATAAAGATCAATAAAATGATAATAATTCAAAATAGGCTAAAAAAATTCAGCTTATTTACATGATTACGTGTTTAATAAACTTGTATCAAATTTTGTCAATATTTTTTAGAAAATTGGTTTCTTGACATAGAGACAAATAAGAGACATATTACATGAAAACCCCAAGTTATCACCCAAAAAAATGCTAAAAATGTTTTCCCAAACGCATGGTACTAAAGTTGAAGAGAAACCAAACAAAGCTAAATGAAATTAATAATTCATAGACAAGTGGGACCTAAGTGAATAATGGGGGTTCGTGAGTCGTGTTCCCTATATTTCTGGCCATCCAACTTGAGATTTGGGCACATGGTGGCACCAAACTTGTTGAGTGGGCGTGGGGTTTTAGATCACAAAGAAAGTCATTTAATCTCGTTAGTTTGCGGATTTGCTCTCCACGCAATTAATCAGGGTTTGACTGTAAGAAAGTAGTTTTTTTTTGCATATTCTCTAGTCCTGATATGAATGATCTGTCTTTGACTGAACTGAAAAGAAGATCAGCTGAGGTGCACGTAAACTGATCCGGACAAATAAAAAGAAAGTAATTTTTATATTCTTTCTATGATTGAGTGGTGAACGAACCCACAACCCATGTGACTAAGGTCCCCCTCAATGCAGCAAGTACCAACTCCAATCCCTAATTTTGACCCACCAATTGGAAAGCATCTCCTTATCTTTATTGAGATAAGTTAACCAAAAGCTAATCAAAAATCATACAATAAGTCTACGGACCAGGAACTCGACCCACGCTCCAACCCAGGATGCTGACGTGGCATGCCACGTCAGCTGGTGGGCCCATCGTTTCAATTAGGAAAAAAAAATATATTACAAACTGCCGAAATTTTGAATACCCCCAAACCCAAAACAGATCTTCAGTGGAGCACGACGAGAGAGAAGAGAGCACGAAGAGAGAGAGAGGCAGGAGGTGGATGTCGACAAACTCATCAGCGCGCGACCACCAGCCTCACCTCCACCTCCGGCGACCATCTCCACCGTTTCCACCTCTGGAGACCAACCCTTTCCGAATATCGACCCACCACCGACGACAAATCCACCGCCGCCAAGGTCTCTCTCTCTCTCTCTCTCTCTCTCTCTCTCTCTGTATTAGGTAGATTTTCAGTTTGCGCTCTATAACTTGTTCAACCCAAAAAAAAATTAGGGTTCCATGTTGGTATGAAATTTGGGATTTTGTTTGAAACAAGGGTTCCAATAACATGTGAAATTCGGGATTTTTTTTTGGAAATTAGGGTTCCAAGCTTCACTTTATTTTGTATACCAAATCAGATCCTCTTCCTCTACACTCACGTCGAACTCTTGCCGTCGCTCTTGGCTTTCATCTCCACTCTGCTCTTTATTGCCTCTTCCACCACGGGCCTTATCTTGCAAATTACAAGCACTATGCCTTAAGAAAATGAGAAGAGGAACCATTTTAGCCTATGGGTATGAGAACATTTTAGAGTCCAAAAGTTTAGCAAAAGAAATGAAGTGTTGTGCATCTAGAAGGAGAAATATACTTGTGCTCTAATGGCAGCTTCGTATGCATCCGGTGATGTCCGAAATTTAGCCTATATAAATTTAATTGTTTACCAAAATGGATTAGCAGCATGCTTGGTAGGGAAAATAAAAACATATCCTACATAATTATGCAGTTTGGCAATTTGTAATCAACCAGCATATATCTGTTCCTACTTAAAGATGAAATCTACAATTATGCAGCTTGGCAATTCTTGCAGTTTTCATTATTATATCAGTTTGATTGTCTAGTGACATTAACTTAATTTACAGCATTGCAATGGCAAACAATAGCGGCTCTAGCTGTAGCCATTGGCACCCAAGTCCTAACATAAGGATTTTGGCTGCACATTTTTTGGATGGGTTGACACTCCTACTTGTGCCCGAGGAATGGAATTTGGGAACAACCTTCTAAAAACCATGAGGAGATTGGAGTTTGCAAATGCAGAGTTGGAGAAGATGAATGAATTATTGGCATCAAGCAATGAAGCATTGGCATCAAAAAATGATGAATTCGTGTCAAAGGACCAAGAGATGGTCATCACAAACATCCAAAAAAATGATGAGTTGATGAAGCTACTAACCTACTCTCGATCTAAAGAATGGAGGATGAAAGTAATTGTGGTTATGTTGGTTTTCATTGTTGGCCAAAAAAATTGTCACCTCATGTACTTGGCATGAGTGGCCTTTGTTATTGGTATGATGTATCTTTATTTTGAGGAGTATCCTGGGTAACTTGGGTGTGTGTCTGTATTTTGATGTGTATCCTGAGTATTCCTGTAGATGTGACTCAATAGGTGTGTTTCGAATGCCTGTATGTTGTTGAATGAAAAATATGTGTTGGTCTAGATTGCCTGTATGTTGTCCGATGGAAAATATATGTTCGTTTTTGAATGTGTTCTTGGCAAAGTTGAGAAATTTGTCGAAGTTTTTGCCTTTGAGAGAACTTTATCAGCAGCTAGTCTTGTGATGGACAGAGAACTTATTGTAAAATTAGGTTGTTGCACCAGATGGAGTATCACTAGATTGAGTTGAGTATACTGTGTCAAGAGCAGTTGGAATTTCCAGTTTACGACAAACTGTAACTGGTAAAAATGTCCAGCACATTAACTCATTTTACTAGTTAAATTTGCAAATGATAACTTGAGAATAAGAGGCAAACTGCAGCATATTAAACTCCTTAAAACTTTTTTTTTTGAACCACAGTTCTTCTATTAAAGATCCAAAAGGATAAGAGAGCCGCTCAGCGGGATATTACATGGAGAAATAAAAATCAAAGACTCGCTTCTACTTTTGCTAGCTATGCAGTGGGCACAACTATTCGCTTTAAGGTTACACCATGTAAAAACATAATCACAGTTAAGAGAGAACCAAAATATCATCAGTAATAGCTTGAATAGACCAATTCTTGTGATTAGATGCAGCCTGGAGTAGATGAACAAGCACTTCACAGTCAGTTTCAATTGTAGCTCTCTGTAAGCCCCAAGCTTTGGCCATCAACACCGCAATCCTAACAGCCCACGCTTCCGCCGCCAAAGCCGAAGAGACCTTTATTCTCCCATGACTGATATCCACTTTTGAGATGATTTTGTATCCGAAATTACATAAGCTAATTGGGCGGAATTGGGATACAGTTTCAGGATGAGGAATTTTGGGAATAAGAACTACGTTGGTTTTGTTCAACTTCTCAATGTTTGCAGAGCCCTCAAAGAAATCCTTTACCATAGAGCAAACCGAGTCCTTAACTTGGTCCCAATACTTTTGGAAAAACACTCCCGGAAAACCATCAGGTCCTAGGGCTTTAAGAGACCCCATCTCACGCACCGCTGCTTCAATTTCTGAAATACGAACACCCCTGCACAAGCTATTATTTTGCTCTGGACTGATTTTGTTAGTAGTCCCTTTTAGAGCTGCCTTCTCACAATCAATATCTGGGCTTAAATCCAAAATAAAGAAGTGAAATAATTATGTGTGATTGCAGAGATACCTTTGGGAGATGAGATCCATTCCCCTTGCTCATCCTTGAGTCTCAAAATGAAACACCGTAAACTTGAAAATATGGAACTAGAATATGCATTCAAACAAAGGCATAATAGGAAAAATGAGATCTTCCAAATGTTTCGGTCCGAATTCAGTGCGCTGAGAATTAATTCAACCACCACTACAATTCCAAACTACAAAGCTGACAAAAAGACCAATGTTGATTCCTTCAAAAGAATAAGCTTTGTTGATGGAAAAAAATGAACATTCAAAAACCTCAACTTTCTAACACTTTAATCTCATTAAATTTAGATTTTCACCATCAACACTTCAATCTCATGTAATACGGAGTACATCTTTTTCTCCAAACTGCTATGTTTCCCTTTGGTTCACCACCAATATATTACAGACTCCATTCAGCAGACCAAGAGCAACAAATGACAAACTACATTAAAATGTCTTGGAGAAAATAAACATCACCAAGAACGAAATTACAAATGCCTTCCTTGTCGATATGTTTTTTCTAATTTGAATTTCCAGTTACAACCCAAAAGGTTGGAATGTTGGTGAAGACTGTTACTTAGGATTTGCTCTCTTATGTGGAGACTGGAACTTAAGCTAGGCATGGAAAAACCTTTGATATGCTCTGCTACTGATATTAAACTTTCAGTTGGCATAACAATAAGACATTAGCTCAGTTGAAAAAAGTATGCATTACATCATTTAGGGGCATAAGTTTAATTAGTTCAAATGAAAAAATATAAAACTGAAAGCTGTAGCATCCATTGAACAGTTCCAATACAGAGTAGCGTACATATGGAAGCCATGTTTCTAAAGGGGTAGCTACCCAGTTTTTGCCAAAGAGAAGTAGAGGAAAGCGTTGATATCTGAATTTTCACAAATTCATATACACGTGGGGTTGTAAGAGGAAGTTAGTCACAAATTTGAACTTCCTGTAACAGGAAGTGTTGATCAATGGAATGAGTCACAAATTCCTGTTACAACCCCAAATTTTCTAATTTGAATGCCCTCCAGGAAATCTTAATTTTGTGTTTACACTAGAAAAAGAGAAACATCTCATAGAAATTTAATGATTTGATTTCTCAGTTGTATCACATAAAATTGCATATCTTGGATTGTTTTATAATCCTGATTTTCTGAAACCAGAAACACATGGTTAGGGTTCTACCAAAAAACCCTCCAAGTTCACAAGCCCAAATTTTTTTCTTGTTTGAAGAAATTATAGTGAAATTAAAGGCTAGAATCGAAAACACTCTAACATATAGACGAGGAGAGAGAGACCTTAGCGGCAGTGGATTTGTCGTTGGTGGTGGGTCGATTTTCCCGAAGGGTTGGTCGCCGGAGGTGGAACCGGTGGTGGTGGTCGCCGGAGGTGGAGGTGAGGCTGGTGGTCGTGCGCCGATGAGTTTGTCAACCTCCTCCTCCTCCTCTTCCTCTTCCTCTTCGTGCTCTCTTCTCTCTCTTTGTGTTCCACTGCAGATCCGTTTTGGGGGTTTTCAAAATTTCGGCAGTTTGTAAATTTTTTTTTTTGCTGATTGAAACGGTGGGTCCACCAGCCGACGTGGCATGCCACGTCAGCGTCCTGGGTTGGAGCATGGGTCGAGTTCCTGGTCTGTAGACTTATTGAAAACCAATCATATACTTGGATTTCATCGACAAGTGCCTTGTTCTCTTCCATTTTCAAAAAGAATTTTTCAAAAAAATTTTCCTAGATTCCCCCTACTTTTAACATTTCTCTTTCTATCTCTCTCCACTTTTTACCCCTACTATTTTTTTAAAAATTTACAAATATAATGGAGTAAGTCATTTGGGATCAATTATGAGGCAAAAAGGAATTATTAGTTCTTATCGATCTTATAATTAACCTCTTAATTTAGTTATTTTTGGACTAGTGCGTAGAAAAAATTTATTGCATATGAATATAATTTTTAATTACTTCCGTGTATAATTTTTTGAATCTTTTCGCACCAAATTAAAGTACTAATCTAGATCTTTAATATGGTGTAAAAAAATTTGAAAAATTATACATGAAAGTAAATGATTTTTTGATTTGAAAAATGACAAGAGAGAGAGAGTATGAGACTCTCAATATGAAATGAAGAGAGTATAATAATCAGTGTTTATAGATCTAGAAAACAGTATTATATTTGCCTAACAACGCACTCAACCATCCCTTTATTAAAGAATTAATTGTTGTTTCATTGATTCCGCGACTCAATATTTCTGCTTTTCCCATCCCTTATCGTGCGGGTCGGGTGGTTTCTAGTATTCTTTTTTAATAATCGATTTTCGGCCAATTCATATGCAGTTCAACTAATCACAGAACCATAAAGTTAACGACTAAAAAAATCCTTCAATGATCCAAAGATTTGAAATGTTTGACATTCGTAAGATTCGGACGTACAACCTCGTTTTTCGTGCTCACTCGGAAGGGATGAGGATGATTTTGGGTTGTCAAAATTTCATAGAGCTTATAACGAATGTATGCCTCTTAATTAGTTGAGGGAGTAAAAGATAAACGCCACTATCACAAATGAAAAGGTGAGAGAGACCATGGTTTACTTGTTGAGGATTGTCATGGTACAAGGAAAACGAACTGGAAATGAATGGTTCATACATATATATGTCATCCATATGTGAATCTGAATTATTCATTTTTTTTAGACATTTTCATGAAACGTTTTCATGTATTCTAGTAATATTTTGGTTAATTATTTTCATAACTCAATAGTATTCGGGCTTGAAAGAGTCCCGAACTTGAAAGCTAAAACCGAATTTCCATATCTTCATTTCTTTTGCAATTAACATGCGTATGGACTAATTTTAAAATGACTAATCTCACCGCCGGTTAACATCAGGACAAAACTCTGCATAAACTTACCCTTAAGAATTGACAGCATAAGAAGTTTAGTTGGATTCCCAATAGTGGACAATTAATTAGGGACGGAAAGGAAGGAGTATAAATAGTATAATGGGTTTTCTCGATAATGTTTATGCATACAAACAAAGTAAACATCTATGGTCATTTGATCATATTTTCATATTAAGTTGTAGCTATTACATCATTTAAATATTCTCCTTTATGATCCTATAGAAAAACATCTCAAAATGATAACTGACCTATTTGTAGATCATATTCGTCACGTAGAACAGTAGGACAGAGCAGGTAATTTATTCAAGATTACCTTACGTTCCAAGTCTTCGACGTATCTTTAGAAACGGGCATCGGCTTGTATAATATATATCCCAAATACATATATCCCAAATACATGATCAAATTAAGAGCACTGTTAATCATGCTATTGCTGTCTAAACGAACTTATACGCATCGCTATAAACAACTATCACAAGTGACTAATCCATATCGCATTCGTCGTTACTCAACGCCCTCTAATCAAATCCTCTCAAAACCCAGTCTTAAAAGCAGCAAATATCTCGTTTACTGCAACACCCAGATAACGAAATATGGTCGAAGCAGAAATCTCAAAGATGCCGTTTCTGTTTTCAGTCTTATGCCCACCAAGAGTGTCGTATCTTGGACGGCAATGCTCACTGCTTATGCAGATAATGGGCAAATTGAGAAAGCCCGGGAAGTGTTCGACGAAATGCCTGAACGAAATATTGCGTCTTGGAATGCGATGATAACGGCTTACGTTCGTAATACTCGTGGGACTGGTGAAGCTAGTGAGTTATTCAGGCAGATGCCCGAGCGAAATGCTGTTTCTTATGCTGCGATGATCACTGGTTTTGGGCGGGCGGGTATGATGGAGAAGGCGGAGGAGTTGTATGCGGAGACGCCTGTGATTTGGCGGGACCCGGTATGTTCGAATGCTTTGATTGCCGGGTACTTGAAGATGGGTGAATTGAAGGAAGCCATTCGGGTTTTTGAGGGTATGGTGGAGAAAGATGTGGTTTCTTGGAGCTCAATTGTTGATGGGTACTGCAAGCATGGAAGGATTGGGGAGGCTAGGGATTTGTTTGATAGGATGACAGAGAGAAATGTGGTTACTTGGACCACGATGATAAATGGGTATTTGAGGACGGGGGATTTTCGAGATGGGTTTGAATTCTTTTTGGAGATGAGACGGGAAGATAGTGTAAAAACAAATCCTACTACAATAACCATAATAGTTGAAGCCTGTGGATATTGTGTTAGATACGAAGAAGGATGCCAAGTACATGGTTTGGCTTTGCGTATGGGATTTGAACGTGATGTCTTCTTGGGAAATTCTGTTATTACCATGTATTCTATGTTTGGCTGTCTAGATGAAGCTAGTAACGTATTCAACTGGATGAGCAAAAAGGATATTGTTTCTTCGAATTGTCTTCTTCAGGGTTATGTTCAAGCTCAAGATACTGAAGAGGCTTATAAAATTTTTCTGAAGATGCCGGAGAAAGATGTGGTTTCTTGGACAACCATGATTACAGGATTCTCTAGCAAAGGCTTGACTCAAAAATGCATTGAGTTGTTTAATCAGATGCCCGAGAAAGATGATGTTGCTTGGACTGCTGTTATTTCAGGGTTTGTGAATAATGGAGAATATGAGGAGGCCATCAGTTGGTTCATCCAAATGCTTCACAAAGCAGTCAGGCCAAATCCTCTTACGTTTAGTAGTGTGCTGAGTGCTTCAGCTGGTTTGGCAGCATTAAACCAAGGCTTGCAAATCCATGCTCATGTCCTGAAAATGGATATGGAATTTGATTTATCCATTCAAAATTCACTGGTCTCCATGTACTCAAAATGTGGAAATGTACTCGATGCCTATGGAATCTTCCAATCCATCAGGGCACCCAATACTATTTCTTTCAACTCAATGATAACTGCATTTGCCCAAAATGGGTATGGAAATGAATCAATTAGGCTATTTAAGAAAATGAAAGATGAAGGCCAAGAACCTAATCAAGTTACCTTTCTCGGGATGCTCTCAGCTTGTACCCATTCAGGACTAGTGGAAGAAGGATGGTACTATTTCAAATCCATGAGATCTACGTACAACATCGAGCCAGGGCCTGATCACTATGCTTGCATGGTTGATCTCCTAGGGAGATCTGGTTTTCTAGATGAAGCAATGAACTTGATTAATTCAGTCCCATTTGAGCCGCATTCTGGGATTTGGGGTGCTCTTCTTGGTGCAAGCAGGACCCATATACGCCTTGATTTGGCGAATCTTGCCGCTCAAAAACTTTTTGAACTGGAGCCCAATAATGCAACGCCTTATGTGGTGTTATCTGACATATGTTCTGCTGCAGGAAAAGGCAAGGATGGGGAGCAAGTAAGAATAACCAAGAAATCAAAAGGGATCAGAAAGAGTCCAGGTTGCAGTTGGATTTGAAAGACAGCTAATTTGTTTTCGGCAGGGGATCAATCCCATATAAGCTTCCAAGGGATTGAAAGGACATTATGGACAATTGTGGATGTGATGAAACTACTGGATTGCTAAAGAGAATGAGAATTCCTTGCTTCACACAGCCAGAATGCAAAGAAAGTGTTGAACTCCTCCTGTGCCATTAATCAAACTAATGGGAGTCTGCTCGTGGAGTTTTGGCCAAGTTTTAATTTCTGTTGAATCTGCGACTTTATCAAAGATTCAGAAACTTTGAGGTGCACGAAAAATGAAGTGAAAGGATGTTAACATTGTCATGGAGTAAGATGGTTTGGTCTGTTGGCAACTTCAAAGCACACATAAATTCCTGTTCTTTTTAGTCTACTTACTTGCTCAACAGGGAAGTTTGATCATGTTATGGTGAACTTTATGTTCAGAGGATTCTATGGCGGCTGTGTCTTCTCTTCCATATGGGACTATTCGGCGGGTAAATTCTAAAAGGCAGAGGAATAAAGGAAGTAGGCCTCTAGCCGTGGAGGATTGCGTGATGTATAGTCAGGTAAACCCCGCTCCTAATGTTATTCTTGTGACTTGTCTCATTGTTGATTGAGATCGAACTTTATTTACTTTGGATCATTCATTCTTCTTTTAGTCTTCACATGTTGAAGACTAGGAGGAGAATGTGGATTTCAATTGGTTAAATTCTAAAACCATTAGATCACAGTTAGATTAGAGGATAAAATCAGAGACTTGTCAGGTTGTAAGAAGAAGATGGTGTAAAAGTTGCAAACATATTTCGGAAATCAACAAAAACTAACCTTTGTCCCTTTTATGTCCTAGATCCACGGATCCAAAATTTCTCAGTAATGCAATAAGAACAGAATATTGGAGTTTCAGGTAGATATGAATGTTCATTAGAAAAGCTACTCGGTAAGTTTGGTTAAGCTCATGAATAGTATTCCCCTCTTGTAACTTAAGAACTCTAGTCAAGCTCAAGTCCCATTCTAAGTTTTACCAAAGTGACTTATAAATTCTAGAATACCCACTTTATTTGGCTCATTCCAATTATTTAGCCAGTACAATTTCTATTATATTTTCCTCATTTTCCTTAATTATTTTCCATTTACCATCTTATTATTTTCCTTTCTCTTCCATTTTTCCCCCAATAAACAAAGAAACCCTAATCTAAGTGAACATGTAGTCCTAGACAAAGCTCAAAGGAAAATAGGATTCATATAGCCAACTCTAATTGATTGAGACACAAGGTTTGGTTTGTTTTGGTTTAGGGGTTTGGCAATGTAAGCTGCCTTTGATCGGACCTGGGAGAGGAATAGTTGTGGTGTGCGTAAGGTTGCCAGGACAACCCTAATTGTTGAACTCAAAAAATATAAAACAGTGAAAATTGGGCTCACCAAGGACAAGGGCAAATAATTTGTGTCACGTAAAATCAAGTGTATGTGAGCAGCGAGCCTTGGATAACTTGCAGGTCCGGACCACACACTTAGCTTTCTGTACACATTCAAGCATAATTCTATAAAAATGGGTGTGGTTGTAGAATAATTGAGCTTTCAAAGCCAAAACTTGCGTTTGTATTGTTGTCCTATACCTTTGGGCTTTGGCACCCATGACCCATCGAATAATGGCTAGTTATGCACACACTGCCAAGACCATTCCTCATCATATACCCTTTGAGATTCCGATAGCATTCCCTCCACGTGTACTCATACAACCCATAAAAAAAATTCACAGTTGCCCAATGGACAAGTCTCCCCATAAATGTGTGGCCGTTAGGCACCCAATCTTTCTGTATTTATAGCCAAGGCTTTTACCATATCTCTCAGTTCTCATCAGTTCTACATTGTTCTCGACCAAATTCAGCATAAACATGGCGGCTTCTCTCCATCTCTTCAAGCTGTCATTTCTCTTGAGTCTCCTGTCAAACTCAAACCTGGGCATCTGGCCTGAATCCCGGAGCGGCATCAACGCCGCCGTATCTCCGCCTCCGTCGTGCAGCCGCATCGAGTGCCCTATCTATGATGTGGTTCATGTCGGGAATGGGTACGAAATTCGCCGGTATAACTCGACGGCATGGGCGTCGACTTCACCTATTGAAGACATCTCTCTTGTTGAAGCCACCAGAACTGGTTTCTTGCAGTAAGAATTCCTCCGCTTATATATACACTGTTTGTCTGTTACTAATTCATATGAACAACTGCCCTACATATCATAGTAACCCAACTAGCTCAATTACTGTGGCTAGGTTTTCATGCTACTATTTTGAAATCAATTTGCTAATTTGTAGCTAGGATTTTCATGCCAAACTGTATGACTACGGGACACACCGATCGTAGGGAATGTTAACTTAGGAATTTTCTGTACCCTAGCCTTGAATTTAGAAGATACTGATGCAGCAAATCGTGAAATTAAAGCACAATCACTCAAGAATACCAAACTTACGCTATTCACCCAAAGTGGGCTACGTCTACAGTTACACCAAGTTTTTTACTGTGATATAGACACCACAATTTGTTGGAGTTGCCCAATACTACAATAACTAATTTACGTTACTGGTTTGAAAGAAATATCAAAATTGCCTGCAGATAATCTGCCTCGGTTGCAAATTCGATTCACAAGAAACATGACATGATATAAGGGGAGTGTACGGCTGTCTGTATAATTAACGGATGCTATAACTTGTACTGTTTACATTGGTGCTGATGCCATTACAAGTTGACCGTCTTCAGCTACTTTGTAATTCTAGTCATCTCTATTGCAAATTGAAGGTTATTTAAGAAGCTTTAAACCTGCTTTTGAGGTCGGAAGGCTGATTCCCAAGACTTGAATTTTACCCACAGTGCAAGAACCGGGTCACACTTGCCATCGCGCCAGCAACCTCATCACCCTCCCATGTTTATTATAAAATCGTACTTATTTTTGATGAAGTGCTCGTTACTTTCATTTGACTTCGTTCTGTTCAACAGGCTATTCGACTACATTCAAGGGAAAAACAACTACGAACAGACAATCGAGATGACAGCTCCAGTGATTACCCAAGTCTCACCAAGCGACGGACCCTTTTGTTCATCCTCATTCGTTGTAAGCTTCTTTGTCCCAAAAGAGAACCAAGCCGACCCCCCTCCTGCAAAAGGCCTCCACGTCCAAAGGTGGGAATCAACATATGCAGCAGTGAGACAGTTCAGTGGATTTGTAGAAGACTCTGATGTCGGAGAGGAAGCTGCCGCTTTGAGCAGTAGTCTTTCAGGCACTATTTGGTCGGCCGCCATTGACAAAAGCCAAAAATCTGAGACGGTCACCGAGTATATTGTTGCGCAGTATAATTCACCATTTGAGTTTGAGAACAGGGTGAATGAGATTTGGTTTGTGTTTGATATGGAGGATGGTAATGCAATGTGAGGAGATGGGAGACTTTGAATGCTGAGGAGAGTACTAGTAAGAGTCTTAGATTAATTAATCTCCTCTTGAGAAAGGGTAAAGAGAACTCATGTGGAGGTCAATAAGAGTCACCATTTTGATTTGGTTTTGCTACTGTAATGTATGTAAGTTGACGGCTGGCTTGGCTATTACAGCATATGTATTTCATTCGAAAAGCGTAGAATTTGATATGAATATTCTATGCTTATATTGCAAAATGGATTTGGGAGTTAGGGGTTTTGAAAACGTTTTTTTATAGTAGGTATTTAAAATCCTTCGATTAGAGTTGCTGAACGAACCAAACAGCTCGAGTTTGAGTTTGTGTTCGCTCGTTAAAAGCTCATTTGAAATCAGTTTATTACATAAAGAAACAAACCTAGGCATCTTTTTGAAGCTTCTTAAGCTTTCGAACTAACCTGCCAAAAGGCCTTGGCCAACAGCATCAGGTGTGTATTTAGGTGCTAGAAGAAATGGTGTCATGAGTTCAACTCATCCAATGTACTAATCTAACTATAATATCACTGCCTTCCGCTAGAAAAAAAAAAAAAAAACTTTTGAACAAGACTTGAACAAACTACTGCTCGGCTCGTTCAACCTAGATGTGTAAAAAATTCAAGCTACTCGAGATCGATTCGTGATTTAAATTGAGTAATTTGATGAGAAAAAGGAGGAAAAAGTACTTATATTCTTAATTAACTACTTTCCCTTTCTCACCAAATTTCATTATTTAAGTGGGATTTGGTGAAAATGGGCTCCCATTTCCCATTCCCCATTTCTTATCAAACACTTTCACGTGGACTGTAAGTAGGAGATCGATGGTCCACATGTGATTAAACAATCCCGAAATCAAAATCCAAAAGTGGTTAAAGTGGTTTAGTAAAACAAAGGCAACAAGAGATGGGCAACTTTACTTTACTATATTTCCATATGGAATGATGGAGGGGGGAGACCCTATATTATACCAGCATCTATTTCGGCTTCTTTTTTGGCTGACCCTCTTTTTAAAGTAGAGTTAGGTACCGGTACAAGAGAGAGATTTATTGAAAGGCCCGACAGAACCCTTGCCTGGCTTCTTTGATTTCTCGATAAAGGGAAATATGACCAACAGTGGCCAATCTCTCTACCTCGTTAGTTGCCGCCCCCCTATTTGTCGCCTTTGTTGATCAGGTTGAAGAGAGTTATCACCACATAGCAGGATCTGTTAGTCTGCTCTTGTCTATGATCTACCGTTTTCTTTGCACTAAGCCTAGGAGAAGAAAGACAGGCGGCATAACGATCCCTATCAATACGACTTGATACCGCATCTTGTTGCCAACTCATTCCAACACTGACTGCAGCGCACCTCCTAGAAGTGAAACCATACACCATGAATTTGTAACGAGGCAACCTCTTAGATACATATCATAAGATAGAAAATTCTTGTGGATTCTTTCCTTCTGGTGTAGATGATCTGTTTTTTATTAGACTAGATAGAAAAATAAACGAGACTAAGTAAGTTGACCCGAACGCCCAAAGAAAGAAAAAGGCATGACCCCAAGTCCACACAGAAACTATCCAGTCCCAAGAAAATTCCTCCTATTCAAAAAGGGTCAAGAGAGAGAGAGAGATAGAGAGCGAGAAAATGGGAAGTACTAGTAGTTGCACACCAGTGATTGATCTACAGAATTTTCCATCACAATCCGACGAACTGATTCATGCGTGTGAGCAATGGGGTTGTTTTCGCATCGTCAACCACCCGATTCCCGCGACTCTGATGTCGGAGATGAAGTCCGTCGTGAGGTCCCTCCTCGACCTCCCGCCGGAGATCAAACGGCGGAACATCGATGTCATCGCCGGCAGCGGGTACGTGGCGCCCACCAAGATTAATCCTCTGTACGAGGGATTGGGGCTTTATGACGTCGGCTCCACTGAAGCTGTTCTTGAATTTTGTTCTCAGCTCGATGTCTCTCCTCCCCAAAGGTCCTCTCTCTCTCTCTCTCTCTCTCTCTCTCTCTCTCAGGTCAGGGTAGTATTGATAATTTGATATAGTCTTATGGATGATGGCAGTAAAAGAGGGTTTAACGAACAAATTTAAGAAGGTTGAAGGGGGTAACACTACCCGCCATATAACGGCGGCATTATAGTCTAATGAATGATGGCGCGCAGAAGAGGGTTTAAACGACGATATCCGAAAGGTTCAAGGGAGTAAAATTTCCGATGTAACCATAAACCCGTAGGAGAAAGCGGATAGAGAGATATAAGAGCTGATGAATACTGGAGATGACTAATGAAGGACTGAACAATGAAATCAAGAAAATTGAAAACATCTGAGAGAGGAGGAAGAACGACGATATTTACATCCGTAGGGTTATTAATTAGACCCATTGGACAAGTTAGCATTTTTCATACACATCGGTAGGGTGATTCCAGATAACCTCTCAAAAAGTTGCAGACGCGATTGCAGCTGCTAGTCCCTTGCTAGGGACGCCGATGACTGAGAATTTATCGAGACAGAGAGAAGAGAAAGTTTTGGAATAAAGGATCTTTTGGCACGGGCAATTCCTAGTTTTTTTTTTTTTTTTTTTAAACATGGTAGGTCCTACCGTACATTCCACATTTGTTGTATGGAAATACAGAAGGTGAAACAAAAAATGGCGAAATACATCCTGTGATGAAGTTCATCGCTTTGTTATTGATTATCATGTTACGTGCATAGGGACACGATATTGAGGTATTCTCAAGCTGTACATGACCTAGCCATGGAGCTTGGGAGCAAAATAGCTGAAAGCATGGGCTTGGGCAAGGATCTGTTCAAGGGGTGGCCCTGCCAATTTAGGTTAAACAAATATGGTTTCACTCCCGAATCTGTTGGGTCATCCGGGGTCCAAATCCACACAGATTCTGGATTTCTTACCATATTGCAAGACGATGAGAACGTGGGTGGTCTTGAAGTGATGGACAAGAAGTCCGGTGAGTTTGTATTGGTTGATCCCTTGCCGGGCGCCCTGCTCGTTAATCTTGGAGACATTGCTACGGTAGGTTACAATTTTCTCTTACTAATCCGAGGTAGGAGTATTTTTTTGAATTACTAGAAGTAATGATGTGTGTTTTAATTTAAAATTACGTGTCTAGAAAATGCGAAGCAGTGCTGCATTCCCTGAATTTCTAACTTGGAAAATACTCGAAGTGGAATCCATAGACCGGATTCACTCAGGGTGCGATCCAAGTCATAACAACTACGAATCTACAACATTCATCTCACTTTTTTAGGCATTTTTTTCTGGTTGACTTCTGAGTACAATGTCACTCTACACGAAAGTTACGAACAAATCTTGGTGGCGTGACCTTTTCCACACATTTTCAACTTTCGATTGTGTAGTGCCAAGTACCCAATGAGCAATGGATAACTTCTATTTTTTCATGTCGAATGCCTATTAAACAACATGAGAAGCGCATAAATAGCTAGTTCTATAAGTGTATAAAATATGTAGGAAATTCGGTTTCTAGTTTAGCTTTCTATGTACTTGGACCATTTCCCAGTGTTTAGCATGGCCATTGTTAATTGTGATGTATTGAAGGTATGGAGCAATGGAAGATTTTACAATGTGAAGCACAGGGTACAGTGCAAAGAAGCAAGGACACGGCTGTCCATTGCTTTATTCATGTTAGGGCCAAAGGAGGCAGCAGTGGAAGCCCCGCCGCAGCTGGTGGACACCGAACACCCCAGGCTCTACGATCCTATCGTTTTTGAAGAATACAGAAAGCTCAGGCTTTCCACTGGCATGAGAGCTGGAGAAGCTCTTTCCCTGTTAAGCCCTTCCAAACACTAAATGTAATTGAATTGGTAAGAGGCCTCTTGTTGTTGATCAATTGTTGTAATTTGCAGGTATGTGCCTCCAAATTGTCGCTGGTTTAGTTTTTTACTCATCAATCTTCCCCCAAGGGAAAATTGACACAGTTGTATATCATAAGTAGTAGTGTTGGAGAAGAACATCCGCCCTAGTTGGAATCTTGATGCCCCGAACAAACACAACGCTTTCTGTCTAGATGTAAATTTCTGCTACACCATTAGCAATAGCCCACTTGAGAATCAGAATCTTGCCCTCGCTTCCACCATGGCTGCTGAAGTTGAAGACACCGTCTGTCGCACTTCTCCCTTGCTCATCCACCTTGGCCCAGCAGAAGCAGCAGCAGCAGCAAGAAAGGAATCAGCATCCCACGCTCTCCATCTGATACAAAAATACAAGGATTTAATAGTCTGTCTTCCACTCCTAGCTTTTGAAACTGAGGGGACAATTCACTTGCCGCCTGCTAACTCCAACCCGCGAACAAAGAAACTTCAGCAAGCTCGGTTCTCTTCTTCTCTGGGTTAAAGCTCAGCCTTAAGCAAGTGAATCTCAGCCAAAGCATCATCAATACTGCATTCTTTCCCACCATCGGTATCGGTGTTACTAGGTGCCGCCTTCAACCATCCTGCCAACCACTCCCCTACCATCACGGGCCTGCCAACCTCAAAACCCTAACCTAAACAAGATGCTCTCCATTATCTTTCAGAGAAAGAACAACGAAAAAACATATGTTCTACTGTCACCGGACCATATCCACACGGCAGGCATTCTAACTTGAAGTCAATAGCTCATCGCCACAGCACACCGCAGCACTTCTTTCATTGCCAAAATTCCATGCACCACCCTCCAGATGAAAACTAGGAATTTTGGAGGAAAACCCAAGGCGCACACCTTACTCCACAACCCAAAGGAGTGCTGTCCCTTCTTTAAGTCCTCTCCGAACTTCTCATAGAACCAAACAAAATACTGTCGTTTTAACCGAAAATACTCCATCTTTAGCAGGTTCTCAATTTGGGAGGCGGGGGGGCTGCTGTCCCCTTGGGGACAGCAGCGTCGCTGCTATGCCCATTTCTGGGCCCACCCCGGTGTCGTTCCAATGATCGGAATCGTTCACTTTGTAGAGCTCGTCGAGTAGAACAACCATGCAAAAAATTAACTTAATTAGATATCATTAAATGTTTGATCGGAGCCCATATAACTCTCGATCCATGGGTTACAATGGATTTGATCCAGTGTTTCGGATCCATTCTTGATTACCAAACAGAGTATTAATACTCCCATGGAATTAGTAATCCAATCCCAAGTTTCAAACCTCTTATCAAACAGGGCCTAAGTCCTCTCCGAACGTCTCATAGAACTAAACAAAATTTTGAACAATTCAAGGTGAAAAATGGGGTTGCTCCCTCGGCAAAACTAGGAATAGCAGCGACGCTGCTGAGCCTAAGGGGACAGCAGCCCCCGCCTCAAGAAATTCATGGAGGCAAAGGCGGGGTCCTCTTTAGGATTTACTCCAACATTTAGAAATTGGTTAATCGGTAAAGATACGTGTACTTGATGTCCTTCCCAAGAAAGAGACCCAAGTCATAGTAGACCCGTTAAATGGTGATTCAACATAGATTCGACATCTTGAAACCAAGCCAATTTTGGAGCAACTTTATGATAATAGAACCAACCAGCGAAAAACATTAATGCTGCAAAGATCTAGATAGGAAACCAATAATGAATGGTGACATGAGTACTGTCATTTAGCCTTTTTATAATAATACTCTGGCTTGTTCGACACAATTTTGACTAGATTTATGAGTATTTTAATTTTGGTAGTAGGTGGAGAGAGAAATAAAGTAATGACTGGAGAGAGGGGTAATGGGTTGAGAAAGATAAAGTAAACCCCCCTAAACTAACCTGAATTTAAAAAATCAATAACCCTCCGACTTGGAAAGACCCATACAGTATGCACCCTAATAACTATCCAGAATTGACACTTAACACCCTTTTGTTAGAAATCCGTAGGAACGAATGCACCAACGGCCGTCTCCGGCCACCTGTGCGCAGGACCGATCCGAGCTCGTACCAATATATCACTTAAAAAAAAAACCGAGTGGGCCAACGCGAGATAGTCTAAGGATATCTTTCGACGTGAATTGGTGACATCTTGAAAGTTTGACAACTTGAAAAAAACATATACTAAAATTATCTCAGGTCTAGAGAGGAAATCAATAATGAACGGTGATATGTTACATCAGTTCTGGATAGTTAGATTTGGTGTGCACACTGTTGGATTTTGACAGATCGGAGGGGGTTAAGTGAAAATTCAGGTGAGTTGAAGGGAGGTTTACTGTAATTTACTCATTATTTTAACAGTACCCAAATAAATGAAAGCGAATCTTTATCGTGTATAACCTTAAACAATGTTTTCATTTTATTTTATTTTTTGATCATCTCAATAAAGATCACAGTCAAAGTATGATGATGAGATGAGTGCGAAGAAAATCTTTTTGTAAAATAAAATCTTTTTGTTGCATCACATTTAGACAAAGTCCGAATTTACCCACAATTTTTCCATTTTCTTTTATTTCGCATAAAAAATCTATTCAAAATTAGTACAAACACAAATAAATGTGTATCAATCCAGACATAAAATGCATATGGACTCGTCCAACAAGAAATACAATCTCTAGTTATCTATTGTTGTAATTAATAGTCAAGATTCGTTTAAACTCTTTTGGAAAAATTATTTTTTTTGAAAGAGTTTTTTTATTCTTTTAAATTTAGACTGTCCAAACATTTGGACGGCCAGAATTTATTTTTTCTGTGGTAGAGTTTTTTTTTTTTTTTTTTTAAATTTGAAAAATCCAAACACATTTGAACGATCAGATTTAGTTACACAACCTACACATGAATTGTGCGTGTAGCATTTTGGAACAAAGTAATACCCTTGTCTCCCTCCCTCTTTGTCTCCTCTGGTGACATAGCACCACAAACACCAGATTAAGGTGTAAAAAAATTACACCATGGATCGAGAGAATTTCGAATTATTTGTAACGTTTTGTAGGGCAGTCATGTGAGAGGTAGTTACAAATATTCGTCGTTTGTATCGAAGATTTTTTCTTCCTCTCACCAGCCCGCTCTACCGTCGCCGCCGCCGCCATGGAAGAACCACCCTACCTCCCAATCCCACCAGCATCCCGATCCTACTTCAACAGATTCACAAAACAAGACTTCTTCCCTTCCCAATCCTTCCAAACCCTCTCCTCCTACAAACTCGCCGTCTCCCAAACCCTCCCCCGCCTCCGCAACCGCCTCGCCGCCCGCTCCACCGACTCCACCGAGCTCACCACCCTCAAAGCCCACAGCGAGAACCCCATGCACCGCTGCCTCACCTGGTGGGACCTCACCTGGCTCGCCTTCGGCTCCGTCGTCGGCTCCGGCATCTTCGTCATCACCGGCCAGGAAGCCCACGACCACGCCGGCCCCGCCGTCTCCCTCTCCTACGCCGTCTCCGGCCTCTCCGCCCTCCTCTCCGTCTTCTGCTACGCTGAGTTCGCCGTCGAGATCCCCTCCGCCGGTGGGTCCTTCTCCTACCTCCGCGTCGAGCTCGGCGACTTCCTCGCTTTTGTCGCCGCCGGGAATATCCTCCTCGAGGCCGTCGTCGGCGCCGCCGGACTGGGTTGGTGGATGTTATGTGATTTGAATTTCATTATTTATTTGATTTCACCGCATTTAGAGGATCTCCATCTCCTGCTCTTGCTCAAAATTTTACCAAAATTTGAGTAAAAATATCATTTTTTTAAAAACTCAGGCGTCTAGGCTAACTTACACGCACCTCGACTAATATTGGAGACCAAAGCCCAATTAAAGTCAAAGCAATTACTTTTACACGCACCTAAACTATTTTTGGGACCAAAGCCCTATTAAAGTCGAAGCAATTACTTCATATGGACCGGCTCCAACAGGATTGGTAGCACTCTTAAGGTTTCGAATCTGAGATCTCAGAAGGGAGCAAACTCCTATATCCCATGCCTTTCCAACCCGTGGGGTTTAAGTAAATAACTACATTGTACAGACTCTAATCTAAGAAAAAGTTCAAGTACTTGCATAGTTGTGAATTATGAAGGGTAAAATGAGTAAAGGTTATAAATTTAAGTAAAACTTTATCTGGTATGAGTTTGAGTCAAAGACTATAGTAAGTTTAGAGGACTTTTACTCAAAATTTGGTTATGAGCCAATTAAGAGATGCTTTTACTTAGTTGATTTTATCCCATTTATATTTACCCATTGTCATGGTAATACTTTTGCGGTGTGGACCGTGTGGTCAAATTGACCGATGGAAATCAATCATGAACATGATGATGTTGGCAGAGTTACAAATTCATTTGGAACTCCTGCACCCAATTAAATCATGCTCCATTGTTGATTATGGATTGTTATATAGGGAGTATATTGTTGTATACATGTGTTTCGGGAGAGGACTAGGAATAGCGATGGGTCGGTTTGGCCTGGGTTTTGCGGTTACCATGTCCAAACCCAAAGTACTTATCTCATACCCGACTCCAAACCGATACCCGATGGGTATGGTTTTTAGTGCCCCATAACCAAACCTTATAGGGTTCGGTTTTTACCTGAACCGCACTTAACCCTTGGACCATTAATGAAAGAAAAAATGTATATGCTGAATTTAAAATTTTAAATGTCGTGAGATTTTACCGTTAATCATCTAACTCTTTGGGGTTTGAGACTTTAAGGAGACTATGGTGCATGCTTCTGTGGTGTATATGCATAGGCTAGCAATCAATAAATGATTTTCGAGTTTCTATGGAAGACCCTTGAAACTTTTGAGAAGTTTGAGAGGAATGAGAGGAGAGGAAATGAAGAGTCACTAAAAACTTAAAGTGAAAGTTATATGTTTATGTTTGTATGTATGTGTGTCCTGTTAGTAATATTATACGGATCGGTTTCGGGTTTGGTTTTTGTTCGGATTCGGTCCAGATACTTGCTTATACCAAACCAAAACCGAAACTAGTGGGGTATTATGATTTTGAAACCAAACCGCCCCATGGGTGGAATATTTTTAAATAATCGACCTAGTCGGGTTGGATCTGTTCAGGTACCCATTGGTTTCGGGTGAAATTGCCATCTGATGTTTTGTTCATATACTTAGAGTTTGTTTGAGAAATTTCTTTGAGTATTATTTTGAGCATACGGGCAGTTCTTGGTTTATGGGAATTCTATTGCTGCACACAAACTTTTCGAAGGATCGTCGTATCTTGGGAATGGAGTGTCATTCAACTCGGTGCAAGAGGGGACGTTTCTTCTCTAGGTAGAACGCTTTACGCGTATCTCGATCCATGAGTTTTCTCTTGCACTCTTAGTTTTTAATTCAAGTCTGGTTGCATATTAGTCGTGTTGTGTTGTTGTCTCCGATTATTTTAGTTTACAGTAATTCTAAAGAATATTTCCAACAGGTCGGTCTTGGTCGTCGTACTTCGCCAGTATAATCAAACCCAACAACACCGACTTTCTTCGGATTCGAATCAATAAATTTGCTCCTGGTTTCAATCTCTTAGACCCTACGGCTGTTGGAATTTTATTGATCACTAATACCATAGCTATGACTGGTACAAAGAGAACATCGTGTTTGAATTGGATTAGCTCTTTAATAAGTGCATCGGTTATAGTTTTTATAATAGTAATGGGATTTGTTCATTCAAAGAGCTCAAATTTGACCCCATTTTTCCCATATGGGGCTGAAGGGGTTTTTGAAGCTGCAGCAGTTGTGTACTGGTCTTACACCGGTTTCGACATGGTTGCAACCATGGCAGAAGAAACCAAGAACCCATCTAGAGATATACCAATTGGGTTAGTGGGTTCAATGTCTGTGATAACTGTGGTGTATTGCTTGATGGCATTGGCACTTACCATGATGGTGAAATATACGGAGATAGATGTAAATGCGGCCTATTCGGTTGCATTCGATAGAATTGGTATGAACTGGGCTAAGTATGTGGTGAGCATTTGTGCTCTGAAGGGAATGACTACGAGTTTGCTAGTTGGGTCGATGGGACAAGCACGATACACAACTCAAATCGCAAGGGCTCATATGATTCCGCCCTGGTTCGCTCTTGTTCATCCCAAAACGGGGACCCCCATCAATGCGACTCTGTTGGTAACGATAATTAGTTGTGTTGTTGCCTTTTTCTCTAGCTTGGATGTGTTGTCGAGCGTTCTTTCGTTTAGTACGCTCTTCATTTTCATGCTTATGGCTGTTGCATTGCTTGTGAGGCGATATTATGTGAAGGATGTCACTCCAAAGAACGAACTGGGGAAATTTATCACGTGTTTGTTTGTTATTATTGGCTCGTCAATTGGAGTAACAGCTCTTTGGAATTCAAATAGTAGGGGATGGATTGGGTACACGGCCGCCGGTCTGTTTTGGTTTGTGGGTACTTCGGGCATGATGCTGCTTCCTAAGCAGAGAGTTCCAAAGGTATGGGGGGTTCCGCTTGTTCCGTGGCTGCCGTCTTTGTCCATTGGGATGAATCTGTTTCTTATCGGATCACTGGGTCGGGTGGCATTTTTCAGGTTCTTCATATGCAGTGCCGTGATGCTTCTTTACTATCTGTTTGTTGGTCTCCATGCTACTTATGATCTTGCTTATCAAGATCGACAAGAATCGAAACTTGGAGATGGAAAAGGAAATGACAATCAAGTGACGGCATCCTAGTATTACACTCTCATTCTTCGATCGTAGTTGACACTGCATGCGATGGAGACGAAAAACAACCAACATACTAGTAGATTTACTGTGCATTCAAAAGAAAATGTATAATCCTACCCTGTTCCTATCCAATTTTTGCCGTCTCGTAATTAATACCATGTACATCAATTTTCTGATTGTGTATTGCTTCACCAAGAACTCTGGGTACTAAATATCCAATTCTTGTCAGTTGTCTCTCAGTTCAGACAGCTTAAGTTTGTAGCTGAAACTTCTGTTTCATAGTTCAGCGTTCAAGGCCTCTTCTTCAGAAACAAAGATGACCACTCCAATATGTGTTGTACTCGTTCTGTCATTTTGAGGATAATTGCAGGGATTGTGGGTTTGTGTCTTGCAGGGATTGTGGGTTTGTGTGATTGAGGCACAACATGACCTGCTATGACGCACAAGTGATCACATCTTGGATTCAAAGAGTGATTTGAACCGCTCATTTGTTTGACTCGTCAAGTTTTTGCATCTTGCGATGCGTGAAAGATCCCGCAAAACCGACTCAACCCTAGCCAACCCGCAATGACACCTGTGGTGGGGGCCCGGATGTATTTGAATTATTTTTTTCACTTTTTTGGTTTTGTCTTTATTTGAATTTCTTTCGCGTTTGTTCGTTGTGCCAATTTTTTTTTATTTTTTTAATTCAGAAAAGTAAAAAAAAATTACTTTTACATAAATATTTTGAACAATGACCACTTTCAAGTAAAAAAAAAGTCTCTCAAAAAGTCAAAAAAAATTGGCGCAAAGCGAACAAACGCAAAATAAATTCAGACAAAATGGTAACTTTAAGAAAAAGTTTAGTGACTTTTGTTTTAAACTCTCTCTCTCTAACATTCCATGGTCTAAAGAGTTGTTCGTTGCCTTGTTTAAATGATCCTTGTTAGTCTTATACATGCTCTCATTTTCTTGTTATTTTATCTCAACTTCTCTCTCTTTTTAGAATTTACTACTTGCCCAACCCGGCAACCCGCCATATTCGATGGGTCAAATTCGCTGAAAAGCTAACACCGGTCCGTTGGTTTTGAAGCTGTGCGGGTTGGGTTGCAGGCGGACGAGGAAATTGATTACCTAAAATTAACCGAGATGTGCCACCTGAGTAGTGCTGTTAAACAAACCAAACAGCTTGAGCTCGGTTTGAATTTTGCAGGTCGAGTTAAATTAAACCTTGTTTTTACACCATCTCAAAACGATACGACACAACCACGATAGCCGATAGGACTCGACATCATGATTGTCCCTAAATTGAACGCGAAAGTCTGGGAAGATGTGTTATAAGTTACTACAACTCTTTTGCATTTTTCCTCTTTTAGGATAAACGCAAAAGTCAATTTGCTTTTCGACCAACAAAAGAAATGTAAGTTTTCCGACCAAACACGTCGACGCTGAATTGCGATCATATCATAAAACGTGTAATACACGAAATAAGATCAAGTCGGACTACCCGTTCTTTTTTACTGTTTTGTTTCACCGCTCGCTCAATCTCATGATTCTTTTCGACAATCAATAGTTGATATTTGTTTTTAAACTCTGACCGGTTATAAATAACTCTGACCGCAATAGTTTATTTTTAATCTGAATCATCCAAAACGCTTTCGGATGGTGAAATTCAGAACGATAGAGGAGCGGTGAATGAGAGCGGTAGAGGTAGACTTTTGGGTGGATGAATAAGATATCCAAGCTCCAGCACACAAACCTGGAATAGAACCAGTCAAACGAAAGGAAAAACCAACCCCATGCATAAAAATTCAAACCACCCCAATTTCTACCTTACTTCTTCCCAAAATCCTCACATTTTAACTCCTTTAAATAATCCCCCTCCCATCACCACCACCATCAAATCAAAACCCAAACCAATTCCCAAATTCACCCCCATCTTCTCCGCGCACGGCACAGCTCCGCCCGGCGCCACCGCGGTTTTCCCCCCCCTCTTAAACTTTCCGGTCAATACATTTCTCAAACCCCAACAACAACAACAACAAAAATGTCTCTCAGATCAAGGCCAACCACCACAAAGCAAACATCAATCCCTGCCAACCCACCGGAATCCCCCACGGCCCACCAACCTCCGTCGTCCCTATCCCAACGAGCACTCACCCAAACCCTCACCGGCACCGCCAACCTCGCCAACCTCCTCCCGACAGGCACCCTCCTCGCCCTCCAACTCCTCACCCCGACGTTCACCAGCGGCGGCGCGTGCGACTCCGCCACCCGCCCCATGACCGCCGCCCTCCTCTGCCTCCTCGCCTTCTCGTGCTTCCTCGCCTCCTTTACCGACAGCTTCCGCTCCCCAACCGACGGCCAGGTCTACTACGGCTTCGCCACCTTCAACGGGCTGTGGCTGTTCGATTCCCGGGCCTCGCCGGGTCCGGATTCGGATTTGAAAAAGTACAGGGCGACGTTGATCGACTGGGTGCACGGGGCGGCGTCGGTGCTGGTGTTTGTGGCGGTGGCGATGAGGGATAAGAGCGTGCTGAGCTGCTTCTACCCGACGCCGAGCCGGGAGGTTCAGGAGGTTTTGAATGTGGTGCCGTTGGCCGTCGGGATGATTAGCAGCTTCTTGTTTATGGTTTTTCCGACGAGGAGGCATGGGATTGGGTACCCTGTCACAAGCACCAAATAAAAGGCCTTGGTTGGATTTTTATTTATTTATTTTCTTTCTAACATGGAATTCTTTAATTAGAATTAGTACTATGATACTGTAATTGTAATTGTGATTCCAATACTTGTTAGATTCTCCAGAGATGAAATATAATGAAGCACAAATAAGAGCGTCTCAATTGTTAATTTCTTGAAGCACAATAATTTCTTCAACTTTCACGCTAGCACAGGTGAAATGTTCTCCCTGCTAATGTATATCGTTTGGCAAATTTTTTTTTGTTAATTTCTTAATGAGGAAAATAGAGCAAAATTTTAGGAGACAAAATGAAAAATATCGAAAAATATATTGGGATACAAAGTTCAATAATAAAAAATTGAAGGGCACGTTCAAGGTTGTTTATACCGTACGGTACATATTGGTATTGACGAAAAACACGGTATTCATGCATCAAAAAAAATTACACGGCAATATATATCCATGCATCGAAAAACCGGTATTGGGCATTTCCAGTGGTTCCGTTCACTTCCGGCCTAATACCGGTCATTCCGCGTCCCGTACCATCTCGCAGCAGAAAAGAAGAAGGTTACTGTTTTTTTCTTTCTTGACCGGCAATGGGTTTCGGGAGATTTAAAAACTCGATCAAGATTCTAGATAAAAGGTTATAATAAGCTTGAATGGTGTTTTCATGGTATGTCTGAATGGCAACACAAAAAATTCAGATTCTTTTTTCTTTGCTTGTCCAAAGTGATGGATTTTTCGAGCCACCTGCCCAATACAAAGGGGGGCAAAATGGCAATGTTCTTTGTACCTAGAACTTTTTTTTGTTTTATAGAATTTTTCGGCGTTTCACAAAATGCCAAAGGTTTTCGTTTTTGTTTGGCCAAATTTCTGGCTTAAAATTTAAGAGCTCGCACCTGCATTGGATTAGCTGGGGTGCATCAAAAGTTAATTTTGTTCAAGTGGCTAACACAAAAACAGCAAAGTGACTTCAAGAAGACTCGTGTTTGCGTAAAATTTTCATGGCCGAACAATGGTGTCTTAAAGAAATATTATCTTAATCGGACGGTTATGATCTCAGCTTCAAGTCGATCAACGGCTATAGAGGTGCTCGTATTTGCATGTACAGACAAAAACTGTTTTGTTAGAGGAATGACTTCGGTGTCCCCGGTCATTTTGGAGACACCGTAACTTTTGGCATAACAAAACCATTATAAGCATAACTAAATTCATTACAAACATAACCAAAACCATTATAAGTATAACCAAACCCATAATAAGGCATAACTTGGTTGGTTATGCCTTGGTTGATTTTTTGTTATGCCTTGATTGGTTTTTGGTTATGCCTTGGTTATGCCATGTTATGGTTCTATTATACTTGTAATGATTTTTGTTATGCTCCTAATGGTAAAGTTATGCCAAAAATTACGGTGTCCCTAAAATGGCCGGGGACACCATAGCATCGTCCGTTAGAGGAATATGGTATCTCCAATTTAAAATAGGCGTCAAAATAAAAATGGAGAAAAATTAAAAGACAAAATATCTTAGAAATATAAAAACTTAATAAATAATCACATCCTTCTCCAACCATTAAAACCAAGGTTGCCCTCGAGGTTGATATGTACATCTTCTCCATAATTGGTAAAACATTTTTGTTTGAAGAGATGCCCCTTTGCCACTTCTCATCGAAAACCAACAAATCCATGCCTTCGTACGCTCTTTCAATTCGTTTTATGTTATCCGTTTTGGAGCCTACTCGTTATTCAAAACGCTTGAATGTACTGATTTTTCATGGACTACCATCGTCCAATAAACGTTCATCCTTGATCCTTGCAGACGAAAATGCAACCGTTCTTGTGCGTGGTCATTATGATTTAACTTCACGGTGGATTTCTGGATTTAATCCTTCAACAAAAGCTCCAAAAGAATCGATATTCGGACCACCCAAGGGCTGGATTTGAAAGGTTTTCAAACCTCTGTATTGCTGAAGTTTTCGGTTAGCCCATTGCCGGCGTCCACAAACACGTTCAATGCATAAACTAAAAATACAAGCCCCATTGGCAGAAAGATACGGTTAGGACGCAATCTGGCAAAGCATATATATACCTGAAAGAGACCAAAACAATTTGCTTTATCGATCGAGGAATGGATTGCGCACACAATTCGAGAGAAGTAATAAAAATCATTTCAGGACGCAACTTTTACTATTATTACATAACATAAAACAAGAAGATAAGAGACTTCAAAGAAAAGCAATGTCTGTTCAATCATATTCTGTGCAATGTCTGTTCAATCCTAAAACAAGAAGATGAAAGGGGCATCCGAAGTTGTTTGTTGGGCATATGAAGTTGGTAAATAACTTCGGATGCCCCTACCATCGGACCCAGATCGCCCACATTTATGTCTTACTTAACCCGAGGCCTGCAGGGATGGAGAAACCTATTCTACTTCCTCATTCTTTGTAGCAGTAGAGAAACAAACAACTACGGATGCCCGTGCCATCATATTCCATGCTGCTTTCACAACCAACGTATTCCATCTTTCGTTGGGAGTTTGGCAATCGAGGGCACAATGAAAGTGGAGGTTGAAACCGCATTCTTTGCATTCACAAAGCAAATTTTTACAAGGTAAATGACACGCATCACAATTAAGGCCGTTGAGCTTCGCCCTCTGGATGGTGAGGTGGTGCGGGTGATTTTTGACGTTTATAATGGCCCTGAGCTTTATATTTGCAAAATCATCAGCAGCAGTATAGAGGCATTTGCCATGAAAAGCTTGATTGCAATCTGCACAATAGTAGAACCAGAGCTTTGTATCCATTTCTTCCTCGCAAATTTCGCAATAGTACTCTTCGCGTTTGATTCCAACCGGGGAATATTTTAAGATTTGGGCATGATCATCATATCCGTGCCCATCATGTGTTTGTGGCAACGAAGCACATTGGATGTGTAGACTGAATTTGCAATCACTACAACGGAACTTGTAATTTCTGCAAAGTTCATGACACGAACTGCACCGCTCGTCACATCCCTCGTCGACAAGATTGAGGGGGTACTCATGAGCTTCATGTCTGATGGTGGTCGGTAAGGAGGCACACTTGATATCAAGATCGAAGTTGCAACGACGACAACCGTAGGAGAAAAGCCGGTATAAAAACGCGCGTCCGCATGCACCACATCTAACAAACGGCGTCTGTCGGAGGAAGAGCGGGTGACGTGTGTGGAACGGATGTTGTATCTCGCTTGGCAACTCTGCGCAACTTTTGTGGGGAATCAAATGGCATTCAGAGCAGTTGTAATAGGGTAAATAGCTAGCAGGCTGCTTAATTTTTGTACTAACATTTTAAGCCTACACTTCAAATGGGTCATAAAACATGAAGCATAATGAAATGTAATTATAAAACCAACTTAACTAGAATACTTATTATTTAATACATTCAGTTTTTTTTTTAAGTTATAAGTGTTGAATTGGGTCAAATAATATGTGTGTACGCATTTGTCTTAATCTTTGAATCTTTATGATCTGCCAGTAATCACTTAAGTATTTACTATGAATACCAAGTCTCAAGGGCCATGTTTGATAAGTGTGTTAGACCTTGGGATAGGATTGTCAATCTTATGAGGTTCCTTTTTGTTTGGTTAGTAAACTAAGAATGGGATTGAGAATAGCATGGGATTAGTAATTCCACACTTACTAATACCATGGGATATTAGGTATTACCAATCCTATGCCAAACTCCCTCCTGCGAAATGACCACCTTGCCCATGGTTTTTCAACTCAATGCCAATAATACCCTCCATTAGTTGAAAGAAATTAACAAGGTGTTTGGTAGTTGTCAACAGAAAAATTTTCTCTTCTTTTAGCTGGTACGAATTGTTTTTGTGTGGACGTTGAGAGTTCAACCATTGCTATCTAATATTCATAGTAGACTATGAAGCTTCATTAAAAAGTTGATTCAACTACGGTTCCGTTTGTTTCGATATAAAATGTTTTCCAAGTAAAATATTTTTTGAAAAAATAAATTTTAAACTTTTATTTTCTAATGTTTAGTTGGCATATGAAAAATATGTTTCAAAACAATTTGTTTTCCCTCTAAGTGAGTACTTGATGTTTATAGGAATCCTTGCGGAGAGATGAAGGAATTGGTGAGAGAGAGAGAGAGAGAGAGAGAGAGAGAGAGAGAGATTAAACACGTGGAATGAAGAAGAAAGAAGCACTTGAGGTCGTGGAATCACTGGAATGGGAGAACCAATGCCTGACACCCATTGTAAAATAACTTACCGAGTTTTCTCCGGTAAATCATTTTACCGCCTAAGGGGTAAAAGATTTTCCCCAAAAAAATATTTTTCGGCAATTTCAACAACCAATCACTGAAAAATATGTAAAATAATTCCAAATAAACGGAGTCTACATTTCTAGGGCCACCATTTTGTATAAATAGGACCAATCTTCCATCTCGTTTCCAGATCTAATTGGAGATTAAGTTTTCTTATCTATTTTGATTGCACAATATCAATGGCACAACGAGATTGGAGCGAGGAGGAGGAGTAATCGTTGCTCTTATGGCTTTCAAGCGGCCTTTTGGTAAAAAATGTATGCTGGTGGTTTCCCAAACGTTGATTGGATGAAAAAAATTACAAACAGTCCAAAAATTGCAAATTTGTGAGCTGGTCTTCCATGCAATTTCATAAACCAAATTTTCACCCATGTGTATTATTAGAAAATATAATTTGTATCATATCCCTTGGTGTTCCAATCAAACAAAGGATTAGGATTGGTAATCACAATCCCATGATTTAATCATTACACAATCAAACACTCATTTGGGATTACACTCGGTATTATTAATCTCATCTAATCCAACACACTATCAAATGGGGCCAAGGGGTATTCTTAATACCCTGTATTGGCCAGCTTCGACATCCCAATAGATTAATAGTCCGGACATTTTTTTTGTTACCAAACAGAGTATTAATACTCCTATGAAATTAGCACTCTCATCCCAACCCTCAAGCTTGTTATCAAATGGGGCCTCAAGGGATAAAAAATAATGAAGCACAAATAAGAGCTTCTCAATTGCTAATTTCCCATTTCTTAATAAGGAAAATAGAGCAAAACTTTAGGAGACAAAATGAAAAATATCGAAAAATATATTTGGATACAAAGTTCAATAACCAAAAATTGAGGGGCACATCTAAGGTTGTTTATACCGTACAGTACGTACCGCTTTTGACAAGAGACAATATCCAAATATCTGTGTTCCGTCCCAGAGAAATTACCGCACATTTCTGATGGTACCGTTCGTTTCCGGCCTAATACCGGTCATTCCACGTCCCGTACCATCTCGCAGCAGAAAAGAAGAAGGTTACTGTTTTTTTCTTTCTTGAATTGTGGTGTTTTCAGGGTATGTTGTTTGTTGATATAATTTCTCACAATGCCTTGGGTTGGCCGAATTTATGAATAGTTATACCTGAACTTTTTGGCTTTTTGGTCATGGTCGTCATATGTTGGATACATTAGTTTTTACTTCTTTTTTTGGAATGATCAAAAAATATCATTAATCTTTCAAATTGTTACAAAGATTAATAGGATAAGGAGAACGGCATCGTATTCCTAACAAAGCTAAGAATAATCCTTTACCCAGTCTGAGACTCAATACCTCGATTGGCAAGGAGCCAACCAAAGACACTCAAAGGGTTGAAGCCCAAACACCTAATGGGCCGATCTCAAACTCGGAAAAATCAAAACTCTAAACCTAATCAAACGGCTGCTGCCGCCACCAGAGCATTGGGTTGCCACCGCCGCCCAACGAACGTCGACCATAGCAACCACCCGCACGCTATCCACATTGCCCCCTTCCACCAGGAAACCGGAGTTGAGCAGCAGCAACAAAGGCGGCGAAAAAACAAGAGTAACATTAACGACATTCAGGATGAACAGCCCTCCCCACCCAACACCGTCGACCCACTGCCACGCACCATCCAGCTGCCGAGAACCCCCAAACCACCGACGCCCCAACAAAACCTGCAAAGAAAAACTTTCAGAAGATTAAGGTTGGATCGAAGATCCAACAATGGCAGTGGCGAGATCGGTAGAGATCGACGAACCCATTAGTTCTTACTCTTGGGTACGTTATACCAACCCGCTATTTCCACAACTATTTATCTTTTTTTGAATGGCAAAAAAAATTTCATTAATCTAGAAATTGTTATAAGACTAATACGAGCAAGAAAACAGCATCATGTTCAAACAACAATTCTGCCCAATCTGAGACCCAAGCCTACTACTAGCAAGAAACCAATCAAAGAACACCCATTAAGACAAAGCCCACCAGAAAAGGCTGAAGCCCAAACACCCTATATGAGTTTTAAATACCCAGATGAATACAAAATCAGCACATGAATTGAAAACAAAAGGCCTAGAAGTCCAAATCAGAAAAACCAGCTCAATAAATGGGCTAAGCCCAATCCAAAAGAACCGAGCCCAGCCCAAACGCCACTACCTAAATCTGCATATGACTGCATTTTTATTCTTAATCCCTCGAAACTAGTAGCTTGCTAAGATTTGAACAATCTTGGTAATTGAAATATGCTATCATTATAGTTCATCCATGTGCTTCATAGTTCACTTGGCAAACTCTGAATATCCCATCTGATTGTTATTGCTGTGGATTTTTCCAACGATTATCATCTCTAAAACATTGGTTTTGTGCTCAGAGATAAGAACGAACCATGGAGTGTCAAAAGGAAAGATATTTGATCTGATTGAGTTTTTGAGAGTTTCCTCAGTTTTGTTGATTCTGAAAGGGTTCGTGTGTCTCGATTTTTGGCGACTCGAATCCTTCAAAATGTAAGATGAATCTAATATTCATCCATTGGGGCGTACTATTGTGTTTCATTGTTTTCTCATTTCTAGTGTGGCCGATCTCGAGCTGTAGTTTTGTTCGGATTCAACTTTGCAAAGGTACTGTGTAATCAACCAAAAACCGATAAGAAACCGGAATTGGAAATTGATACGATTGATAATTTGTCAATGGCAACTGTATAAGGGCTTGTTTGAAAATTGAACGCGTTTATCAGAGCATCGGGTGTTACACAAATCTAGCAAAAGCCGTATTTTTGTGTTTGATCCATAACTATAAATTTTACAAAGCATGAATGCGCACTCAAGGAATGTGATATTTGGTAATTTTCAGAAATGATTTGAAGTTTTGAACTGTTTCACTGACCCAACTCAATATCCTGCCCCAAAGTCAATAACCACAATTCGTTGCAAGAAGGATTCACATTCATCCTGTCCTTTCGGACTGGAACACGTTGTAGTCTATTCTTGTGCCCACTTAGATAATTGGAATTCACACAATGATTCGGTTCTCATAAAGTATCATACCAAATCGCATCGAAAAGACTCTGACTTGAAAAGATCACACTTAGAACACGGACTGGTCAATAAATACCGGTCAAAGGCTATATGGAATTTGGTGGTGGAACGTTTATTTCTATCCCCTTTCATAATGCAAACATGAGAATTATTAAAATATCTCTTTGATTGAAAAAGTATTTGTTCATATAATACATTAATTCCAGTTGAATCCAATGAAATTTCAAAATGACGCTATTTTGATTTGATTTTAAATCGGTAAAAATGCTTTGTAGAACGATCTAGAAAACAATTGATACAGTTGTCATCAACTGATCAATTAAATTAGTAGTACTTCTAGAGTCCACTTCTTCCCAGAAATACATAATTAGAGAGGTGAACCAGGTTATGTTCTAAGCTAGAAATCCAATTAATATAATCTCAAAAAACATTTATCTTTAGAGACATAATACATAAGAAGATTGCATTGCTTGTCCCGGCATTTGGGTTACCCTAACCCAACCTCATGTTTTGTTGCCCACTTACTATTAAGTCATATAAAATAAAATAGAAGTATACAAGTACAAAAAAAATCAAAAATTAATTTATTTTAAATGAAAACCCCGGTTATGGGGGGGGGTTAGCTCGCTCGATTTATTTTAATTATGACATTTTTTGTAATCATTACTCAAACGTTCCTGTTTTGTTTGTTAAGTCTGGAAATTTCCAACAAAGTAATTTGATTTATGTAACGTCATGGATTAGGAGGTAAACAAAAAGAGGTAGAACAAAATTATGGGTCGAAAGGAAAACAAGAAGAGGAGGAAAACAAAAAGATGGAGAAACAAAGAAAAGAAGAGGATTGGGTGTGGGGCTGGGAGTCAAACTCCTCTATGACTCTACCCAGCTAGAGTTTTCACAGCTGCAATGACCACTAAACCAGGCCGACGGTTTGTGCATTTCTGGGAAACTTTTTTATACTTATCATCTATCTTAAATTTTTTTCTTTGGTTGTCCCAGTCCGAGAGCTTGCGGGGTTTATCGGAGGCCGGCCCTGGCAGATTGAGTTGGGGATAAATTTTTTGTCCATAGATACGAACTGACTACCGACCAGAGTTTTACTCGGTTCGGAATGCTTGCTCGAATCGCGTGCGGCCGTGCACGAAGAATCATTATTATGTTAGTCAAGGCGACCACCCCGAGGAGTTGCAGGCGGATAGGGACCCTAGCCTCCTGCGCCGCCCCTGTCCCTACGAGGATAACCAAAAATATTTCAATTCCCACGAGATTCCTCCAAGGGATCGATCTAGGAAAGTTGCTGTTGGAACCCACGGGTGCCATCTCTATCAGCATCTTTGGATCTAAAGATCCACTCCTAGCGGGATTAGATGTAATCACCAGAAATGCTAAAGGTACAGCAGCGGCTGCACAGCAGCCGCGCACAGATCCGTTTTTCTCCCATCTCGGGTCCCGCAAAGATGATCGGAGCCGCTCATTTTGTTCAAAATGCTTCGTTTAGAGTCCCTGCAAAAAATCATCCCAATCCGATATCGAGAAGGGTGTTTACGAATCATCCAACTTTGCTTTATAATTTAGCCTAAATTTTGAAGCAAAGTTGGATGATTTGTAAACACCATTCCCTATATCGGATTGGGATGATTTTTTGCAGGGATTCTAAACGAAGCATTTTGAACAAAATGAGCGGCTCCGATCATCTTTGCAGGACTCGAGACGGGAGCAAAACGGGTCTGTACGCGGCTGCTGTACCTCTAGCAGCGTCCTGTAATCACTCCCAAACGATGGCGATAGGTACTCAAACTCTTGTATCCTAATTGCTTAGCTTTATTTTACTTTTCTTTACTAATCAATGGGCACCCTGTTCGTTTTGAGTTTGAGAGTAATCGGTGAAGCGATAAAATTCACCAGAGACTGTATCCAAAAATTTTGAGACTCTTAAACGAATAAGGCGGACATCGGAGGGGTGTCGGTGCCTTAGTTTTCTCTCCCGAGTCTTGACCGGGCACACCAGAAAATCTGTTCATCAGTTGTCACAAGATTTTGATTGATCTCCAGATAACTCAACTTTTAACATTGATTGATAGTAGGGTCAAGAAATTCCTCAAACAACAGTCACTCAAATAGCTTGAGGATCCCAAAAGAGAATCACTTCGATAGCTTAGAATGAGAGGGTGTTCCGCTTTTAGAAAAAGAAGGTTTTTGAAAAGGAAGGTAAATTTCAAGGTCAAAAATCATAGATTTACGTAAATAATTTTCCTGCCAATATGGATCTTGTTTGATAGATCTCATTGAGATCTTTTAAACAGTGAAAAAAAAATTGAAAAATTATTTTTCATTTTCGTTATATTTGAGTTTGAAATTACCTTCTTTTTGAAAAAGAAGGTTTTTGGAGAAAACGGAACGGGGCCTGACTTTAATGGGTGGGATGATGGGACAGAGTGCTTATCTTCTACTGGGAAAAGTCTTTTAGCAGAACACAGTACAAGGTGGAAACAGAGCGATGGGATATGACTAGTCTCTTTTTTATCCATCTCATAACAAAAGAAGATTTTTATTTTTTTATTTTTATCTGTACATTTTAAATCAGATGATTCCATTCCAAAAGAAATAGACAACAGCGAAAAGGAGGTACCGGACTTATCATTCTAGGCTTATCAAAAAACAAAAAAAAATTATCATTCTAGCACATGGTCGTCCTCTGGGTACTGCACCTCAGGTTGGACTATTTGGAGGTCATTTCCGAGTCAAAAAAAAAATGATCAGAGTCGTTTATTCTTATATCTTGTTAGCAACATTGGTCATATCGAAAATTTACCGAATGGGTGTTATGCTGTTTTGCCTCAATGGGTGTTTTCCTAGGTTGGCTTCTTGCTAACCTAGGCTTTTGAGTCTCGGACTCTCGGGTAGGCATTAGATAGTTCTAACTTTCTTTAGAAATAGATGTCATCATCCTTTGTACTTTTAATCTTTGTAATATTTTCAAAAATTAATCAAAAAAAAATCGCCATTCAAAAAAATTCACAGTGATTGGAGTTTTTTTTGTTTTTGTTTTTGTATGCGTGTAGATATGATTTCTTCATGTACTTTCCCTGAGATAAATGAGATAAAAGAGTTTCCAATCCGGTGTGTTAACATATGATTTTTATGAGATAAATGCATGACAAAATTATAGTTATCGAGTTCCATCGATACTATTTTTCATATGATTCATTGTCTTGATGAGATTTATATTGCAAACAACTAAGATCATTTTTTTAACCCCAAAGTTACCACTACATTAGGGTGTAGTCCCATTACAAGCTTACTCCCCCATTTTCATTAAAAAATTTGCACTATAAATAATCAGCTCTTGTGAAATTGTTTATTTTAAACTAAATTTTTTTGACAGAACTCAAGTTGTTTCTAATAAACTAAAACATCCAACACATTTTTTACAATTTATGGTTTTAGTAAAAATAACTTGAGGTTTATGAACTACACGAAGAAGTTCATAACTTAACGCTTAACGGAGACGCTGCAAAAAGAAAGATAATCACATATTGCACTTCCTTGTGAGTTGGATAAGACTTGTATAAAGTCTATCCCTTGAAGATAGGAGTACTAAAGTAAAGTAAAGTGATAATGGTTTCAGACTGGGAGACATTTCGATGGGACTACTGACCATACCCATTTTGTATGATTCGAATATTGTTCTCATTCTCTGTTCAAAAGAAAATATTATTGTTCTCATTCCTGTAAGTTTTGATGTGCAGTATCACGTTCAAAATATCATATCAGTCAAACACTTTTACCTCTTTTTTTTTTTTTTTTTTGAAAATCTTTGAACTCGCCAACTCCTTAGTTGTTAGGCTGTGTTCTTATAAACTTAATTTGAATTTGGAAATTTTGTCCTTATTTAAATTTTTTTTTTTTTTACATTTGTTAGTTTTGCGTTAAATTTTTGTGGATTATTGATTTATCTTGACCATAGGAATTAGAAAAATAATTTTTTTTTTACTTTTACCCCAAGTATTTTGAGATATAAATATAAATCAATAACCCACAAAAGTTAAGCGCAAAACTAACAAATGTAAATAAATTTAAATAAGGAGAAAATTCTCAGATTTGAGTTAGTTCATAAGAACGCAACCTTGCTATCCTATACACTAAAAATTAAAAAAAAAGTGTCTTGGAGGGATGGATTGTGGGTTTGTGTGATTGTGGCATAACATAACCGGCTGTGACTTTCAAATGATCACATCTTGGATTCAAAGAGTGATTTGAACCGTTTGGTTGTTTGACTCATCAATGCTGTATTTGGATCAATTTTTGAAATTTTTTTTATGAGAATAACGATTGAAAACAAGGGTAATAAATATTGAAAGATGGAGAGAAAAATGATTAAAGATAGATGTAATAAATGAAGAGTAATGATTGAAAGTAAAAAGAAATTTTATGAAAGAATACTTTTCAAAATGTGAAACAAACAAGGCACAAGTTTTTGCATCTTGGGGTGTATGTGATATTTGCAAAATGGATCCAACCCGAGCAGAGCCGAGCCGACCCACAATGCATGACACCTGTGGTTGGGGAGGATGTATCAGTGCGTGCCAGGTTGAATTGACCACTATGTCAAGTCTCCTCGGGTCAACCCAATTCCCGCTACGTACTTGTATTGAAAAATACCACGCACACATCCAGCTAACTCACCAACTCATTCCCTTTCTTTCAATCTTAACCACCACAAATCATCTTCTCACTTAGGCCCTGTTCCAGAACTAGTAATAAGTATTTATTTTTTAAGCAGGCAATTTTAAGCTCAAAAATATAGGGCTTAATAAAATCTAAAAATATGCAATATGGATCTTATTTGAAAGATCTCGATGAGATCTTTAATACGGTGCAAAAAAAATCAAAAAATTATTTTTCATTTACATTATTTTTGAGTTTGAAAATGTGAAATAAGTACTTATTTTTTAAGAAGGTGTTCTGAAACGAAGCCTTAATTACTTTCCTCCCTCGTGGATTTCATACCTGTGTGCAATGGTGGGAGAAGGAGGCCATAATATTATCGACTATCTTTCTTTGTTTTTTTGTTTTTTTTTCTACTGTCTCTCCAGATCAACGACTTGTCGTCTGATCTGTAAGAGTTTTGTCTCTCGTTGTACGAGAGTTATTAGTTTCGTCTTTGGACGAATTTTGTTTACAGATCGGATTCTCTCAATCGAGGTTGCTTCACAACGATATCTGCGCTTCAGCGTTCTATCCCTTCACAATGTCTTTGGCTGGACAACTAATAGTGGCTTGACAGATCTGTAGTTCTTGGAAGTTCATTAGTGCGTTCATACTTGGTTGGAGTGCATCTGATCATCTGAATATTTGGTGTTTTTTATCCTTAATTTTGCATTTTTTCTTGTTTGAGACTCTTAATTAGATATTAGGTATTTTAAAAGTGCTACGATTGCGTCAAGCCATACGTAGGTTAGAATGAAAGACATCGATTTCCTTGTGATTTACTTGCTTTATATTTGTTAGACGATTAATTTGGCTTTGTTCAAATTTTTTGTAATGCTCTTCGTTTTGTAAGTGCCTCAGGAGATTTTATCAATACAATTTTTTCACTTTTAACAAAAAAATAAAATAAAATAACGACTATAATCCATGAAAATACACTTCATTCCTGCTTTCAATTCTTGCTCTGCACTTACCAAACCAAACCAAACCAAACTGAGCCTTAAGTCCCAATTACTTGGGGTCGGCTACATGAATCCTTTTTCTCGCAAATTCCAGAAGTTGTTTGGGATAATTTTCAAGGACCCGAGGACCCTGCTCGCTTGGCAACAGTGCCGAGCGCATCTAGGTCATTCATCTCTACAATCAATGGTTCAGATTAAAAATAACCTCATCCGAAAAATTTTATTTTTAATCTGAACAACTGAAAACGCATTTGGACAGTCCGAATGTGTTCGGTACAGCTGCTAAACAAGGGTCTCCCAGTCCAATTTTCAAGGACGCCTTTCCATTAGCGTATGCGTACACACATGCGCAAACGCACGCAATTTATGTGACTGACTTGACGGGAAAGGGACGGGCCAACCTGGGTCTCGTGAGATATTTTCTTCCAATTAAGGGGAGGCGGGACCCGTAACTGCTGTTGTACTGCCCACGCCAGCAATAATAATAATGTGGCCCGTGGGGAGTTTGTTACGTTGACTGACAAAGAGAGTAAATAAATACTATAAAAAAACAGCTGCGTATCGCATGAGGCCACGTCGCGGATGAAAACGAAACCTCGTTTCTGTTAACGGTGGACGCGTCGACATGGGACTGTTGGGGGGGAGGGCCGCCTTTTCAACACGTGTTCAGTTCATCTTCCCGAGAAACCCAAGGATTCCCCATTATCATGGATATCACCATCATTGTACTGTTGTACAATGTACCCGAGTTGGAGCATCTCCAATTCATGGCTTCATATTGGAGATGTCAAACGTTTTTTGAAGGCTGACGTGGCATTTTGGCATCTCCAATTTGACATCAAAGCCTTCCTTTCCAACCCTTGATGTCAAATTCTATTTATTTGACATCAAATTATCTCTCTTCAACCCTTATGTCAAAATGCAAATTGTCATTTTTTGAAATTTGGCATGGAGGATGGTGGTTGTCAACTTTGACAACTTTGTCATTCCCTTCAAATCCACGTAGGAATTGGCATCAAAGAAAGCTGTGGGGTTGGATTGAATTTTAGTGTCAAATGTTATCGTTTACATGTTCACTTAGGATTTGACATCTCCCATTGGGCATGCTCTTAGTACTCCTTCCGTCGCAATTTGTTTGTCTAATTTTGGGATCACAACTTGTTAAAGAAACACAATGATTACTATGAATAGACATTGAGTTTCCAAAAATACCCTAATCTTTTTAGCATTAAATAAGAGCACTCTTTTCAATGCATTAAAAAAGGAAAGGCATTAATGAAAACTTTCAAGAGTCAATTTAAAATGAACAAACATTTTGGGACAAGTATAAGTCAAAAAGTGGCCAAACAAATCGGAACTGAGGGAGTAGTAGTAACTCTCTCTCTCCCCACCATATCAATATCATAGACTAGAGAAAGGTACTGCGCAACGTGCTGTGCACGACAAATCGTTGTCGCCCTGGTTTTGCTTTGATAATCGGAATCGTTCATTTCATAGAGCTCATTGAGTAAAACAAATATATCGAAAATCAACTCAATTGGATATCATTAAGTGCCTCATCTGAATATTATTATATTGAAACGAATGGATTCAAAACACTAGATAAAATCCATTGTTTTTTGGGAACACTTAATAATTTCAAGATAATCATGTTCGAGATGAGGTACTTAATGATAGTCGATCGAGCTGATTTTTGGTGCACTTGTTCTACTTAACGAGCTTTAGAAGTGAACTTTTTCGATTGTTAGAGCGAGACTGGAGCAGCGGCGTTTTGTCGTGCACGCACACTGTGCAGCACGGGGCTGCGTAGCACCTTCCCGCAGTCCCAATGTCACACCTACTATTCCCTCCGTCCCAATTTACTTATTTCTTTTTGGGATGTTCCAAAATGATGTGTTAGATTGGACTGAAGAAGGGACTAGATGAGATGCATATAAGCTAACTCGGACACACCGATCATAGGAAAAAGAAAAAGATATACACAATCTAAAGAAAAGTGCTATGAACACACAAACATACAATCCATTGGCGCTCCTATATGGTGTGCACTCTCCACTTAAGAGGGTGAATATTACCCTCCTTCTTATTGGTTGAAATGGTGTGGATCTCACTATGAATTGATGTCATGCTTATCAAAAAGTGTATTACATAGGTGAGACCTATACCATTTTCATCAAATAAGAGGGAGGATAATGTTCACCATCTTTTAAGGAGGGTGAACAAAATTGCACTCCTATATTGCATGTCCTACCGCTACGGATATTAGGCCCGCAAATGAGCTGACTTGTTTGCGAACGGCTCAAAGCGCGAGATTGAAATAATTGTTACTCGGCTAGTTTTATAGTAGAAGTCTGTTTCGCAAACACATCAACCTCGGTCATCTCGCTGCTAAACGAGCAAAGCTGGAGCTAGACTACTTTTGAATGAGTCAAAGCTCGAATATTTCAAAACTTGACTCATTTTCAGCCCATACACGGGAGCTACTTGTGAATAAATGTAAAATGTTAGTGCATCTCTTGAACCTAGAGAGTTCGGTTGAACCCCTCGACCTATGCCAGAGCCGTCACGTGGATGTATATATGTGTATTACAATTGTTTTTCGAAGTGGAATGGGAGTTGTTAAAAAATTGAAAGGGTGGCCATCAGTTGTTGGCATAGCTTATAAGGGTTAGAGCCAAATTGATTTACATAGTCAAATTTATTCTTTGCCTTGCTATATATAGTAAGTACCATTTTATTTTATCGTTTGTTTGACAAAAACTGATTTTTTTAATATCAAAGTCGTATTTCGATCTAGTCATATAGTAGTATATTATTGTGCCGGATATTCAAGGTAAGATCGATAAACGTCATATTTTGGAATCAGCTTTTTCTGCGGTCCACTTAACTCTCAAGTGGACTGCACCATACCGTCGGTGTATTTTAGGGCCCTTAATAGGTTCATTTTAATAATCGGAATCGTTCATATTTCATGTCCTAGATTGTCCTTTCGATATTCATTGAGATAAAAGTATCGGCTCATATTGATTGGTTATGTTAAAATTCATGATATATATGTGTATCAACAAACCAAAATATAAAACTAGTATTCTTGAAAACAGACTGTTGGGAATAATAAATGCATGTTTACGTAACTAACGCCGCATTTCCACCGCTAGTCTCTGTCTTATTTTAATAGGAAAAAGGAACCAATATCGTTAGCAGTTCATTTAATTTCATGCGATATATGATGGAAATTGATTTTGACACTACAGTTTTAATTACTGACAGTTCACTTTGTGTCTTGATCATGTGAGATTGTAAAACAAAAAATGGAGTGCTAAAATCACATCCTTAAAGTATTACTACTTCATAAGACTATTATTAAATGAAACGTATAGGCCAGGTGAGGGCTGCAAATGAATCGAGTTGCAACTTGCTTGGAGCAGTTTGAGGCTCGGGTCGTTTTCGAGTTTGAGCTTGGGTTTAGACTCGTGTAGTGAACAAGCCGAGTTCAACACTCTAAATAGATTAGGATTCGGTTTGTTCAGGACTTGGCTCGATTTCAAATGAGTTTTAGGCTCGTTTAGTGAACGAGCCAAGCGCTGAGCTCAAGAACTATAAAGCTCGGGTCGACGCATTTACACCCCAAGTGTGACCTCACCGCATCTACTCCCTCAATTTAATTTGCTTTTACGGTATCTAAGAATATATATAATTGGACAAATTTTTGTAGTTGTCCTTGTAGTTTTACGGTTGTCTCACTTTCGTCCCTCTAGTTTCAATTGTCTCAATTTCGTTCCTATAGTTTGTTTTACGTTCCAAATTGGTAAAATTATTAACACCGTTAACGAAACTAACGGAAAAATATGATTAAAAAAAATAAGTGTTCAAATTTTCAATCTGGTTGATCCGGAGCGAAGATCTTATTTTTTTGATCATTTTATTCTAGATGGTCGTAAAGAATTTTTGGTTCTAAGGCCTTTCAACGAGCACCCGAATACTCCTTATTTAGTTTCAGGACTCTCTTAGGGTGCTCATTAAAAGGCCTTAGAGACAAAAATCCATTATGACCATTTAAGATAAAATGATTAAAAAAATAAGATATTCGCACCGGTTCAAACGGATTGAAAATTGGAATACTTAATTTTTTAATCATATTTTTCTGTTAGTTTCGTTAAAGGTGTTAACGATTTTACCAATTTGAAACGTAAAACAAACTACAGGGACGAAATTGAGACAATTGAAACTAAAGGGACGAAAGTGAGACAACCGTAAAACTACATGGACGACTACGAAAATTTGCCCTATATAATTTGAAGGGTTGAGATTAAGAACGGGGTGTTATATTTGTCCACGATTGAGATTAATCTACGGTATAGATTAAAAATTAGAAAAAAAATGAAAGCAAAAAAAACTTACGATAATTTAGCACTACTCCTACGACCTCAACAACAGCCTACACTACGACCATGATCATCCTTTTGTCTCTCTGAGGGCGTGTTTGATAACCCTCTTGGAGGGAGGGATTGGGATTAAGAAGGTGATACGATTGTTAATCTTTTGTTTGGTTGGCATTTGTGGAAGGGGATTAGTTATCCCACGGGATTGTTAACCCCCCTAAATGGGGGTATTAGCAATACCATGGATGGGGGGGGATGTGGTGTGTTACTACTAATCCCATCCCCATGGGATTGAGCAAGACTTGTTTAGAAACCCACCTCAATCCCAATCCCAATCCTAATCCTAACCAAAACAAATATGTTATTTATAATCTCATCTCATTCTCAATCCCAATCCCAATCCCAATCCCAATCCTAATCTTGTGCAAAACAAACATGAATAAATGATTCATCCCCTCATTAATAATCTCACCTCATTCTCAATCCCAATCCTAATTCCACCTCATTACGAATCCCCCCAAAACGAAATCTGCAATCAAACACGCCCTTATGCGATGTCATGCTTTAAACTCCCACAAGGATTGTGGGAGCAAATTGAGGCGGTTATGGCAGAATTTTGGTGGGGGCAAAATGATAATGAGAGGAAGATTCATTGGATGAAGTGGAGCCGGTTGTGTAAACCGAAATTCAAAGGGGGGTTGGGGTTTCGTAGCCTTAGCTCCTACAATCTATCTTTACTCGCAAAACAGGGATGGAGGCTTATGGTCGCCCCCCATTGTTTCATGGCCCGAGTTCTTAAATGTAAGTATTTTAAAAATTGTTCTTTCATGGAGGCTAAGCTGGGTAGTAACCCGTCGTGGGTGTGGCAGAGTATTTTGGAAGGTAGGAAAGTTTTGGAAAAAGGAGTGAGATGGGCAATTGGGAACGGGAAGTCGGTTTGTATTGATGATGCTTGGGTTCCTATTCCAGGGAGTTTTAAACCTCGTCGAATGGTGGTGAATGACAGTTTGATTACAGTGAACCAACTCATTGATCCAGTTACAAAGACCTGGAAGGTAGATGTGGTGAACAATAACTTTGAGACAGATCATGCTCGAAGTATTTTGGGGATTCCATTATCATGGATGGACGAGGCAGATACGTTGATATGGCACTTCTCTTGTTCGGGAAAATATATAGTTAAATCAGGATACATGGCGGCGGTGGATTTGGAAAATCAAGGGTTGAGGGTTGGTGAGAATAGGGGAAATACAAGCACTGAAGAGGCGGAAGAGAAGCGGTGGAGACAGTGTTGGCAGCTTCCCATTCCAAAAAAAATTTTATTTTTTATTTGGAAGTATTGTCAAGAAATCCTGGCCACCAAAGAAGAGCTTTGCAGAAAGAAGATTTTGGTGGATTCTTGCTATCCAGTTTGTGGGGAGGGAGAGGAAACGATCATTCATCTTTTTTCTACGTGCTCGCTTGCAAGACAGGTATGGGCTATGTCAAGTCTTATCGTAAATTTTGGCAATGCACAATGTAATTCTTTTTATGCCCTATGGGATGCGTTGAGTATGCAATGGCAAAATAATCAAAATAGAATTTGGAATTTGTCTTTGGTTGCTGTTACAATGTGGCTTATTTGGAAGGGCCGAAATGGGGCATTGTTTGAGCAAAAAGTGCTTTGGCCTGATGTAATTAATAAAAGGGCTTTGGGGTGTTTGCAAGAGTTCCAGGTGGCGAACCGAATAGGGAACGGGGAGGAAGGCGGTGGTAATGCAAGGGTTGGGGATACGGGTCAAGTTCAAGAGAGATGGCAGCGTCCTTAGCTGGGTGCTGTTAAGGTTAACGTTGATGGATCATGGAAAGTGGGGTCATCCAAGGGAGGGTATGGAATAATAGTGAGGGGTGATACAGGTTGTTTTGTGGCTGCTGCTATGGGAGTATCATTGGGGTGTTCTAGTCCTGTAGTAGCGGAGGCGATGGCATTGCGACAGGGGATGCAGTTGGGACTTCATTTGGGCTTGACATCAGTTGTGATGGAGAGTGATTCTCAATCTATTATCAATATGCTCAATGGCCAAATTGAAATTAGTCAAGATGTGCGCATTGTTCTGAATGATGTGAGGGCATTAGGGAGGAATTTTCACTGTTGCATTTTTGCTTTCTCTAGGCGCTCTACTAACAATGTAGCGCATGTTTTGGCTTGTAAGGATTTAGTGGATGAGGGGTATAGTCTTTGGACTGAGTCTCCTCCTACGTGGATTCTTGATCCTTTATTAAGGGATCGGAGCTCCGCTTGATGTTTTGATGCATAATAATATTCTCTGTTATCGATTTTGATTTAAAAAAAAAAAATCAAACACGCCCTGAAAGTAAAATTTGCCGGGATTGTGCCGTCCTATGCACAGAGTGAGATACATGAAAAAACCAATGCCGTCCTGTTGCATTTCATTCAACGTTTAGCGTTGCATCAAATAGACAACAATTTTGGACCATTGAATTTATGTTAGGATTCAAAAACCGCCCTTCTATATTATATATAGATAGTGATAGTGATAGCGATAGTGATAGTGTTTAATTTATGCGTTTGTACGATTTAATTTTAAGGGTCAACCTAGGGATTCTTTGAAAACCATAAATTTAATGGGATTAAAGCATACATCGTCACTAAATTCTTATAATATGCAAAGTCAAGCTTCACCTTTAATTATTTCTCTCTCCTAAATCCCTATCACAATTTTATTTAATTAAATTTATACGAATAAACAAAATTCAATCCAAGATATATGTTTTTCTTATATGTTAATAAAATCGAATTGCTGAAATGGATGTGACAATTTGCTCCTTTTTTTGTATGTGCTTTGAAATAAGTGACAGTGACTATTCCCCTTCCCCCTTTAAATTTAATTTTCACCAAAAGGGGATGAGCAGTATGAAAGACTTTTTTCCCAACCTTTTTTAGCACTACGTGAAATTAAAAGTGAGTTTACTTTCATGTGGTGCCCAGGGAAAAAAAAGTCCGTTAAAGATGATTTTTTATGTCTATAAATAAAATGATTTTTTTTTTTTTTATGGAGTCCCTTTAATTGATAAGAAGTTGTCAAATTGTCAATGTAGGGCATGATGGGTAAATATTCATGATTCTTTCTCCTTTATTTCATTTTTAATTTTTGTGTCAATTAACTAATTTAAACGAAAGTGAAAGCTGTCCATTGGGGGATCACCATGGGCTCCATTTTAAAGAGTTGACTCATTCATCTGCGGCATGTGTGTTATGTTATTCACAAAAATAATCCAAGTACTTCTACAAAAACTACAAGTCTATTTTTAAAATCATATGTTTTATTTTGAAAAAGAAATGATCAAAAAATGTGGTTCTCTGTGTTTTTGTGGTGGGAACCACATAAATATGTGGTGAAAAAAAAGTTTGGGCACTGAATAAGTACTTGTGTTTATAAATTATCTATTTTTTCTATTGGACAATACGCAAATATGTAGGTGTAAAATCTACCATTCAGAATCATATATTCGAATATTTGTATCCAAATCATTTTCCATTTGATAGCTAAGTGGTAGGTCCATAGGTAGGATTGCAAATGAACCGAATTGCTCGGAGCAGCTCGAGACTCAACTCGGTTTGACTCGTTTAGTAATCTAGCTAAGCTCGAACTCAAGTTTTAGACTCATGTAAGCCGATACTCAAACACTACAATGCTCGGTTCGTGCAAAATAATGACTCGAACACTACGACGCTCGATTCGGCTCGTTTGCAACCCAGTAGGGATGGGCTCAGAGCACTTTTTGAAACCCTCCTTCCATTCTCCTATAAATAGCCAAGCACGCCCTTTTCCATCCTCCTCAAACTAATACATTCCCAAACGCAAACATCAATCTTTTTCCATGCATTCCAATCAATTACCAAAAAAAGCCCATCCCTGCAATTCCCATTCTTCTGCAAAAACCCAAAACCTTCACTTTTCCATCAACAATGGTGGTTTTGTCCCAGCCAGCAATCGAACACGTCTCTCTCATCAAGAACTGCAAACCCACCACATTCTCCTCCGAAATTCCCATAATAGACCTGTCAAAACCCGACCCGAAAGCCCGCCTCGTTGCAGCCTGCGAGGAGTTTGGTTTCTTCAAGGTGATCAATCACGGCGTTCCGATGGAGTTCATCACCGAACTGGAATCAGAAGCAATCAAGTTCTTCTCCTTGCCTTCTTTTGAGAAAGAGAAAACAGGGCCTCCTAACCCACTTGGCTATGGAAACAAGAGAATCGGACCAAATGGCGATGTGGGTTGGGTTGAATTTCTGCTGTTGACAACCAACAAGGAATTCAATTCTCAGAGATTCTCATCAATGTTTGGAAAAAACCCGGAAATGTTCCTGTAAGTAATCGAAATTCGAAACAGAGGGTACCCTGTCGTATCGTGTTTTTCTTTTCTTTTCCCGTCTGGAGAGGAAATTTGCTTCGAAACAACCGAATTTTCACAGAACTACCATAATTTTTTTTCTTTTTCGAGTTAAACTACCTTAGTTAGAAATACAAGTCAACAATAAGGCGAAAGGTTGGCCTGGTGGTCTTGACCGGAAGACTTCGGAGTTGGTTCCTACTACCTAATGTCTAGGTTCGATTTTCTTTGCCATAAATTCTGGGACCACCTCACTTAAGCGAAAGGCTAGGATTTGGCAAAGGGTGTGGCATTTTTCGATGGAACTCCACTAAAAATCATTCCATATTTTTTGTAAAAATACAAAGGAAAAGTATACCATAAAATCAGGCTTTACTTGAGTTTTATTTTTATTTTTAAAGAACAAAGACTTTGGTTCAACTATCTCGTGGTCATTAAAAAGCCATTGAGATACTAATACCATGATTCAAACCATTTATTACATCAATTGCTATTCTTTGATTGTTCGCGTAAAAATCCAAGTTGTTCGAGTATCTATAAGTACCAAATCGACTTTCATAAGTAAAAAAAATCTTCGATCTCCAGAAAAATAGGGTTGGCATGTGCCAGCCTGATCCCCTATTTACCTCCGCCTGGGAGAGGCTATATGGATTAGTACGAGGTCCGCGCAAGCTGGCCTGTGCCACTCTGCCTTACAAAAAAAAAAATACGTGTAACTCCATAAGAAAACATGGATTCTTTTGCTATAAAAAGCCAAGCTGCCAGACTGCCACATTCACATTGTGGGGTTATCTATGGCTATATAGTCTTAGCCTATAATTGGGTGGTTGTATCACCTGTCATTAATGTCGTAAAACCATTGTGGCAATGATTCTTATTTTTCCTATTCTGTTAATTAGTAGAAAGTACTATCCATATCGAAATCAATTTGGAAAACAGAGTGGGTTATTTTAGTCTTTTTGGAAAACAAATACAAAACTGATTTTTCGCTTTGCCATAAGTAGCGTTAGCTGTTAATGAGTTAGATTACTATAACAGGTGTCGATGCTAGTCCATCAGATCGCTTCATGAATCTCCCGATACTTAACCGGTGGTACGTGACCATTCGGTTTCCGGCTCAAAGTCTGAAAACCTGCGATGGAAAAAAAAAAAAAAACCGAAAAAAACGATACCAAAGGTTGCTCACTTATAATTTGTTTGTAATTTGATTGAAGATTTTGTTTCTGTAGTTGTGCTGTGAATGATTATGTCTCAGCTGTGAAGAAGATGGCCTGTGAAATTCTTGAGTTATTGGCTGATGGGTTGAAGATTAAACCAAGGGATGCGTTTAGTAAGCTCTTGATGGATAAACAGAGTGACTCTGTTTTTAGGCTCAATCACTACCCTCCATGTCCTAAACTCCAAGAAATGAACGGCAGGGATTTGATTGGATTTGGAGAACACACTGACCCTCAGATCATTTCTGTGATGAGGTCTAACAACACTTCAGGGCTTCAAATCTCATTGAGAGATGGGAAGTGGATTTCTGTCCCACCTGACCAGAATTCCTTCTTCATCAATGTTGGTGATTCTTTGCAGGTAAAACATGTTTATATAATTATATGTATAGTCAGTGCCGGCCCTCAGATTCTTGGGGCCTAAAAAAATATTCTAAAAAAAAACAAGAAAGAGAGGCGCCTAGGTCTTGAATTATTTACCTATTGGATAGGAAAACTAAGCTTTTCTGCAGGGCTAACTAGTTCATTTGTTATACAAACGCTAAATTAAATATATATTACATACCTACATATACGTATCTGAGGCCTTAGATTTGAGCGAAAATTTGGGGGTTTAAGTCCGCCGCCTTGTCTGCCTTAGCTCAGGGATATGTGTGTGTAGATTTTTCTAATGTTTCAACTCTACCCATTCTCCAATGAATAGGATTCCATGTTAGCCATAGTTAACACTTATCCGTAGTTTAGTCCAAGTTTTACTATTTGCATGAACAACAATGCCTAACATTTCTTTTTGTTTAATCACCCTCTTACATGGTTTTAGCTTTTCTTTTTTCTTTCTTTTTTTAATTTGAAGATGATTGTATTGGCAATTGAAAAAAATTCAGCAGAAGAAAAACTATTCTCAAACTATGTCAAAATAATATGGTTCAACGCTCATCGACTAATTAATCTACGTGCGATCAATTCTTGTATTTGGTCCCTTTATACGGGGTTTCGCCCCACCTTTCATTTGTCCTCTTGCTAGTGGATGGCCGGATTAGCCGGTCCACTGGAGTCAATAGAGTTACGGAAAAAAAAAAAACAAGCAAATATGGTCTTTTTTTTTTTTACACCAATTCTATGGGAGTTGGTTACCTTTCTCAATCCTCAAATGGTGTACTAATTCAGACCTTTTGTGCTGGTGTTTTTGCAGGTAATGACGAATGGGAGATTCAAGAGTGTGAGGCACAGAGTGGTGACAAACAGCATGAAATCTAGGGTTTCCATGATATACTTTGGAGGGCCTCCCTTGAGTGAGAAGATAGCTCCATTGCCTTCACTAGTGGAAGGAGAAGAGAGCTTGTACAAAGAGTTTACTTGGTTTGAGTACAAAAAATCTGCATATAAGTCAAGGCTTGCTGATAATAGGCTAGGCCTTTTTGAGAAAATTTCAGCCTCATAAAAAATTTAAATTTAAAAAAAAAAAAAAGGGTCTCCGCATTGTTAGGGAAAATGGTTTGTCAAGTTTCAACCATAGGTTTGCAAAATTGTTGATCAAATCTCGCACATGCTGGGAAATTTTGTATCTGCTTTCTCTTGTTTTTCTCTTGGTTGTTTCATTATTAATGTAATTGTTGTTCTTGTTGTCAGTTGGTCCCGTTTCGCTGAGGTTCTTATTTTGTAGGTATTTTATGTATCGCTTTACGAGACAGGTCATTCTCTCACAATACATCACCTTTAATTTAAATAATAAGTACTTATTTTAGTTAGTGAAAATTGGCAAACCGGTTACTTCCGAACTAGCTAGTGCTATTTGTTCTTTTTAAAAAAAAAAAATCAAAATGAAAAGAGTTTCATTGATAGAAAACATAAATGCATAAGATAATTATCAAGCGGTAGCATCCATCCGTAATCAAAGGACGAGATAGCCGCAAGAAAGGTAGCCTTTTCAAGTACAGATACCGAGACCACGGCTATATATCTCTCCTAGCCAAAGAAGGACCACCCTAATTGCAGTCTTATGCACAAAAGTAAACTCACACTGATAGAAATATCCAACACCCTAAGCAAGCGAGGCCGTCAAGTCAATTGATCTGATTTGTCATTGGATTGCCCCCACCAAATAAGTTTGTGAACAAAATCTTTCTTACCTTTTTCATCGACACATTTGGTAGAGAATTCAATTAATTTCGTTTCGTATGCTTAAGGTTTTAACTTGAACTTAATTGGACTCTCTGCTAGCGGATGATGAGATTGGTCGTTCAATAAAAATAATCAACGTGCGCGTAAATTAATCATCAAGAAGGGCTTTTTTCTGGCCGACCTATGTGGATAGACAAAAAAAAAAAAAAAATTCCCAATATAGCAATCTAATCCAAAAAAAGTTCATACCCCAATAGGTCCTGTACGTAAATTTGGTTCAAAAACACCCTTTGACCCACTAATTCCACATCACACGCGTGGGATTGTTTTCCCTTTCTGGCGCATGTCAGGTGCTTTGGTTTTCTCTCTGTACATCTCTCTCTCTCTCTCTCTCTCTCTCTCTCTCTATATATATATATATACATATTTGGTTTCTCTCTCTCCCTCTCACTTCTCTCTCTCCTTTTTTTTTAAAGTTTTTTATCTGAAAATGTTTTCTCCAATAACTTTTGTGATACATAGGCCTTATTCCCGAAAGGGAAATAAATACTTATTTTTTTAAAAAAAAATTTAATTTTTCAATTTGAATTTTTATTGTTGTGATTGAATTTGATTCTGATTTTTTCTTTTCATGTTTCAACTATTAATTATCTATATACAAATGCTAATTGTCTATTCTATATATTGTTAATTTTTATTGATATGTTAAAATATTATTAATTAACATTAAACTATTATTTAATGAAGTTATCTATATGTTAACAATATTTTAACAACGGATTTATCTATTTGTTAATTAACATTGTATAATAAAGTTATAGCATTTAAAATTATAGTGCAAAAATAAAAAATAAGAGCCTACACCAAAACAATTAATTTTTTCCCATACATAATATCACATTCAATATAGCACTTGTTGAAGAGATCTCAAAAAATATTTTTCGCAGAAATTGAATATATAAAATAAAAGTTATAGTACTTGGTAAGAGTTTTAGAAGTAAAAAAACAAAAAGTGAAGTGAGAGGAGAGAGAGAGAGAGAGAGTGACGAGAAGAAGCACGTGAGCAGGAGAGAGAGAGAAGTGAAAGGTAGAAAAGGACAGCACAATTGGAAAAGAGAGAGAATGGACAGACAACATTTGTTGTGGGCTTCTGCCGTCCGGCATCACGAGGCAATGTTGGGAATACCTTGGTTAGTATAGTACGTACCGGTACAGGTGAGATATCGAATACCGTTTTGGTTTAATCGCTATTAGTGTTATTTTTCTACTTAAAAGAATTTATATTATAATTTACAAATTTTAAAACAAAAAAAAAAATCCGGTATTTGTCCGGTACCATCCGGTATTTGCTCAGTACCGTCCGGTATTTACCCGGTACCGTTCGGTATTTACCGGTATTGTTCGGTACTATCCAGTACTGACCGGTATCTCTGGTACCGGCAGGTATTGCTGATACCGGCTGGTATTTGAGCTGGAACGGAATTAGAAGTGTAGGATACCGAATTCTGTCAAAAATGATAAGTACCGACCGGCATGAAACGGTATTGATAACTTTGTCACGAGGGCAGTAATGTAAGATTACACGGACCAGCCCAACATTCTCTCTATCACGGAACATGAACAACGAGTTTCCTTAATTGAGGCGATTGGAGATAAGAATGAGCAACAAATGCACGTTGTTGACATTATCGTTTTCGTTTCTATTACTATATTTTAATAAAAAAACGAACAAGCTGGACATCAAAATTCCGTTGTAGTCTAGTTGGTTAGGATACTCGGCTCTCACCCGAGAGACCCGGGTTCAAGTCCCGGCAACGGAACTTTTTGCACTTTTTCTCCGATGGTTTCCATCTTCAACTGAAGACCATTCATTGGATCTCTCAGTTTTTTGTTCTTTTTCTTGTTTTGTAGAATTATTACTTTTGCAGAAACAGTTTTAGAGCTAGTTCTTGAAAGCAAAACAGGACATAGAAACTACAAATTCATCAGAATACCCCATTCCAGGACACAAGTCTGGCACCATCAAACCGCCATCGATTCTCCGGGAAAAGAAAAAAAAAATGAAGTTTCAAGAAGATTCATGTGATAAAACGAGAACCAGTGCATTCCATTCTAAAACAAGGAAATGCTTAATGCTGATGCATATATCATACAAAGTGGTTTCCAAAACCTCACTATGAAGCTACACACAGAGCCAGCCCTGGGATAACCCTACAAGACATCGGACTTGGGTACGAAGGAAGATCATACCTAAGTTTTTGGAGAGCATTCAGCACAATTAATTGTTCTCCTGCTTGGCTTAATAACTGCCAAAATGGTAGTAGAACATTAAACACAAACACAATGCCAAGAAAATGGCAGCACAAAAGATAATACAGCAATGAAAGAGATTTGCCAGATTAACACCACCACAGGTTCTTTCCCTTACTTATTGCCCTTCTTTTTCCATAGGTCCCCAAACATCCTAATTCCAGACCCTTTCCTCTTTCCACTTCCGAACCCATCGTCCGAATCCTCACCCAAACTGGGTGAACCGACAAAACCGGCATACCCACCACCCGACGGTTGAAAAACACTCCCGAAGTGCTTAATATCCATGGACCCACACCTCTCGGGCATTCTCATCCCACTCATGTCCACACCACCAGAAAGCACTGCAGCTGCAGCATCGGCTGCTTTCCTCCACTGCTCGGTTTGCACTCTCAGTTTCTTCATTTCACTTTCCAATGCCTCTTTTGCTACTTCCACTGCTTCCAGCTTCTCCTTCAGAGAGACTTCAATACTCTTACTTGCGTCTAGCTGTTGGTGCAGTTGGCTCAACTTCGAACTCGTTTCCTCTTCCTTGGCTCGACTGGTTGATATCTCTAAAGCTGCTTCCTTGAGCTGACCCTTTAGGCTCTCGTTTTCTTGGCGAAAGACCTCTAGTTCCTTCGCTTTCTCTTCCAAATTCGCCATCATTAAATTTATCTCATCATTCTTCATGGCCAAGTCATCATATTCAGTTGATACACTAATTGGTTTCGTTCCATGGTTTTCTTCATCAATTGTTGGGCTAAACTCAACCTTCGATTCCGCATTTGCTTTCTCCATTGGAACTTCAAAAACATCAGTTTCACGCTGATTTTCATCAGAAATCTCATTTTGGGTAACATTGTAATTTTTGTTGGACTGTTGGTCTGCATTTGGGGATTGCTTATCTTGAGCTTCCAATTGGTCTGACTTTGGAGCATTTGGTTTGTTAGATTTATTTTCCAGTTGTGCTTGAGCTTCTTTTTTTGCTGCCTCCGCGGAGGCTAACTGATCCTTCAGAATCTTGAGCTCATCTTGTGCTTGCCCAAGTTGAGATTCTAGATCTGCAATGCGGGTCCCCAGTTTCTTTTGGTTCAAGGGATCAGATTGAGCCCCTCTTGGTGATCGACGGTCTCCTACCTTGGGACTCCTATCGGTGGGTGATCGATGATGCAGCGGATCAGAATGAGAGCTTGATGTCTTGAGTTGCAGTGGGGCTCTGGGTGACACTTTTTGAGGCATTTCTGAACCCCTATTCCATATAAAAAATAAAACTTTCACCAAAAACCATTGCACTAATTGAAAGAATGTAACAAAACCATTACATGCAAAGTGCATTTAACTAATTTTCGTGTGTGTATTTATCCATTTTAGTTGGAACCTATATGGTACAATTTATATGGCTACTCCATCCCAATGATTGACCAACGAAGTACACAAATTACTCATATGAAAAACAATGCTTCAATAATGCATCATACCATCTTTTAAAATGATCAAAATGAGAAGTGCAAAATCCGAAATAATCTTTTCCTTGAAGGTATTATTACCATAGCCTCGAGTAATTACGCACAAGATCCAGCCTCACATATAAACATATGAGTGCAAGATTTTATATGCTTCAGGGTTCGGTAACTAGAAAAGCAAGAGAACAATATAGCATCAAGACTATTGTGTGGGGATGCAACAGAGAAACACTAAAACGATATGACTCCAACAGCAACGAAACAAAAAAGGAATTTACGAAGGAGCTGCAATTATATTGACAGATAAAAACCCCTAACCTTGATCTTGGCATTTGATCAACGTAAGGTGATGAATTGAAGAGGTAAAAACAGGGCTAATTACTCAAAGCCTGTGATCTGCACAACCAAAGAAGTCATTGAGGGAGACTTACAATACCAATCACAGTAAAGACTAGCAGAAGACAACTTGATAGGAATAAAACATGTGGTATGCCAACCCAAATTCGCAGATATTGATATAAACAATCGAGAATCACTAGGTCTGTCAAGTTCGTCGACTGATTTTTCCACACACGCCTCTCCACTAACTACTAAGGTAGAGAAACATTGCGAAGATGCTAGCCCAACCCAAACTTTGATTATTCGATACAATTTGAACTGATATACACAAATTGTCTCTGCTTATGGAGCATGAGATTTCTAGCATCCATTATTGCTTAGCACAAGATCATGAGTTAACTGATCAAAAAAAAAGATAATGAGTTGCTTCCAGATCCAGAGCGAAACTGAGACAATAAAGAGAATTGTGAAATAAACAGGAATTCACTAGGATGCAATAAAGTTTAGTAGGAACATATTGAATTCTAGGGGTGTCCGAAAATGATAATCTCGAACTTGAACTAAAGAGCCATACTAAACATGCTGTTGAAGTAGTGTTACTAACAGTATATATTCAGTAGAAATGAATCTCTCTTGTTTGAGCAAGCAAGTCGAGGACAATCAAAGAAACCAAGAAAGACGCTACTTAACACCATTGTGCACTCAAAGATAGAGCCTATAATATATAAGAGGGAACACAATGCACAGAGTTCTCACGTCGAGTAGATAATCATAGATCAGCCAAAAGAGTACTTTTTCGGAATGAGGTTAGTCAAAGGAGTATATGACAAATGACTTGTATATTGGGATAATCCAGTAACCACCCGGCTTAAAAGACCAAGAAAAGCACTTCCTAATGCTGGTGAGCATGCTTTCTTGGTCCTTGCAAAAAAGATTTGCAAATCCACTTTTTAGCAACCACATGCATTACGTATATTATAATCTCATTATGTGCATGCGCTTCCATCAAAAGTTTCAAAGCACTTTCATCAGCAAGCACATCTGTACTATAAATCTCTCGAAAAACTGAAAGAAGAAGTGGATGGGCCATTTGAAATTAGAAAGATACTTTCATCAGCAAGCATATCTGCACTATGGTGATCACATTGGTGCGTTACATTTGTTTGACTATCATCTGACGTGACATTGTCCGACCACATGTTCATCCCGATGTGAGGCTCGTTGGGTGAGTTTAGTGTCATGTACAATGCCAGATCAGATGGTAGCGAAAGCATTCACTGTAGTACTAGATTTCAAATAGGGGTCAAACCCAAATGACCTAAGTGAAAGAAAAAAGGTTAAACTAGGCAAGTGATAGTCACTTTTATTCACAGGGAAAAGATGGATCAATGGTCAGAAGACTCATACTTACGAGCACCACGAAACTGAAAGATCCGAAAACACGCAAACAAACAGGGTCCCCGGGATTAATCGTGCTGGCCCGGACACCTGATTTATCGAAACAAGAAAAAATACAAACAAACAGGGGTAGAGAAACAAAAGACTATAAAAAGCCAGACGTTCTACTAGTCTCCACTAAAAGAGACAATCAAACAAATTGAACCACTCTTTCAACAAATACTTGGTGGACAGAGGAGAAACATCAGATCTCACTTCGCAGCACAACCAAGCACCTCTTTCTCTCTGAATAGGGCATGCAAACCATAACAGACGAAATATTCCATTTTCTTTAGCTACTACTCTTTTCTTTTCTCAGCAACCAAAAAGAGAACAAAAAACAATAAAAGCATAAGATTGCCATTAAGGTGTCAAAACCGTAATCAGCAACTTTTTTGGGAACCCCAAAGGGGTAGTTGATTGGCAACATGGATGAGCTGTAAACCCAAACACTGAGAGCTTGTTCCTTTGGGGCTTTAAAACTCCTACGCACGATCCCTAATATATTTTCTCTATCTGTCTCTCCTCACTCAAACCTCTTTAAAAACCTCCTTCAAAATCCAAAATGAACCAATCCTGTGGGTCAGACCACAAGAGAGAAATCTCTTGTGAATTCCGTAGTCCCTGCGTTAATGGTCTGCTTTGACCTAATCGGGAAGGGAAATAGTCGAGCTCCGCATAAGCTAGCCCAGACATCCTGAACCTCGAAACATCAAAAGATAATTTCTTTGGCAAAATCCAAGTCCATGCATTGCTTTCTCCCTAATGACCCAAGCCAATTGATTTGGCTTAAAAAAAGGAGATGGGTTTCATCCAAAGATTGTTTCATAATGCCTCCACATGCTACAAAAACTGTTTGACATTATAGCAATCCAAAAAATGGCTTTGTCAAAGTCATTTTGACACCAATTGCTCTAGCAGACTGATATATATAATGTCATACCTTGAAAAGAAAAGAACAGAAAAAAGAAAAAGGAGGTGGCGTGGGGGGGTTGTAAAGCAACAAACAAGCAAGGAAGAAAACTCACCGTGAAATTCTGCATAAGCTTCAACTAGAAGATCTATGTGAAATTTTTCCCATGTATGGAGAAATATCCTAGAGCAGAATGCGTGTACCTATACCTGTCTATATATATTGACAGGTGTTGGCGACAAGAGAATTGGTGGCAATTCCAACAAGAGAGAGAGAGAGAGAGAGAGAGAGAGAGAGAGAGAGATGGTGTTTTCAAGTTTTTAAGTTTGAATTAAAGGGCGTTGTGGGGTGGGAGAGAGTGCAATCCAAGTCCCCTGAGAAAGAATACGCAAATGTAGCCTATGGTTAGTTGAGTTGATTGGTGGGTTAGCTCTCCACAAAATTGATCAAAATTTGATACTTGAGATAAAGTCGCAAGAAAGTGATTTCTAGTTAATTTCTTATTTTCGGCGTGGATAGTCTCTTTTGATCGAACCGGGAAGGAGACTAATCGAGACACAAGTAGGTTGACCCGGCCAAACCGTCGCAAAAAAAGAAAGAAAAGTAAATGCAAATGTTGGGGAGAGAGAATCTGAGAGGGAAGGGGACAAGCAAGTAATTTGGAGGTGGTCACGAAAAAGACAGGGAGAGAGATACAGATTGATTGGATATCCCAACCAACCCTGTTCTACAACTATTTATTTTCCAATGTCTTTTTGCTGCACCTTTTCAAACCACTTTCTTGTTTCCAACAAAGCACTGCTTTATCAATCTCTCTCTCTGCTCTAGGGTAATGGTGCCCCGTGCCTTCATTGAATTCTCGCTTTCACTAGCCTAGTGTATCTCTCTCTTTCTTTTCCAGGAAACAGATTGTAGACTATCTTCTGAAATCAGATCAAGAAAATTAAAAAAATTACTATCTACTGGTATGAACCGTTCAGTCTCGCCATGATGATTCAAATTCTTTTGTTGAGTCTGTTTTAGAAAAATATTCATTTCAGAACACGCGGGTTGATCGAGCATCGGTAGCCACCTCATTGACATAATCAATGATTTCAATTTTGTCGGTTGCATTTTTCTTTTGTAAGAAATACTATGTAATTTGATCGCCGTTAGAATTGTCCATCAACTTCAATATGGGCACCAACGATTAGTTTGACGGACCTCTACAAATAAATAATTGCGATCATCGAGTGGAGATCCGTAATAAGGTCACACAGCGCTAACGGCCCCATGCAATGCAAAAATTGAATTGCGATCCAAAATGAAAGGCTTACAATTTCAAGCGATTGAGTATTTTATTAAGTAGGTACGTAGTATACAAGCAATTATTGAGAGAATCTGAACCCTGAGAAGTTCTTACTTCACTCTCATCCACAAGAGAGAGAATTATTTCCTGATGAGGTGGAAACTATGGGTTTTTCACCTCTCATTGTGGGCCCTATTGTGTAATCATTATGTTAATCTAAATTGTTCATCTTGTAGAGCTTGCAAAATATAGTATTTGCACAAAAAATAAGCTTTATCGGACATTCATAGGTATATCAAAAATTGAATTTTAGTTTATAAAACGGACGGTCGTGCACATTTTAACTTAAAATTTATTGACAGAATCCAAGCCGTCCATTTTATAAACAAAAATTCAATTTTTGATATACCTATAAATGTCCGATAAAACTGATTTTTTGAGTGAATACACTATTTTGCGAGCTCTACACAAGATGAAAGGTTCAGATTACCTCAATAAACACACGGCAGGGCCCACAAATGGCGGTGGTAGAAACTTCACGGTTTCCATTCATCCAGATGTAACTCACTCTCATTTCGCAATTGCACATTGACAAGTGGTTTCTTAAAGGTCACAAGCAGTAGAACCCACGGATTTGGCCAAATGAGCACGACCAAGCAACTAAAGAATTTGCATTGCAAGTTTGAATTCTACGAAGGCTGAACATTCCAAACCTTAGGGTCGCTAGAACTTTGCCCGATCGTTAACTCAAGGGCTCCAAAACTAGTCGAGATGCGGGCAATCTATCAGGTAAACAACAAAACAAAACAAAAAAGGGGTCACTACAATGGTGTTCGAATTATTTCCAATTATAGCGTTGCTGAAATACAAATGACAATCATCAGCACCATTTGACTCTGCATAGTTGTTCTCTCTATCTAGTTTAGTTTTGGCTTGTAATGTTAATACTGTCACAAATCACATGCTTTCCAATCATTTTAAGTTCTTAAATTTTGTTTTTTTTTGCAGTAATCAATCATGTTAAAGACCCCACCAAGCAATTAAGTATATCGGAGCCAATAATCATCGGCTTATCATCCCCTCACTGCAGCGCTCATTCTTTCCGTCGGTCTTGACAATCAATGGTTCAAATTTTAGATAAAAATTTCCCTGGGAGAGTTAAGAAAAGTCTTTTAAATCTGAACCATTCAAAATACTTTTAAACGGTGAAATTGAGAACGGCAGACTAGATTTTCTGCAATGACCACCTACCAACTTTGGTTTACAATGTTCTCATTTTTGCCAAATTAATAACAGTGTGCAATCATGCACAAAGAACACAAAAAAAACAATGATCGTATTCAAAATCATGCCTAACACAAATAAAGAATGGTTCGATTCAAAGTCCAAACCTACCCCAAATTGAAATTGAAATCCATAACTACTCGCTCATTATTAGCTAACTAACTCTATATAGAAAGAAGAGGGAAAGCCCCTCTCAACGAGAGAAACTTATTTTTCGGAGCAGCTGCAAACAGTCTATTTACGGAGTCGTGTAATTTCCGCCGTCTGTTTCGGCAGTCAATGGTCCTAATTTAAAATAAATTATTTGCGTGAATAGTTTTTTTTAAATTCGGACTATCCAAAAGAATTTTTGACGGCCAAAATTGAACTCCATAAACATCTGTTTACAGCCGCTCTGTAAACAAGATTTCCCCCCTCCTAATATAGTCCTTCTAGATCTATCTTTATCATTTCCCGCGAATAATTTTTTTAAAATTTGGACTGTTCAAAATACTTTTAGACGGCCAAGATTGAACTCCGTAAACATCTGTTTACAGCTACTTTGTAAACAAGATTTCCCCCCTCCTAATATAGTCCTTCTAGATCTATCTTTATCATTCCCCGCAGACCGGGCTAACCATGTTACTGAGTTCAATTGAACGAGCAAGGAAGAAAGTGAGCCAAAAAAAAAAAAAAAAACTCTGTATAGAAAACAAATAAATAAATAAAATCATCCCTACGGTCCCTTTTGAAACTGAACGACCATATTGAGGTTCTTGACCCCATATGGTGGTGTTAATTTTGATGGGGTATCGCTAAATATGATTTCAGAACATATTTATCTTACGAAAAACACGTTTTTTGATAATTCGGGTGTTCGGACCAGCTTGCGCGTGTGCATCTCGATTATTTAATACTGAAAAACCAATCCCTCCGTCCACTTGCGGGGGCCCATATAACTTGTTGATAAATTAGTTCCAATTCAGTGTGCTGATTTACTTTTTTCCAAACTAAATGTGTTCCGAAATGATATTGATATCAACTTTATTATTATTGTGGTTTATGCTGTGAACCAGTTCTTTAGAGAAAAAAATATATTTAAGGTTGTCAAATTGGGCTTGATTGAAAACGAGCACAACGAAGTCTCGACATGAACGTCTAGTCTCATCTTAAAACTGGAAAGGATTTGTCCTACAAAATAACAACATTACGTTAACGAAATAGAACCCCACATTACTCGGGAGTAAAATGTGCGATCACTTAATAGTAATATTTGAAACCTATCCACTCATTGCCAATTAGCCTTGAGTTGGTTATAAGGTTTCCACATGGTATCAGAGCAAGGCTCATTTCACCCCACATTTTATAAAATTCACAATCTATACCCCCGACAACTGACCAGCAAAAAGGCTGCACGATGATAGGCCACATGTGTCAGACCTCAAACACGGCTGCACGTGAGGGGATGTTAAATATTGCTTGAGACTGAAATGAGTGATCACTTAATAACATTTGAGGCCTCCCCCACTCATTGCCAATTGATTTTGAGATGGATATATATTACAAGTTTTTGTATGAACATTATATTGTTTGTTTGGGAAGAACGGCCGAGATGAACGTCACTTTGCACCGCTCTACAGGGAGATGCTCAGCAGCACTGGCCTCCCATTCCGGTTATGGGAAGTTGGAAAGGCATGTGAATCCAAAGAAGTAGCTGAGCTCTCTCTCTCTCTTATGTGGAGAGACATTGCATGTGATTTTAATGTCTACTCAACTACTCGATCCAACTAGCTGATTAAATTGTATCAACATCACCACCCCTTTATTTAATTTCCTCCATACCATCCTTGCTTCCTTTATTACTTCATGCTCTGATTGGTGAGAAAACAAATCCGGATATTTGTTTTGATGGAGATTGATGGATGAGTCAAGCAAATAATTCACAACGTGAAGAATTAGGTCAGGAAATTCTTTGTTAGTAATTAGTAGTACTAGCTAGCAAGTTCATGGGGTTGCTATGTTTGGATTAATAGAATGAGAGAGTCAATAAAATGCAAATTACAATGGAGTAGAATGCCCATTTACTAGTACATTATTTGACGACGTGTCATGAAAAAGAGATATTTCTAGAAGGGGGATGGATAAACTATACGTATTGATCGAAAATCGAACCGTATTTGTTCCAATTTTGTAAGATGAATTTACTATTACCTCCCTTCCAATAAACATATATGATGGACTTATATATAACAAAAGGAGAATAAAATTTTTGGAGTGCTAGGGCCCTGTCGCAGCACCTATCTCCTCTTCCATGCGGATGGGAACGTGGGAGTGTAGTACTTAGTGGTAATGCCGACATGGCCATGGTTGTGGAGATGCGATATGGTTGTCGTGACTGTGGAGGTGGGTGGCGGACTGGCGGTGGTAGTGACTGTATAACAATAGTGGTAGCTCAAGCTTTCAGGCAATCCAGTAAAAAACGTAATTTCTTTTGGTGATCGTTCCACATATGTTTGGATGGATGGTGATCCCTTACGTTGAAAACAAAATTCTTGGTTCCACCATTTTTGTGGGACCGTTTATTTTCTAATGAAAATAGGAATGAGACATTTTATTGCAGTCCATTTAATTGCTATTCATCTTGAAAAGAATAGGGAGTTGTTATTTTCACAAAGCAAAGAGGATATAGAGATAATTTGTTTGGGCCTCAATCTAGTCTCTAGTTTTTATTTCGGGCCAGAGTCCAAAATCATTCTCTCTTCCGCTGGGCCGAGCCCAGTTTGTTCCATCTTCCTAAGATCTAGTCGGGGAACTTCCTGGCTAGTCCTGCCTAAATGAAGAATAGTTTACTAGGTCCTGCCTTAAGAGCCTATAGCCCAGTAAGTCCTTTTCATTATTTTGTTGACAAAAATACCTCTCGTAAAAAAAGAAGCGATTGGAGAGAAACAATTCAGCCACAACTACCACGCTGCCACCACCACGCCAACGCCCACTGTCGCCACCACCACGCTGCTGCCACCAACACCACCAACACCACCACCACCCACACCATCACGCCGCCGCCACCACCATGTTGCCACAGCCACCACCACCACACCACCGCCACCACACCACCACCACGCCGCCGCCACCATAATTAACAGTGTTAATTTTTGTTTAAATTAACAGTCGACCCGTATAACCTCCTACACCAACACAACCACCATAATTAACAGTATTAATTTTTGTCTAAATTAACAATCGACCCATATAATCTCCTACACCACCACCACCACAACGCCACCACCGCCACCACTATCACCACCACCATCACCACCATAATCACCACTACCACGCCACCGCTGACGCCACCACCACAATTAACAGTGTTAATTTTTCTCTAAATTAATGGTGTTAATTTTCATATAAATTTACACCATAATTAAAAGTGTTAATTAATAATTGATCCATATAACCTCCTATACCACCACCACCACCGCCATAATTAACAGTGTTAAATTCTGTCTAAATTTATAATTAACAGTGTTAAATTATGTCCAAATTTAAGAATCCTTCATATAGAGGAATGTGTATTGTGTACCGTAGATTTTTCCATATATTATCCTTTCCTTAATTGATAATTGGCTAAGAAATGAAGACAATGAAAATTAACACTGTTAATTATAAATTTAGAGAGAATTTAACATTGTTAATCATGGCGGTGGTGGTGGAGTGGGGGTGTAGGAGATTATATGGGCCAACTGTTAATTAACATTGGTGTGAATTTTTATGAAAATTAACACTGTTAATTTATATAGAAATTAATTAATATTATTAATTGTGATGTGAATTTATATAAAAACTGTTAATTTTGGTGATGGTGGTGGCAGCGGCGACAGCATGGTGGTGATTTTTGTGGTAGCGGTGTAGTGGTGATAGTGGTGACGGCGTTGTGGTGGTGGCAGCGGCGTGATGGTGGTGGTTGTGGTGGTGGCGGCAGTAGCGGTTGTAGCCGTGGCGGCGATAGTGGTGGTGGGGGCGGTGAGGGTGGTGTCATGGTGGTGGTAGTCATTGTGGTGGTGGCGGCGTGATGGTGGTGGTACGTGGCGGCGGCGCCGCCGATGGTAGCCGTGGCAGCGATGGTGGTGGTGGGGGGGTGAGGGTGGTGTCGTGGAGGTGGTGGTGGTAGTCATTGTGGTGGCGGCGACGGTGATGTGATGGTGGCGGCGGTTGTGGTGGCGGCATTATGGTGGGGTGGTGGTGTTGGCGACGTAGTGGTGGTCATTGTGGTGGTGGCAGCGGTTGTAGGGGTGGCGGTGGTGGTGACGCAGTGGTGGTGGGGGTGGTGGTATGGTGGTGGTGGTGGTCATTGTGACGGTGGTTGCGGTTGTGGTGGTGGTGGTGGTGGCGGTGGCAGCGCGGTGGTGGTGATGGTGGCGGCGGTGGCGGCATGGTGGAGAGTGGGTTGTATTCATTTAAAACCCTAAATGATGGGTTATATTCATTTGTTGCTATTTAAAGTGCAATAAAGAAGTAAAATTATACTCACAAAACTTAACTTTTATTCCATAAGACTTGGTGAGCTACGGAATCCACTATTACGATCGACCCATAATTAACTCAGATCTAAAGAACATGCATTGCAACCTACGCCTTTTATTGCAGCCTAGGAGAGAGAGAGAGAGAGAGAGAGAGAGAGAGAGAGAGAGAGAGAGAGAGATGGTATGAATGGTATATATTCAAATAGGTATGAACTGTAGTACTGGAATTCTCATATATACATGTAATGATAAAAGTTGGAACCGTTAAATACTAGCGAAACCCAAAAAAAAAAAGGAATCAAACAATAAGAAGAAGCAACAAAACATGCACTATACGATTAAACTCCGTCCGAACAAAGCCGATAGAGGTCGTCCAGAGGCGGGAGCTCCGTGAGCAACCTATCAAAATCCTTGAGCGACATCCCTCTCGACAAACCCGAACCAACTCCCCCGTACCGCCACGAGACATCCCAACCTTCGACCCGACCCTCCCCGACTTCGGCTCGGTCGCTATCGTCGAATCCTTTCCGGTAAGCTTCTGAACGACAGACTTAAAGCTGGTGGCGTCCGTCTCCACGTACTCGGTGTTTATGAAAGTTATCTTCACCGGCTCCGCATTTCTACGAGACATCGAAGTACTATCGATCTTTGTCCAAGTCCTTTCCGTGAACCGATGGCTGCAGCATACGTCGACTAGATTTGGTTTAGTTTGGTTTGGTTTGAACTACGTACGTACTTGGCTAGCTCGTTGAGGGATTTTGCGATGAGCTTAATGGGATCGTGAGGTGCCTTTCTTATAGTGGTTTTTGGTTGCTTGGAGGGCAAATGATTAAATTGTATCAACATCACCACCCCTTTATTTAATTTCCTCCATACCATCCTTCCTTTATTACTTCATGCTCTGATTGGTGAGAAAACAAATCCGGATATTTGTTTTGATGGAGATTGATGGATGAGTCAAGCAAATAATTCACAACGTGAAGAATTAGGTCAGGAAATTCTTTGTTAGCAATTAGTAGTACTAGCTAGCAAGTTCATGGGGTTGCTATGTTTGGATTAATAGAATGAGAGAGTCAATAAAATGCAAAGTACAATGGAGTAGAATACCCATTTACTTGAACATTATTTGACGACGTATCATGAAAAAGAGATATTTCGAGAAGGAGGATGGATAAACTATACGTATATATTGATCGGAAACCGAACCTTAATTGTTTCAATTTTGTGAGATGAATTCACTATTACGTACCTCCCTTCCAATAAACATATATGATGGACTTATATATAACAAAAGGCGAATAAAAATTTTGGAGTACGTGCTAGGGCCCTGTCACCAGAGGTAGATGCAAAGGTCGTCATATGGGGCCACGGCCTCCGCGGTGTTTCGGGAGAGTTTTTTTATTTAAATTTTAATATTAATATTAGTAATTTTTTGGGTTAATTACACCTAAATATTGTATTTTGTATTAAGTGCTATTTAAACATTTAAATCATTTAAAAATGTGTTCGTTTTGGATCCCAAAACCCAATTTTTCTCTCTGGGCCACAATCTTCCATAAGTTTTTCCCTCAATTATGTCATTCCTCTTTCCATCTCTCTACACTTTACTATTCAAAAAAACCTCCCTCAAATTCTAAACCAAACAAATTGTTAAATTTTCAAACCTTGAAATTTCAAAATCTTGTTCATAATTGGGCTCCCGCGGTTACGAAATCCTGGTTCCGTCCCTGCCTGTCGCACCACCTATCTCCTTTTCCATGGGGATGGTAATGTGGGAGTATACCGGCCAGGACTATTCCCCGTCTCGTTGTATAGTCACAATAATATTATGGAGCAACAAGAAAAATATGGGCAATCCAACAATCGAAAATATCATCAATAAACCTTGTATGCCAAAGGGTACGTCAATCGTCCATGAACATGAGAGCAATGAACAAGAATATCACTTATCGGATCACAGCGAATAAATGAATTGTCAAGAATAGATAGGTTCAAAAGGATTCCAAAAGAAGGGATCACATGCTTAACCACTCACCTCGATGTCCAAATGAATGCAACCAAATACGAAGCGTCAAACTAATCGGCTATTCTGAATCACAAATAAAAGAAACAGATAAAATTATAAGTATGCATAACTATTAGATTAACACTACTGTTATAATTACTATACAATTAAATCTGACACCTCATTAGTCCACGATTTCCCGACGCATGCACACACCATGTCAAACCTTATGTATCTAAACTCTAGTTTGCACTTTCTTAATCATTAACCATCTTATTAATCTACCAACCTCCACCACAGCAACCCACTACAAGACACAAAACCACACTAAACCCAATCACCTCCAGCCCTCGTCAATAACATGGAAGGTAAATAATTTTTGTGAACTCATTCGAATCCCAAAAACAAACGGCTGTTATCCTCCGCCAACGCCACTGTCCAGTAGTATCCAATCAATTACCATTTACTCCAAACCCGTCTACAATAAAAAGAACGGAAGAAGAAACAAGAATAAAGGAACGGGATCACTTACCCAATTGATCAACAAGCTGTCGAACCTTTGACTGCCGCTTTACTCTCTCTCTCTCTCTCTGCCGCTGAAAGTATTAACGCTAGGTCTCTCTTAACGATGAACTGATATACCCTAGTTCTCAATATGCTTCCTCATCTTAATAACTGACTGCCCACGTTCAAACTTAAAACATATCTTGTCTAATTACACAATCAACCCAATATTATTCTTTACGTTAACTAATCACTTGCGGGGACCCATTCCCAGTCTAACCAAACTTAAGATTTTAAGCGATATGTGTAACTGATTCCAAAAATAAGCAGCCCAACCTATTTTTTTTTTTTTAGCAAGAAGTTTGAAAAGAAAAATGAAAGATTTAATTATTCGCGTCAAAATACTATAATTTTTTTTTTAAACTGAAAAAGTGGGACGTCACATCATTCCCCCCTTAAAAAGAATTTCGTCCTCGAAATTCAGAAAAGCAGTTAAACCACAAATTAACACGACCAATTAATGAATTAAACCATGATATTTCCAGTAGATACGATAAAATGATTTTACTAGTCAAAGTTCTGTGGTGCAATCATACGGTTGAGGAAGGCACTTGGGAGTGTGATGAGGAGATGCACGAGAAGTATCCGCATTTGTATAATTGAGGTTAGTAAGCAATTTCGAGGACGAAATTTATTTTAAGGGGGGAAGGATGTTACGGCCTTGAATTTTAATTTATTTCATTAATTAATTTGGCCATTATTTAATTGGAAGTGTTATGGTGTGGGTCCCAATTAGTTATTTTGTGCGTTCTATGGGTATTGTCGACGTGGTTATAATTTTTGGAGCATGAGATTGATTTTGGATTAAATAGGGGTACCTAATGGTAATTTTATAAATTTGTGATACGTTTTATTTAAGTTTTGGTAAACTAATTAGCTATAATTTAGGATACAACGATAGTAGTGGGTAATTTTGCAAACATGCTTTTAGGAGATATTTACACCGAATAGGGTTGTATTGGAGAGAACTTTGGGAGAAGAAGTTTGATAGAACTGTTATGAGAAGAGAGAAACCGCAGTCAACCGGTTCGACGGATCATTGATCAATCGAGTAAGTGGTTTGTCCTATTCATTCTTTGTTCCTATTTTTCCTTCGTTCCCTTTTTCCTCGTTACAATATATAGTTGAGTTAATCCTGGAGAACATCTTGGATTTATTGGTGGTATAGTTCGGTGGGGTTAATATATAAAGGAAAAAAATATGGAATTTTGTTTGTACGTAGCTTTACAAAGTTCACTAGCACCGATTGTAAAACTTTGGGTTCCTCTATGAATGTATGGGTCTAGTTTGGGGAATGGTGGCAGTAGGAATGAATTAATTGGACGTAGATTAGAGATTTGGGTTCCGGTATTGTTTCGCTTTAGGTTGAACTAATCTTAAGTTGGACTAGGTATTATTTTTGGGGGCAGCTCGTCATTTCTTTGGGTAATATTATATTTGGTACAGTTTGTGATAATAGTGCTGCATGATTCTTTGCTCAGGTTAGACTCGTTTCGCGTTGTTCGTTTACATTAGCTTTGGATCCAGGTGAGTGGTTAAGCACGTTACGTATTTGCAAACTCCCCCGTATCCTTTTAAATTCTTGTTTTAGAAAATTAATGATTGAAATTGGGAACATATATTTGTTTTATTTGGTTCTTGAAATTGGCATGCGGATTGGTGAAACCATTTGTTGATCGAATAATCTTTTGGTGAGAACTTTGTGGATATTGATGGGAACATTTATTTTGGAAGTCCAGGGAAATTAATCCTCCGTGTGCGGATGACTCTGGCCATTAGGGAAGAGACCGGATCAGGCCGGTGACCCTAATGCTCAACGGTTGTTATTGACCGGATCGATCTTAGGGAAAAGTTCCACGGGCTGCCTACTCGTGGTGACTCCAAGTTCCGATATTGGATCCAATTTTGAGATATTTATTCACTGGCATTTGGTACTATTGATTTTGGTTGTGGTTCCCCATTTGTTGTTGGAGATTGGATTGAGAATACCATTAAGATTTATCGGATGAATCGTTAATTGGATTAATTGATTATTTTGTTGTTCACCGCGTATGCCAAATTTATATTGACATGGTAAATTATTTTAATCCCCGTTTCAGAACTTTATTCTAATATACGTGCTTTGCTACTCACTGAGCTCGTCAGCTGACGGATTTATTCCAACTTCTTTTTCAGGCAAGTTGGGCAGTTAGGAGGACTCTGGCGGCATCTCAGGGATTTAGTTGTTGACCTCCTTAGGGTGTCTCATTCTAGCTTAGTATTTTATTTCATCGCTTCCGCATTGAAACATTTTGTCAGACATCTGGATTCTTTTATTACTGTTGGAACGTTGGATTTTATTTGGTTCATGGGATGTTTGTGCCCCATTCTTTTTATGGAATTTATTGGTTGGGGATGTTCTGAATAAATAAAAATGGTTGATTGATTGGTGGATCCTTGCTTGGGAGTTTTTATAAAAATTTCTTTTTAGGCTGCATGTTCTACGAGCTTTGGTCTTGTGGTTCATGGCCGGTCACTTCTCATTTTGGGGCGTGACAATAGTACTTAGTGGTAATGTCGACATGGCCATGGTTGTGGAGATGCGATATGGTTGTCGTGACTGTGGAGGTGAGTGGCGGACTGGCGGTGGTAGTGATTGTATAACAATAGTGGTAGCCCAAGCTTTTAGGTAACCCAGTAAAAAACGTAATTTCTTTTGGTGATCGTTCCACATATGTTTGGATGGATGGTGATCCCTTACGTTGAAAACAAAATTCTTGGTTCCACCATTTTTGTGGGACCTTTTATTTTCTAATGAAAATAGGAATGAGACATTTTATTGCAGTCCATTTAATTGCTATTCATCTTGAAATGGATAGGGAGTTGTTATTTTCACAGAGCAAAAGAGGATATAGAAATAATACGTTTGGGCCTCAGTCTAGTCTCTAGTTTTTATTTCGGGCCAGAGTCCAAAATCATTCTCTCTTCCGCAGCCCAGTTTATTAGATCCTGACTATAGAGTCTCTAGCCCAATAAGTCCTCTTCATTATTTTATTGACAAAAATACCTCTCGTAAAAAAAGAAGCAATTGGAGAGAAACAATCCAACCACAACTACCACGCTGCCGCCACAACTACCATGCCACCACCACCACGCCACCCCCCACCGCCGCCACTACCACCACCACGCCGCTGCCACCAACACCACCGCAACCATGCCACCACCACCACCCACACCACGACGCCGCCACCACCACCACCACCATGTTGCCACCGCCACCACCACCACACCACTACCACCACCACCACGACGCCGCCGCCACCACAATTAACAGTGTTAATTTTTGTCTAAATTAACAGTCGACCCATATAACTTCCTACACCAACACCACCACCATAATTAACAGTATTAATTTTTGTCTAAATTAACAATCGACCCATACAATCTCCTATACTACCGCCACCACAATGCCACCACCGCCACCACTATCACCACCACCACCACCACAACGTCACCAACGCCACCATAATTAACAGTGTTAGTGGTGATGGTGGTGGCGATGGTAGCCATGGCAGCGATGGTGGTGGTGGGGGTGGTGAGGGTGGTGTCGTGGTGGTGGTAGTCATTGTGGTGGCGACGGCGGCGGTGTGGTGGTGATTTTGTGGTGGCGGCGGTTCGAACCGCTCCCGTCAAATACCGGTATGAACCGGCTGATACGGTTCGTACCGGCCGATATTTAAATCTATGCCGGGTGGGGGGGGGGGGGGGGGGGGGGGGGGGCTGCATTCATTTGAAACCCTAAATGATGAGTTATGTTCATTTGTTGCTATTTAACGTGGAATAAAGAAGTAAAATTACATCTATGGGACTTAGTGAGGATTGCACTTTTACCCCATAAGACTTGGTGGGCTATGGAATCCAATATTATGATCGGCTCAGAATTAACTCAGATCTAAAGAACATGCATTGCAACCTACGCCTTTTATTGCAGCCTAGGAGAGAGAGAGAGAGAGAGAGAGAGAGAGAGAGAGAGAGAGAGAGAGAGAGAGATGGTATGAATGGTATATATTCAAATAGGTATGAACTGTAGTACTGGAATTCTCATATATACATGTAATGATAAAAGTTGGAACCGTTAAATACTAGCGAAACCCAAAAAAAACAAGGAATCAAACAATAAGAAGAAGCAAAAAAACATGTACTATACGATTAAACTCCGTCCGAACAAAGCCGATAGAGGTCGTCCAGAGGCGGGAGCTCCGTGAGCAACCTATCAAAATCCTTGAACGACATCCCTCTCGACAAACCCGAACCAACTCCCCCCGTACCGCCACGAGACATCCCAACCTTCGACCCGACCCTCCCCGACTTCGGCTTGGCCGCTATCTTCGAATCCTTTCCGGTAAGCTTCTGAACGACAGACTTAAAGCTGGTGGCGTCCGTCTCCACGTACTCGGTGTTTATGAAAGTTATCTTCACCGGCTCCGCTTTCGAACATCGGTAAGCTTGTGAAGACCTTTCAAACCTGGTGGCGGTCCGTTCGACGTACTCGGTGTTTTTGAAAGTTATCTTCACCGGCTCCGCATTCTACGAGACATCGAAGGCTATGGGTTTTGCGATCCTTTCCGTGAACGGATGCTGCGGTGTACTTTCTTCAACTGGTTTTGTTTAGCTTGGATTTAAACTTCGTACGTGGGTGGCTAGCTTTTAGGGGTTTTGCGTTGAGCTTAATGGGTTCGTAAGGTGGCTTTAGTGGTTTGTTTGCTTGGAGGTGCAAGAATTTCTGTGGGTGGAGTCTTTCCAGGGGGGATGGTTTTTGGGTAAAGGAACAGTTAAGAAATGGGGTTCGAATTTGGAGTTGACCGTTGTTCTGGGAAACAGGGAAGAGGAATTGTTGGGTCAAAGCACGCAAATTGAGAAAATCTTGGGTTCCAAATTTGGCTTGGCGTGCTGGGAAATTACTGAAATGGGAATTTTATTTTCACGTGACAAATTTTGGGATTAGCGGCCAGTTTTTTTCTTGGATTTTGTAAAATTACTTCTTGGTTTGGTTTGGTTTTTGAATTTTGTTGAGGTAATGAGTGGAGAGAAATAGAGAGTAAAATGTTGGAACGTAGGTAGAATCTATTGGGAATCTAGGGGAAAAAGTTTTAAAAATTCTTTTTGAGAAGGGAGGGGAACAAGGCATAAGATATAGAAACTTGTTTAAACACATTTGTAAAAGTCCGCAATTTTTTTTAAATAAGAAAATAAAAATTATCTTTCATGCGTTTTTTCTCACACATGAAAAGGGTAATCATGTAATTTCATATTAGTACAAAAATAAAAAAAATCGAGTACTTTTTGATGAAAGAGGAGTGTGAAAATCATTTTCTAAAGAATAATAGTAATAGTAATAAAAATTGTTCCTTTTTCCTTTGGAACAGGAATAGAGCAGTTAAATTCAAGTTAGAAAAACAATCAGATGGTCCGAAAACGGCCTTGCTGAAATACAACAACAAACAACAGAAAAATACAAATAAATCAACAAAAACACAAGTAAAACAATATGAGTTCACTAAAAAAATTCCCCGCAAAAACAGCAACAATAGTGAGAAACCAACATAATCCACTCAAGACTGAGTTTTGGAGAAGTTCGATCTGAATGATTTTTGAAAGTGTGAAGATATTTCCTAAACGAATGAGTCAAAAAATTAAGGATTTAGAAACTAATTTCAGAAGCTTTCGGCTAACCTTTAATTTTTTTTTTCTTTTTAACTTTCCGAATAGTTTGATTTTTTTTTTTTTTGAAAAACTGCAACTACTTTAGGGTATCACTTCTAGATTTTACGCAGAGATGCGTCAAGCAATGTCCTTTTCCATGTTCCTCCATCCCTCTCATCCACGAGATGTAACGCTCCTGGAGCATTGCTCTAGCTAGAAGGCTCGCCTCACCATAAATTGCTATAGAATCCACATTATAATAAAAACTAGCAGCTCAGGACGGTGAATTTGCTCCCTTATAATTGACTAGGATTCGATTATTTGGACCAAATTACAATAAAGTAATTTCTAGTAAATTTTCTAGTCCCGTCGGAGACGACCAATGCTCAAAACATTATTTTGCTACTCCCTCCGCCCATTTTTAAGTGTCCCACTTTATAACTCCAACTTATTAAGAAAATATCTCATTGCACATTTCACATCAACTTTTACCTCCACTTTCCCTACTTAACTTTCTATGGAGACATCATTATTACATTTTTATTCACTAACTTTTTAAAATAAAATTTATTTTTATGGATAAAATGAAAAATGTATCAATTTTTATCCACTAACTTTTACAAAATGGACATTTATTAAGGGAAGGTCCAAAATAAAATACTGAACTTTAAAAAAAGTACAGAGGGAGTATTTTTTTTTCCACACTTTCTTTCCAAAGATCCAAACAAACCATGGGGTAGGGTCAAACATTAGAAAATAAGATAAGAAGAGTAGGTACGGCGCCGGTACTTCATTCATTGGATAGATAGATATATATATTGGACCAAAGTACAATCCAATCCTATATTCTGAAGTCTGACCATCGTGATGATTCTAGAGTCTCATATGAAGGGAATCTTTCAAAATAAAAAGCTTAACCAAGTCAAAACTTACTTGGTTGGTAGGTGAATTTGTTCTCCGTATAATTTACTAGGATTCGAGAAGAGGCCAAGCTACAAGAAAGTACTCATTTCTTAAAAACTTTAGTCCGTGCGGAGATGGCCTGTTTTAGACCGGACCGGGAAGAAAATTAGTTGACCCAGACATCCCTTACGTTGGAAAAAAAGAAAGTCAAAACTGTTCATATATTATATATATATATATGCATAAATAACAGAATAGGTCAAGACAGTTGTGTGAAGAAAAATTGGTGGAAGGTTAGGCAAGCCATAGTGGATGACTCGTTTAAGCAAAGTTAATTTGGAATAAGAAATCAACAAAGTGATTCTGAGTGAATATCCTTTTGTCAAACCTTCCTTATATAGGAATATCAGATTAATCACAAATATATATATGACTCGTACATAAAACTTCCTTATCAGAATGCGAAAACAGCTATGGACACCAATGTTGTTCGGGCACAGATACGTGCACCAACGTGTGTGCAGATTTGTGTCCGGTAGCATTGCTCATCGGAGCAACCCATGGCGATCATTTACCAGAGGTATATATGGTAGACCTCAAACTATGAATCTCACAATAAGAACAGGCAATAATCTAGATAGCAAGTCAACAGGCAACAGATGGTTCTTGCTTTCTAGGCTGTCTTTGGATCTTGGATTTATAGAGGGAAAAGAAACCTTAAAAGGGATAAGCTATGCCAGTTTATCTAAATACTTTCTAATCTTTCCCACTTCATTGTCATTCCTGCCAGCAAATCAAGATTCAAAAATAGCCGTCGGAGGAGGAGTGACACCATTCTATAAGGTGTGTGAATTAGTAGAGTACGGAACCAAGATTTTCGCCCATCCATCAAAACAGTAACTGGGAATGCCATGCATATCTAAAGCTAATAGATTGCAGGCATAAGCAAAAGATAGATTAAGTTTTAACAGTTTAACAGGACCATCCCCCAAAAAACCTGAATGAAACAGGTCACGATATTGTTTAACTTACGGTTGAAAATGGAAACAACAGAAACGCTGGAAATGAAAGAAAGGTTCGGCAATCCATCACAACTCTCTTTCTCTCTCTCAACAGGGAATCCACTGACTTCCACCGATGGGTCTCAGGCTCCAGAAATTAGTTAAGTGCAGGGCGGGGAACACGCGGCCTCACAGGGGTCTTTGAAGGACTCACCCTACAAAATAAATGAAATATTTCATCAAGAATGCTTTTCGGTTTGGTGAGACGAGATTTTGGCATATACAACAACTGTTCCATGATTTACCTGATAGGTTGGGTTCCCAATATCCTCCCGCTACAATCCAGTGCTGCAATGGCACTCTCTGCCTGCACATAAAGGAAATGAATCAGTTTGGGAGAGGTAAGGTACTCAATCTGCATTCAATGTTAAAACACCCTTTGTTGTATGGTGGAAGAGTGAAATGTAATGGCTCACCGATGGGGTGCTTAAGGAAGGAAAGAAATGGAGGAGTTCGGAGGCTTAAAGTGCAGAAAATTAACTAAAAAGAATAAGAAGAAAACTCTAGGTTGCACCCTTAGAATCACTTGTGGAATTGTTACTAGGTTTAGAACTGCATTATGCAAATCTCAGAGTACAAAAGCCCAAAACTTGGACGAAGTGATGTTCATTGTTCACTGCAGAAGTAGAAGAGTCACAAGACCTACATATTAGGAAAAACAAAATATCATTTCATGGCTTCTTTCTTCGGCCTAAGCCTCTTGGGCTTGGGTCATCAGATGTTTTTTAGTTCATTGGTAGGTATGCTTAGCCAATCTTGTTGCCCGTTCAGGACGTGTTTTGAGCCTCCATGTTTTATCCACTCTTTTTTTCACACTAAATGGTTGCCCCCACACCTTAGTAGCAGGATTCTTCTAAAATGGATGCGCTCCCAAGACGGGAGCTCGAATCGGCGCTCCCAAGATGGGAGCTTGACGGGAGCTCGCTCCCAACTAACATGGGAGCTTATTGGGTGGTTAAGGCAACTATTCTCTTATTCTTAAGGGAGGTATGCCATTGTGGAAATAAAAATATGAAAATCTTATCACTCAAGAAGTTTGGCAAATTGAAAATATCTAACTTCCTATAAGTACCCTTTAAGATCATGAAAATTCTCATAAATAATCACTTTTCCTTCAATGGTTAAGTATTTAAAGATACTTTATGTACGTATTTAATGAAATCTATATACATTTCTTAGGCACTCCCAACCTTAGGAGCTTCTACGTGCCTCCGCTCCCGCGCTTCCGCTTCGTGCTACTAAGCCCCACACAAAAATCCAAGCCCAGTTTTATACTACAGGAATGCTGGGATATCCATTGTCCAGAGTGACATATTGCATGGGAATACTGATTCCTAAAAGCCACAATCTCACTCGCATCGAGTGTCGCCGACATAAAACCCATGCAACAAGGATGGTTTAATAAGTAGACACTTTATGCTGAAGAGAACAAGAATATGAGAGAAGGGTGCTCATATGAAAGATAGCACAACATTCCATACATATTAACCATTTTCTCCCCTTATTTTCCTTTTATATGAACCTAAAAAATTTAAAATATTCCAAAAAACTAAGCAGCAAAATAGAAGCTTTTTAACTTTTCTGATAGGCTGCAAAAAGGAAAGCTCATCCACTTGGGACATGCATGCAAGTCTTATATGGACATACATGCAGCTTGCACACAACATAGCTAAAAACTCAGGAATTTGATAAAAAATGTAAAGTAGTACGCCATTTAGAATAACAGTTCTGCCATTTAAGAAACAGAATCTTGGCAATAAGTTATCCCTCAACTTGATATGGAAAAACTGAACTCACCATAGCGAATTCAACAAAAGCAATACGAGTCGAATGCACATTATCCCCCAAAAGCCTCAGGCGAGAAACCTACAAGAGAGGAAAACTTAACCTACTGTAGAACAGGACTTCGGAAAAATAAGAAAAGTTCTGAATAGTGGTCACCATCGTACCTCGCCACAATATGATTCAAAAAAGAACTTGACAGCAGCTTGAGAGATCTGCAGTAAAATCAAATAAATAACAATATGTATTTCTATAAATAGGAAATGAATTCATTCAATTTTCAACTTCCAATTTGGGCATCAGCTCCTTGAGATTACCTAATCAAAATCGTTAAAGACGAGAGGAACTTCATGCCCCAACCAACACAAGTCATTTGAAAAAACCGAAGATGCAATCATGAAAAGCATAACAGGTAACACAAAAGCCATCACTGGAGAAAGATGAAAGGGTTTATACCTCCTTATCAATGTTTGTACAGTAGACCGTCCTCGCACACATCTCCCGTTCATCCTCAGACTGTATATAGCAGAAAATCATCCAAAATCACAAGGATCAACATTTGCATATATGTAAAAACACAAAGTTTAACCCGGCTGGAAGAAAGCATGTTGGGCAAGCACTGAAAAGTGACAGCAGAAATAGCTAGAGTTTTTTATACCCTGGGGAGAAATGTTGGATTCACAGGAAGGATAGCAGTTTTTGAAGGTAAGACCTTAATTGGATAGAAACCAATTAGTGTCCCACCAAAGTTAAGAGCTTCTCCTGCACTTACTGTCCACATCAATACCACATAACCAGTGAGCTGTGGGAAATCAAACCATCTATATTACCAAGAGTATATTTCAGCAAAAAAACAACCAACTTACCCTCATCGGCAAACTCGACAAATGCAAAGTGAAGACGTGAATGTGGATCGCCACAAATTCAGCAATCAACAACCTTCAAAGCAAACATACCCAAAAAAGAAAGTTAAACAAGATCATCCTGACTGGATCAACCAACTCCTATTTCAGCTGATGTCTATAAAATACATTTTCTTGAAAAAGGCGAAAGGGAGGGGGAATGTTTTGGAGATGAAAAGAAAGCATATAATAACCAAATCATGTACATAGTCAAATGGATAACTGAAATCACAATCAAAAGAAAAACTGATCAACTCAATCTGGGCAACCCATTCACCACAAACCACTCTAGTTGCCCTGCCACAACATTTAAGGTCCATTCATCATCATCAAAATATAAAGTGCTAAAGTATCCAACTCAAAACCAATAAGCAATAAGTGGAGAGGCCGCCCAGGCTCATACATTAGTTTGTGAGGCAATAATTTGGAAATAAGTTGCGCTTAAGGCACAAAAAACTAGACAATCAATCAAGAGGGTCTAATCCAAAAGCCTCCGAAGCCTAGCTCTGATACCCATGTTAAAGTATCCAACTCAAAACCAATTGGTAATGGGTAGAGAGGTTGTCGTGGTTCATACACTAGTTTGGGAGGTAATAACTAATTTAATGTGGGACAAGCTCTAATATGAAGCATTAACACTTACCCCAGCCCACAAAAAATCCGCCATGATGCTCGCCACAAAAAGAAATGATCAAATCCATGAATAAACAACAAAAGAGACTCAAACTCACAAATTAGACACCACAGCTAGCAACCATTGCCATCTACGCGACAAAAGATTCATCCACATAAACCAAATTAAATAAGTTTTCTAACAAGGAAGTTACATTTATAGGTTTAGATTTGATGAAAATTACAAAGCTGAAAAGAGAATGTGATGTGGGTCTTTCTCAATCATAAACACATTAGATAGAGTGATGGGTTCATATTTTTTGAGAGAAAACTTATGAAGCAAGTGTTGGTAGAGGGAAAGAGGTGATGCAGTGGTGATTGGGTAATTCGGGTCAAGTTGACAGAGAAAAGAGGTGGCAGCAACGGTGACGGTGGTGCAATGTGATTTGGGTCAAGTTGCCAAAGAAGGCAGAAATGGTTGTCATGGTGGAAGGTGATAGTGGTGGTACGGATAGGCTAGAAGGAAAAGACAGTGGTGGGCTGATGGGAAAATTTATGGATCTGCCAGTTGTGTTGCTACGGAGGGGAGCATGAAGATGGTTATGGAAGATAATGCATTCAATGAAGTGTCATACGGAAACTTGGAGGTGTATGCAAATAATTAATGTGCTTTGATTCGATTAGGCTTTTGCTTTCGATAACGTCAAATGAAAATTTTAAAACCGACTGTCCAAAGCATTAACTGTGAACGGCCTTTTATTAAGTAATGATTTATCAAGACGTTTCTACAAATGGATTGACTGTGATTGCAGTGAGCAAACTTACTTGTCCACATTTACTACTAAATAAGTCGGCAAGCTGTTCTTCGGTGACCTAGTTGGACATGGTACAAGAGTTTTGTTATTGTAAATAAAAGATTAATGAATCAGTAGCATGTTAACGATACAAGCACACTAATTTCTGTATGGTACTTACGTTATGATCAAGTTCAGAAACATACACCGTCCGCCTGATACTTTCTTCTCTTTGAGCCCTAAAAGCTTTCCCATTCAACCTCCTCCTCCCCTGGTTATAATTATTTCTTCTCTGCCAAATGCAAAGACGCACACAAAAATGTAAGCATTTTCACAAAAGTCAATGGTGTCATGAGAACTTTACTAAATTCTCTTAGGCCCTGTTTGTTTTAAGGGCCTATTAAGTGAAGGGTATATGACCCAATGAGATATGAAGTCCCATCAGATTAATAGCGATGAGATTATTAATACCACACTCCTCATGGTATTAAAAACTCACACTTTTTGGAAATATATATCCAACCGTTGTATAAACCAGGTCATAAAATTTTTAATCAAATGCCAGACATGAAATCTGCGTTGGATATGAAATCCCATCACACTCTCACATCCAGTCAAACAAACGCACCCTAAAGTAAAACCAAATCCAATACAACAAGTCAAATTACAGAGAAAGGAGTACGTCTTATATTCAGCAGCGTCATAGTTTAAAAACTTACTGAGAAAACAGAATACATGAATGGGAATATATGTTAGAAAGCACTACAAACATATAATGGCAGAGAAGATTAGTGGACATGTCCGTTCATAAGTCAAACATGAGTAATGAAAGCTAATGCATATCAAACTATTTAAGACAGGACTGAAAAATCTAATAAATTACGAAGTCCAACCATAAATCTTCCAGATGACAACGGAGAAGGTCACAAAACCCATTCATCTAGAAAACAAAAATGAGCTAGTTGGAGTAAAGCAGTTTCAAAGAACATGCAATGACCATAACAAGCCATTAGTGCAAAAATACGTATTCTCAAATGGCGGATTATGCTTTCAAGAAAACATCAAGAAACTACAATAGCCAACAATTTACAACAAAATAAATGAGCAAAATTCACGGACCCCTCTTGAAACTAAGTTGAGCACTAGTAGATGGAAATTGGTTAAACTCAAAGTTAAGACCCACAAGGACAAACCAAATCCCACAAACTGCATTTATTCAAAAACCATTAGGAAAACATGACATAAGAAAAGTGATTTTTTTTTTCCCTATTCATAAAAAGAAGAGAAAAGCGATTTATTGCAAATGACACTAACTCACTAAGGTGGATCAATATTGCACAATAAAGCCTGGAAGGATAAAACCGGAACAAAAAACCAGACAGAGAAAGCCTATTCTGTGGAACCAACTTTTAAAAACCGAGCAATTATTAACAAGTAGAGGGCCAGTTATTAACAAAATAAGTAACGGTTATCAAAAATACCCTAAAAAAGGTAGTTGGATAAATGTGGAAATGACAAATCCAGATATGGATTATGAACACGCGGCATGTCAGAAACATTGTTTGCATCACATTGATGAGTGACTACATCCACTATGGATAACTTGAACCATTAAAAAGATCGCATTCATTTAAAACCGACAAAAGAAACTTATCAAAAACACATTTCCAGCAAACCAAAATCTGAAATCTATTCTCTAAGACTGACACATGTCAATTCGGAAAATCAGTTAACAATGATTAGGAGAGGTGAATATACACAGGGTTGAAAACATTAAACATTGTTTTTGAAACATAAAACTACCCATGAAATCTCAACGAATACACGATAATTCAGTATAGCCACTTTTCCATTAGAACCACCGAAAAATCAACTAAACCTAGAAGTTGGAATTTTACAGATTAAAATTTAAAACAACTAACCTATCCATAAAATTGCATTCAAATAGTGAGATACAGAAAACCCATCATTCATAAAATAGAATTCAATCAAATCCATGAGCAGATTAAATTAGCTCAAAATCCTAATTGGTAATTTAACAGATTAAACCCATGGCCATGAGCACTAAACTCCCCACAACATGTCATCCAAAAGAAAAGATAACCAAAAACCCATTAATCAAAATGCAAGCCAACATATAAGAGCCAAAATTTACTCAAAATCTGAAGTGGGAATTCAACAGATTAAACCCATGAGCACTAAACTCCCCACAAAAGGCCATCTAAGGACAAGATAACGAAAACCCATTAATCAAAATGCAAAGTTTAATCAAAGCCAATATTTAAAAAGTAAAATTCTGTAATTTCAATCATATACCCTGCGATTATTCGGGTACCCATCATCGCCAAAAAGCTGATTGTTAACCGGAGAGAAACCATCAGCAGGCCCGAATTGATTGCGATTTGGACCGATCACCAAGTAAGATGAAGGAAAGAATTCCTTCGCCATCGGATTCAGCTTCAGCTTAGATAACATATCAGCAATTTCTTGCATTTTGAATTCTGATTTTTTCGAATCAGATTCCTTATCATCAACATTTTCCACCGATTCAGCATTACCATTAGCAGCAGTGTCAGTCTCCGGTGACTGAACCACTGCGGCCTCACCCAAACCCTCAACACCAGCAGCCATGGAATCAAAACACACCCAACAAAAAACAGTAAAAAATAAATATATGAATATATAGAGAGAGAATTGGAAATGATTTAAAGGATTATAAACCAAATTTCCTTGCTGTGCACAGAGGGGAAAAAAGGAGGTGGGGTTTATCAGATTTTGGTAATCTTTGAATGTGTGCTGATGGGATTCTTTTAATTTGTGTGCGCGTGTATTTAAGGCCTATAGATACAGAGCCATTTCGAGAAAAAAGGTGAGAAATGCGGAGGAAGAGAAAGGGAATTAGGGTTTTTGCTCAAAGTTTTGATCCTTTGTTGGTTTCTGATGGTGGTGGTTTATGGAGAGAGAACAACAGGTGGCCTATGCCTTTGGCGTTGTCTACTACCCTTCTTGTTTTCTTTTTAGAGAGAGAAAGATTGTGTAAATGTATGGAGAGAGAGGGAGAGAGAGAGAGAGAGAGAGGATTTTGGCATGGGTTTTGGTATTTTGTGTAACAATGGGGATTAGGATATGTCATTCATAACTGCTTATGCTGGGGGTTGGTTTGTTGGGATTGTAAATTTATTTCCCTTTTTATTTTACCTATTTATTTCCTCCTTATCCTCTCATTTACTGATTTCTAGTAAATTTTTCATTGATGTGCCTCGTCTCTGAAAATCCTGAAATGGCCAGCCTACTTGCTCTTTGGACTCATATATAGAGCAGTCATGGGATTATATATATTCAGAGTTTTAAATAATTATTATGTATTTAATTATTTACCATCCAAGAGAGATTCTGAAGAGCTTTGATAGACTCAATCGCGACTCTTACGGGAGGAGTTTGTTCATGTACACTATATTAACTCGCAGAATTGTTTTAAATATTCGGAATATGTGCTAAAAAATAGCTTGTGTCATCGTCTTATTTTTTTCAAACAATGATTAACAAATAAAAATACTGGTTAAATCCAGTAGATTATTATTTTTTAACGGCTAATACGAGGGGTAGTTTTGACTTAATGGTAGGGTTATTGGTAATGGTAGGGTTATTGGTAATGGTAGGATTAGATAGTGACAGTACATTTTGTGATGTTAACCTTGTGATGGCTAAGTTGCTGCAATACGTCAACGTTATTTTTGGTAGGACGAGTTTTATATTTAGCACTCCGAAAGTTAACGACAAACAGGTTCGGCCCTGAAATTTCCAAGACCTTAGACGATCTCTTAAAATGAGACCTCTCATTTTTGTCTATATAGATTAGTTTTTCGGAATGAGAAGAAAAATCCCCTCAAGGTTGTAAGTTCAATTCATGTTCGCCTCATCTTGAAAAGATTATTTTGTACAAGCCAAAAACAGTGTGTAGGAAATTTGAAGGGTCTAGGCCTCGAACACAAGACCTCTTAATAAAAGCACGCAAAACTTACTGCTATATCAAAGTTGCCTATTTGAACAAAACTTGCCGTATATAATATTTATTATATATTGATATTTGGAGGCCTAATAATTGGACAGAAAACTGAAGGCCCTACGCGGTGGTAGCCTAGTGGGCCAATGTCTAGGGCCAAGCCTGGCGATAAAGCAAACGCATAGTAGCCTCAAGAGTTCTTCTATGATGTGGGAGTCGAATTTGCAAACTTGGAAGAATAGAGTTTCTTATTTGTAGTCATGCTCTTACCCGACCAACTCATTGTTGTTATGACAATTATACTTATCGTCACTAATTTTGGGGAGTAAGTATATATTTGACACTATGATTAAAAAAACAAAAAGAGTGTATATTGATACTCTCTAAGATTCTATTAGGAGCAAAAAAAAACCGAAGATAATTCCACTCTCCAAACAAAACAAAAAAAAAAACAAACAATTATGTTATGGTAGAAACATGTTTGTTGCTAAATAAAAAATAAAAAAAATCATAGATTCTAACGTGTTAAATTTAGGATTCATTTATGCAATTAATTACTATCACCAATTAAATGTAAAATCTACGCTGTATCACTATTTTGTGGTCCGTTCATCAATTTTGTGATCATTTCTGAGAAGAAACACTAAATACATTTACAACGCATGCATATTGGCATGTATGAGGTGATCGATTAATAATACGAATATTATTTGTTTACGTCTAGCTCGACCAGACACTGGAGTATGTTTTCCGTAATTTTGTTATTCCTATTAATGAATTTATGGTCATTCTGTCAGGACAAACTCCAGGGATTACTCGATTGAGCGATACACCTCTGATTTACAAATAATTGTAGATATTCGAAGTTTATTACATGGTTCCCAAGTGACGTTGCCTTAAAAATAAAATAAAATAAAATAAAAAGTTTCTTAAGGTTACGTTTCGCTAAGGGTTTCTTTTTTTGTCCTCATTAATTTTTTTTTTTTGCGTTTATTAGTTTTGCGCCTTAGTTTTGTGGATTGTTGATTCGTCCCGTCAAGACAAATTGGAAAAGCAAAACTTTTACCCAAATATTTTTTGAAATATCCAAGATAAAGTCTAAAAAACCGCGCAAAACTAAAAAAAAACATGAATTTCTTTTGAATAAGAACAAAACAAGAAAAGAAAACCCAAAAATCTTAGCGGAATTCAAGACGAATTGATGAAATAGTGTTTTCACAATGAAACAAATTAAACAATTACACACAATTATATAGTCATATCAAATATCACAGTACTAAAAAATAAGGACTCAGATTCTCGACCGTTGGGGAAACCCAACTGCATTGTTCAGTTTGTCCAATCGCTGGATTGATCTCAGCCCGTCTTGACGATCGAAACTGCTCACTTTTGTAGAACTCATCAAATAATTTAACCACGCTAGAAATCATATTCGCAAGATATCGATCAATATCTGCTCAGGATACATTTCTCTTCAGCAAAACGAGTACAAATGAATTCGATCTTGTGGGCCTGAGACCCTTTTTGTACTATTTTTTTTATTATCAGAAATGTGTTATCCATCGACACCATTAGAACATGATTTTTCGTAGGATTATAGTTATCAATAAATCCTACGAAGTGAACAGTTCATATCACTAAAATGGAGGCAGATCAAGCCGGTAATTGAGCAAATTGCGGGTTGGAGGGAGCCGGATCCCCTGTCCGAGCCAATCCGGACAGGGGCCTGTCCCACCTCTCTCGGCCGTTGATCTCGCAAATCAACGGCTGAGATGTCAGATGTGCCGAGTCAAAACAACATCGTTTTGGAGTAAAAAAGGCTCGGCACATCTCAAGCATTGATTTGCGAGATCAACGATCGAAAGGGATCGGACAAGCCCCTGTCCGGATCGGACTCGGATTGGGGATCTTGGTCCGGGTTGGAGTTGAGTTACAATCCAAATCCTTAAAATAATCAGTAAAGTAATGACGCGCATGGTGGGCGTGTAAAAAGTGATTACGACATCAGATTTTCTCCTATGAAGCAATTACTAGACCCGGGAATGCTGCCGAGCGGGTATAGAATGGTTGATTCAGCTGTTTATTTTAGTACGGACCACTCGAATCGAATCTGAGAGCATATAAATTGTTTACAAATTTGAATCGTTCATTACTCGATTAAGATTCAAACCGTCGATTACCAAGATGAGCGGCTGACTACACCGCTCTATAACTCCCCCTAACTATGTTGATTTTCTTTGCTAAAAGTTCATTGTATATTTGTATCGTGTATTTAGGGTTTGGTTCACTACAAAGAGTCAAAAACGATATCCCAATTAGAAAAAGGGGAAAATTATAATTATCTTTTTTCAGCTCCATCCTTCCATGAAAAGGTAGAAAAATTAAAAAAGACAACAAAGTCAAACTAAGAGAAAGATATACACGAAATTTTCCTTTTTTAACCTTTTTCTCCCCCCGCTTTACATCTAAATATTTACTCTTTTCTTTTTGTTCTTTGATACTTTCTTTAATTTTTTTTTTTAAATTTTGGTCATATTTTATCAAGTTTTAGATCGTGAATTTATGCTTGGAATTTTATATTGTCCTTCCGATTTTTTGTTCCTTTTTTGCCATTTCTTCTTTAACAAATCATTGATCTTGAAAGGCATGTTTGATCCCTGGATTAGGGGGAGGGATTAGGGCCTTGGGGAACATCTGACGCCACATATTTTTTTGGATAAGTTAATTTGGCGTATATTGCGTGAAGTAGTATAAAGATTGGACTAGATTAGGGTGGAACTACTTTTCAATTTAGTACCCATGCATAGGAGGAATTATCAAATACTACCATATAAGGGGTGATATTATTTAGTCTTGCCCTTAGAAATTATTTTGCTCTTCGTCCAACATTAAAAACACTTTACAACATTCTTTATTCATTACAAATCAAAAATTAATTGTTGAATTTAATCTCATACGATATATAGTCTTATCTATTATCCGGAAGAATCACATTCTTTCCTATACATAATCCTATATTTAGAATTCTATTCAAAAAATAATTCGACGATCAGATATACTCTGGAGTTTTTTTTTTTTTGAAAGCCTAATGAAATCCCTATTCATGAAAGACCATTGTAAATAGCTAGGGTGGCTAGGCACCAATTATGACCACAAAATGGAAGTCAAATGTATATATTTTTAAAAAAAAAGTTGGGTCCAAACAAATGCCTGAGGCACCTACCAATCCCAATAAAAAACTAACAATGTATTTTTCACATGTAAAGCCACATACATCATGTCCTAATTATTTAATGTCATATGGTAAGTCATCAAGAAAACAAACATTGACATTGAGAATCATTTGTCTGTCTTCTTTCACCTTTTTCTTTTCTTTCTTGATTTTTTAAGCTATTATTCTGGAGAAGTTTTTGGGTGCCAGGCGTGTGGTACCAATAGAGGATCACATCTGTTCAAACGTGTTTTGGACGGTTTGAATTTTAGAGAGAGAAAAAGAGAAGAGAGAGTGGGAGAACCCAGTTTTGTTTTTTCTTCAATTTTCACGTGTGCAGATCATGTATCTATTAAAGTCCGATGAACATGAATTTTGGTACGACTATATTTCTCGTTAAACTCTACAAAATGAACGAAGTCGGTCATCCAAATGTGATCGAAAAATGGTTGAAAAATTAAAAATGGACCGAAGGGGATACCAAGGGCGTTGGTATCCCCGGTGTACTAAAAAGTTTCTCGAGAGAGTGGTGGGGTGAGGAGAGAGAGAGAAAATAAATCTAGGCTGTCCAAAATATGCTTGGACGGTTGGTACCGCCACATGGTACCCGCTCAACACACAAAAAATTCTCATTATGCTGATATGAAATTATGTGGTGATTCCAAATTAATGTTTTAGTAAAAAATAATTTGATGTTGAACTTTATATTAGCAGCAAGTGGAGTAAAGTGCAATTGGTGCATTTTTTATACTCTTATGCACATAGACAGGGTTCAAATCCCATAAGCATCCATCCATCTCCCCAAGTCTTTTAGGATAGAGTAGATTAGGATTAACGAATGAAAAAAAAAAAAAACTTTATATTAGTGATCGAGCCGAACAGGAATTGAATTTGAATAACATGATATATTTAAACAATATAAAGTTTATCAAGATGGGTATTAGACTCTAATTATTTAGTCTTAGTTGGAATTAAACTTAAAGAGTTTAAAAAACATGTTTAATAAGTGACAAATTAAACTCGATCAGCTCAAACATGTTTTTAACGAGCCGAAGATTGGCTAATGGAGGGAGGGGAAGATATCCAATGATCTTCGCCTATACACTTCATTCAAGGTTAATAATCTCTTCAAAGTTTAATTTTCAGGAGTGTAGGAGTGAAGAAAGTGAGAGAGAAGGCTAACGTAAAATGACTAACGGACAATTTGAAAGGAAAACATTTTCATTCATATAGGGTAAAACGTTTTACTTTAGAAAATATTTTACACTATTTTTGCCCAACCAAATGAAAAAAAATAAATAAAACATTTTACTGAAAAACATTTTGCATCGAAACAAATGGAGTCTTGGTAAACTCATCAAGGCAAAAACCTTATTCAAATTTTGCGCTCAAGATTTTTGTATTTTCGAAACGACCTTTTTACAGCTTGTTGGACCCTAATTAATATGGGCCTCAACCGACTCCAACTCCTCGAAGCCCATTCATATGTATACTGGGCCCATTAGTGATGGCTTTGAACTTCCTGTGTCCTTGATGGGCCGAATGCAATAATCTCAAACTGAAATTTTCACTAACCCCAAGCAAAGTCCATTTCAAAAACCCACAAACAACATCAACTTAAGCAAAGTTCAACCCCGAAACCCACAAAATGAAATTCGAAAAGAATTAAACAAGCGACCGAATTTCAGGTTACAAACTTGTTGTCAATATATGAACGTAAGTATCTACAACTTTTTGTTCACGACCAGGCTCTAACAGTACCAGACCTTCTGTGGTTCCACCGCTAATAGTTGGAGACTTGGAGTGAGATTAAGAATTTGAGCCTACTCACTAATAATCCAATTTATCCAAAGCCAAAGTACGTACGATCATGCTAAGGTAAGGTCAAGTGATTTAAAACTGCTTTTAAGAAAAAGGAAAATGTGCTATTGATGGGCTTTGCAAAAGCCCGGATCCAAGCCCTGCATTCCCTGACATTACCCATGTGAAAGTTTCCTGGCCCGCAGCCATGAAGCCTAAAATTCATACCAAAATGGAACACTAGGCCCTGTTTTGTGGGCCTATAGTGTTTCCTTTAAAATGGATCTTAAATGGGTTGGGCCTAAGTTAACTAGACAATGGCACCGTTGGTGGCACAAAGGTGCTGATAAAATCACAGGTTAAATTCATCAGTGATTGCATTTCAAGATGATTAGTTGAGCCTGTCCAGAAACATATTAATATTTGCTTTGATAACTCAGGTGTTTGGGCCAGTTTACACGCACCTCGACTAATCTTGAAGGCCCAATCGATTGTAGATTTGCCAATGTCACAACTTAATTTGCGATCGTGTGAACCAGCTACTCTTCAATCACAAATGAGACAGCGTCACGTTATATAGATTATTATATCTTTGTTAGATAAAATTAAAAAAAAAAAAAAGAGTACTTAATTGACAGACATCCAATTTGATCAGAATTGTTGCCTCCAAATGCTATCTATCAAAGGGTTAGCTCAAGGGCATGGGAGGTGAAAGTAAGAGTGGTAAGAGTGCTACAAGCACAAGTTCAACTCAATTAAAAGCAAGATTATTTGGGCCACCCTCCCTGCTAGCAAAAGCGGCATGTCAAAGCCCTGGTAAGATTTTCTTCGCTTTGCATCAAACTAAACCACATTCTCCACCGCTCGTGCGGTCCCCCTCTGCAAAATATTTGTAGAAGAGGGTTTGTAACAAACAACATAATAGGAGTATAGAAGTCAATGAAAAATACCCCTCCCTACCTTGGGAAATCATTTTCAGTATGGTAAGGTCATAGAAATTTCCAAAGCTTAAAAAATGCCACTCCCCCAATAACTCTGGGTGAAATAGACAGACATCCACTTGGAAATTTCTTACTGGCCAGAAGAGATATGGTCAACTTTTATTTTTATTAGTGCGGTCGGTTAAAAGACAGAGACTTTTTGACCACCGGCTCAAATCGGTTTGGTCAGTCAATTGCACTCGGTTTCCCTTTGCTTTCTCGCTGCCTCGTCGGCCGGCACTTCGAGCTGAAGATTTTGACGGAGGTTTTTTTTGCAGTGGCGGCTCCAGGGATTTGTAATAGGATATTCATAAATTATCTTAACTCTACTAGCTGGTGTATTGACTAATAATATATGTGCAAAACTTCGTCTATTAGTATAAATAGCGCGGACAAAAAAACGTAACCTCTATTCTAAAACAATTACTCTACTAACTATGAGGCAGAATGAGAACTTAAAAGTATGCACTATATTATTTAACAAAAATTCAAACTTCTTTTAAGTTGTTGTATTGCGTAGTAGGCAGTATTAAGGCTGACCTTTTGAAAATATGCTGTTCGTTTGGATGACATTACGATATTTTCTATCGTAGCCTTAAAGTTGAAGGAATATTATCATTCAAGTTAACAAGGTTTTGCAATGTAGTTGGATTTTTTTTAAAAACTTTGTCTGTAATTCTACAAACTAACTAGAAAAAAAAATTAAAGTAGTTATTGTCACGAATGCGAAATTAACACATTTAGATCATTGACAATAGAGATTGATAGAGAACCCTGAGCATAATACTTAAGCCACTAGATTCTTCTTTTTCTCTTTATTTTTTACTACTATAATTTTTTGCGAGTTTTGTTTGAGGTAATGTATTAGGTGTTCAAGTATGAATTGCCTGGATTGATGAGCTGTAATTGAGTGTTCGAATTGGTTGTTGGGTGTTCAATTATTTTTGAGTTGGATGTTCAAGATTATTAGAATTGGGTGTTCATTGATATTTGAATTGGGTGTTCAAAACAAGTCTAGCTCATAATTTTTACATGTATTCTCTAAGCAAAATAAAATTTCGGGGTGTTCATGTGACCATGAATTGCTCCATGTACAGCCGCCTCTAATTTTTTGGAGTAATAAGTGAAAAGAGAGATAAAAAGAGAGATGCGAGTGATAAGTGAAGGGGAAAAATTCAAAATACCCCCCAACCTATACACCCAAATTCAATTAGACTCCCAACCTTTTAAAAACTTCAATTTTACTCCCAACGTTATATTCCGTTATCAAAATGCCCCCTTCCGTCCAAATTACTAACGGATTCCGTTAAAGGCTCAGTTAAATAGTATTTTGATCGAATTTCGATGATCCGAGCCGCTCAATGTGTTTAAAACGTGATTTTAAGGGGACTTGCAAGAAATCAACAAAAAAAAGACCGGGAAGGGCTTCATCTGAACAGTTTTTTATTGAACTATTCAATAAAAAATTGTTCAGATGAAGCCCTTCCCGGTCTTTTTTTGTTGATTTCTTGAAGGTACCCTTAAAATTGCGTTTTAAACACATTGAACGGCTCGGATCATCAAAATTCGATTGGAAAAGGGGAGATGTGGATCGATCCCGATTTTATTCAAGTACGGACGTCCGAATTTTGCTTCGGTTTGTACCTCCCCTTTTCCGATCGAATTTCGATGATCCGAGCCGCTCAATGCGATTAGAATGTGATTTTAAGGGTACTTGCGAGAAATCAGAAAAAAAAATGATCGGAAAGGCTTCATCTGAACAGTTTTTTATTGAATGGTTCAATAAAAAAACTATTCAGATGAAGCCCTTTCCGGTCATTTTTTTTGCTGATATCTCGCGAGTACCCTTAAAATCACGTTTTGAACACATTGAGCGGCTCGGATCATCGAAATTCGATCAAAATACTATTTAACGGAGCCTTTAACGGAATCCGTTAGTAATTTGGACGGAAGGGGGCATTTTGATAACGGAATATAACGTTGGGAGTAAAATTGAAGTTTTTAAAAGGTTGGGAGTCTAATTGAATTTGGGTGTATAGGTTGGGGGGTATTTTGAATTTTTCCCTAAGTGAAGAGAAAATTTATCGAAACCGTGTCGAGGGAGAAGAGTTGGTTCAAGGAACCCCGGCCGCACATGTTTAATTAGGTAAAATAGTTAGGCCAAATTCGAGAAACTTCCTCCATGACCATCTTTACAACCCTCGGCGTACGTAAAGCCCAACATTGCTACAGTATAGTTTAGGCGAGCCAATGTCTCATAGCTTTCAAGACAAATCCACGTAACAAACAACCACTTTATATGATATCTATTGAACATCGGACATCCGTAGGCATCTAAAATTAGTTTTAAAATGCGACTTTTTTGACATCTACCGATACCCAATTAAGATTTTTTTTTTCCTTTCATGAATGACATTCTCGATATATGACACCAACCATATGAATGCGCGGTTCAAATCATCTCTTGCTCGTTTGGTTTACGTGCCACCAACCATATGAATGCGCGGTTCAAATCATCTCTTGTTCGTTTCGTTTACATTCGGCACGTACTGTGTATGTGAAATGGTATAATGCTCCGAATTAATTCTGTATTACTTGAGGAATAAAAAAAGATTTAAACAATTATTTATTAGAATAGAGTTAAATAGATCTAGAGCCTTGATTTATTTATTTATTTTTTGAAATGTAGAGAGCCTTGATGCAGTGTGTACCCAAAAAGTAACTAGCTAAACTAAAAGCGACTTTTAAATATCAGGTACTTTGGCATAGAATTTGGAGAATTTAGTGTATATGCTCTCAGTCGAGGTGCATACAAATTGACGTGAACATTCGGTAACTCAGGAAAAAAGAACAAAACGGGCCTAAAGGTCCTTTAACAGGGATCCGGGGGTTCTGCTGCCCGAGGGGCATAGTAGCCCCTACCCAGCCCCCCTAAACGCCACCGCGTTTAAAAAAAAAAAATCCTAACCACCAACTTGCAATCTTATGGAGCAGAAATGTGATTATGAGAGCCTTAGCGACAAATTTTGATTATGTCTCTTTAGAATAATATGATCAAAATAATAAGATCTTCACACCCGTAAAACGGATTAAAAATTAAAGCACTTAATTTTTTAACTATATTTTTTAATATATAAACGGTCTAAAAAAAATTGTGTGAAATTTTCACCCGTTTGAATCGGTGCAAAAATCTTGTTATTCTGATCATATTAACAAGATCTTTGCACCGATTCAAATGAAATTTTCACACTTAATTTTTTGAGACCGTTTATATATTAAAAAATATAGTTAAAAAATTAAGTGCTTTAATTTTTAATCCGTTTGTACGGGTGGGAAGATCTTATTATTTTAATCATATTATTCTAAAGAGATATAATCAAATTTTATTTTTAAGGCTCTCATAATTACATTTCTGCTACATAGGATTGCAAGTTGGTGGTTAGAATTTATTTTTTAAACAAAGACTTGGTGATTGCGATTTAGGAAGTCTGGGTAGGGGCTACAATGTGACTTCCGGACAGCAGAAGCAAACGGCCAAGGATCCCTTTTAACAGGCGGACAGTAAGTGCATACAAACTAACTTGAACGTTCGGTCATTTGGGATTACAGGTGGGCGGTGAATCTCTTATCGGTCTATTCCAAATCAGAACACCTTTTTTTTCATCCGATTTCTTCTTGTCGTTTCTTCGTCCCAACATTCTTCGGTGGAATACTAAAACGTGGCTCCAGTTTAACGGCTGATCCCACTGTGACAGTTTTAAGCCGTTAAACCAGTTGCATTTCTGTATTTGAAAACAACCCTTCGTTCGTCCCCTTTCTCTCTCTCTCTCTCTCTCTCTAGACTGTCGATTTTTTGGGATTTTTTTACCTCCCTTGATTGGAGGCTTTATGGATCGACTTGGTCCTCAACAAATTCGATGTGACACTGAGATTAATAATTAGTTAAAGCAGAGACATGAAGTGACCATTTTACTTTTTTAGTTTTGTCTGGGCCTGGCTTTTCACACCGAAGCGTGGCCACCTTTTGTGAATTTTCCTGTTTGCTTTAGGATCGATCATTAAAAGATATTATTTGATTCGTCCAAATCTTAGCCATGCAATGGTGGGTTAGAATCGCGACTCGACGCAGTCGGTTGCGATGACACGTGAAGCCAACTACCTCGCATCGTGGCCCTATCAGGCATGTTGATGACCCATTGTGACTGGAATTGTGATCGCATCAAATTTCCAATCAGAGCCAGATTAGATTTTGACCGGTGTTGTTACCAACGAACTAAAGAAATAATAATCAACCGACCACGTTTGGATAACCTAATTTCGGCCTTAGATTGCATGCATGGTCGATCAATGATTTAGTTTCGATTATGCGATTTGAAATGTATAACTACTTACTATTTTCCAATAGCGTTTTCGATTTTTCTTTGGGTGGGAGGTGGAAGGTAGATTCGTATAGACTATAG